>SPJY01037268.1:3734116-3836721 GCA_005191435.1 Raddia distichophylla | reverse complement strand
CCGCCTCCCCGCGCCGTTGAGAAACCCTAGAGGCCGCCTCCCCCACGCAGTCGAAGCGCTCCCCCAGCCATTTGGGTTGCTGATCGACAATTCCCTGCGAGGTATCTCACCCGTGCCCCCTTCCTGCTCATCCACTTCCATTCCTCTCCCCCATTTCATTTTAGCTTGCTGTAATGTGAATGTGAAGAAATGTATATGTTGAATGTGAATACAAAATGTATATGTTGATTGTGAATGTGAATGTGTAGTGTAATTGTTCCATTTGCTATGGGATACAGTAATATGGGATTTCAGTGATATAGTTACAATTGCTTTGGGATACAGTGATATGGGATTTCAGTGATATAGTGTAATTGAATGTATAATGTATCGTAATAACTTCGTATAGCATACATTATACGAAGTTATACGAATATATATTGTTTATTTTGTTGTGATTTGTTTTATCATTAGACATACTTTAAGCATGATTTAAATTTTTGCATTTTCACTAATTTTTGAATAAGACGAATTGTCAAAAGTCGTGTCCAAAAGTCAACGGTGAACTATAATTTAAAACGGAGGGAATAGAAACTAAAAACAACCGCTACATAAAACGAGATCAGGCTCCTCAGCTAGAATTTTAATGTCATCGGCAAACTAGCAAGCGGGGTAAATTTAACTAGTATCCACGATCCAAACATAGTACCATCAACACTGTCATATCAAACCCCCTTCGGACAATATGAGTGCGCAGCGTAGCTATAAATTCAAATTTCAGAGCACGCCAAAAGGATCTGTATCAGTGGCCAAACAAAAACCACCGATACAGACCCATTCCCTCACGACGAGATAACGGTCCAAACGGAAGCGCTTAAACGAGGACCACGTGGTAGTGAGCAATTCGCTCGGTATCGATCGTAGGCTCCATAATAGACCGCCAACATGGCCCTGCTTACACTACCATGCGGGACCTTCTTGGGGCTTCTGTGCCAATATGATTCCCTCCCACGTGGTGTAGTTAAATTGAAGAGGACATATAGAGAACATTAGCTGAGCTTAGCTTCTTTTATCAAGAACTCCGTGGTAAAGAGATCTTCGCATCGAGAATGAAGGGATTGGATAAAAAATATTTTCGCTCATCACCAAGCTCTAAAAGATCGAAAATGCTTTAACTTGGACGTCCGAACGGGGCGGACGCTCGTGGCCCAACATCTCGGCCCAACTCGCCGATTCCCCAACCGCAGCGCGTTACTCCCCCAAATCCCCCAACCGCCCCGCGCTCCTTCCCCCAAAATCTCCTCGTCGTCACTGTTCCACCTCGCTGCCGAAGCCGCCTCCCCCGCGCCGTTGAGGCCGCCTCCCCCGTGCCGTCGACGCCGCCTGTCCCTCGCCGTCGACGCCGCCTCCCCGCGCCGTTGAGTCCGCCTCCCACGCGCCGTGGACGCCGCCTCTCCCTTGCCGTGGACGCCGCCTACCCGCGCCGATGAGGCCGCCTCCCACGCGCCGTTGAGACCGCCTCCCCGCGCCGTTGAGAAACCCTAGAGGCCGCCTCCCCCACGCAGTCGAAGCGCTCCCCCAGCCATTTGGGTTGCTGATCGACAATTCCCTGCGAGGTATCTCACCCGTGCCCCCTTCCTGCTCATCCACTTCCATTCCTCTCCCCCATTTCATTTTAGCTTGCTGTAATGTGAATGTGAAGAAATGTATATGTTGAATGTGAATACAAAATGTATATGTTGATTGTGAATGTGAATGTGTAGTGTAATTGTTCCATTTGCTATGGGATACAGTAATATGGGATTTCAGTGATATAGTTACAATTGCTTTGGGATACAGTGATATGGGATTTCAGTGATATAGTGTAATTGAATGTATAATGTATTTTTGTTTTTGATAGCGCGTTGCTTGATCACAATTGAACAATGTATAATGTTTCAGAATTCTGTTGTTTCAGATTGCTTTTCAGATTGTTTCAGCATTCTATTGGTTTCTGTTTTATATAGTTGTGGGCTTGGTTTGGCTGATTGGGGTGTTCGGTTGGTCGGTTCTACTCGTACTCGTAGCTTGTGGGTTTGGCTTGTGCTGAATTGAGAAATTTGAGATGAATTGCTGATTTTGAGACCAGATTGTTACAAGTTGTTCTTACAAGTTGTTCCAGTAGGGTTCACATGCTGTTCCAGTAGTGTGATTAAGTTGTTCCAGTGATTTTTGTGTTTTTGATCCAGCTGTTCTTTTTTTGTTTCAGGTGGAAATGGCAAACGACGACGACACGCCCAATCTGAAGTTCAGGTTTAGCTCAAAGGGTCTGAATCGATTTGTGTCTGAGCTTCAAGAATACCAGAAGGAGTTTGTTCGGAAGCATGGATTTGAGTGTTTGTTGACTATCTCATCGTTCACACCTCTTAGCCGGTTGATCGAGTGGATGATCAAGAATATCGATCCTGACCTCTGTCAGTTTTGGTTCAAGAACAAGACGATCATATTCACAAGGGACATGGTAAGCAAGGTGCCTGGCATACCTTCAGAGAACAAGCCCTTCTTGTTGACTGGCGATGACGATGCCATTGAGCACGTCAAGGAACATTTCAGGGTAGGGTGTAGGTACCCGATCAATAGGGCAGCACAAGTAGCCAAAGACAGCACCAATGAGCTTGACTTCATGAGGGCTTTCCTGCTGGTTGCGCTGGCCAATGTTCTTGCTCCGAAGACAAATTTCAGCATCGCCATTGAGTACCTGCACACCTTTGGCAACATGGATGCCTTTGCAGAGTTGGATTGGGCCGGCCATGTGCTTAGCAAGACCATGGACGAGGTTAGAAGGATTCGTAAAGTCATTAGAGATCAACCAGACACATCCTTCAACGCCGGGGCATGCCTACCCATTCTTGCCATACGTGCTGTCTTCTCTCTTTGCTTTTTAATACCCTTTTTACTGCATGTTGATATGTTCCTGTAGGTGAACCATATTTGTTCCAGTAGGCAAACTATATTGTTCCTGTAGGAAAAGTTAATTGTTCCAGTAGGCAAATTTCATTGTTCCAGTAGGCAAAACATTATTGTTCCACTAGTCGAACCTTGTTGTTCTAGTAGGCAAATTTTATTGTTCCAGTAGGCAAAGTTAATTGTTCCAGTAGGCAAACCCTATTGTTCCTGTAGAAGATCAATTGGCGGATATTTTCACCAAACCCTTGGATGAGACACGGTTTTGTAAATTAAGAAATGAACTCAACATATTAGATATGTCAAATGCGTGTTAATTGGGTTTTGTGGCTTTTTGGGTCTTATTCGAATTCTTCCATTTGCTTTTGACCCTTGTCACATTTAAGGGGAGTTTAAATTAAACTCATGATCTCTAAACTCCCTCTAGTGGTGAAAAGATGAATTTGATTTTGAGTTAGCACATCCTTGAGGACCCCTCGCAGATCGTATACATGGATCATGTCCAGCTGTCGGCTGCGTCCATGGCCAAGATGGACTACCACACACCCAGGTTGTGCCATGCGACATATGAGAACTTCAAAAATCTTGAAAAATAGGACAAAAGAAGGCTATCCATGAAGAAGATTTTGTTTGGCGAGTTAAAGGTTTGTTTTCCCTTTTTCAACTTCCATCTTTTTTTTGTGTGTGTTTACATCTCATGCGATGATGTTGTGATAGCATAATCATTCTTCTTGTTCTATTATATCTTTTTGTTTGCAGTTCCGAGGTATTGAAAACACGCCGTACGCCGAACAGCCAGCTGCTGCCGAGACAATTGACTCGACCACCTTCGAGGAATGGAATAGGCTGGCCTCCCAGCAAGGCAGTCAGACCACCCAGGTAAATTCTCCTCCACTTTTCTTGTGTTATTTGCATGTTTTTATGGTTTCTTTTTTGTCCACATGGTGTACTGTATTTTTGTTCCAGCACTGTAGGTTGTATACCATGCCATCCACATGGCATACAGAACTGTTCCACCAGTATTTTTTTTGTTCCACATGCTTTAGTGTATTGTTTTAGTAGCATCTTATAAGTTGTTCCACAACTGTTCCATATGAAATACATAACTGTTTCACCATTAGTGTATCTTTTTCAGTAGTATCTTTATAAGTTGTTCCAGCAGTTCTTTTTAGATTGTTTAAACAGTTCTTATAAGTTGTTCCATCGGTGCTTATACGTCGTTACAGCAGTGCATATAAGTTGCTCAAGTAGTGCTTTTTAGTGTATTGTTCCAGTATTTTGTTCAAGCAGTGCTTTTAGTGTATTGTCCTCAAGTCACTAGTTGTTTCGTCCTTTTTTCAGCAGTTACCCCCCATCATCCAGGCGATTGCTGACAAATATTACAAATCATGGGAGAAAGACTTTGATGTTGCTATTTCGCAAATCAAGCAGTCACAACAGAAGAAGATGGCTGCATTTACCAGGGAGGTAACGGAGGCTATGGGCACAACACAAGCTGGATTGGCTAGCAACCTCACCTTCCCAATGCCTGGGACATCCAGTGCCGCAGCAGCAAAGGGTAATGGCGAGGATGAAGATATGACAGCTTCAAGGCTTGAGGACAGTTTTGTAGGGCGCACATCTGAGGTTGGTGCATAGGATGATGGGCGGCTTGATGATGACATCTCTAGCCCTGCCAGGGACACCGTCGGGGACGACACTGCTGGTGCAGATGTCACGCCACAGAAGGAGAGCAGCCTAGCACCGGCAAGCCCTGACAGACACGCTCCACTTGCAGTGTCAGCCACCCCAGCATCGCCAAGCCGTACCACACACGTCCCCCTAGTGTGGCTGCCAGCCCAGTAGCGCCGAGCCCTACCAGACACGCTCACCTCGGAGAGGCTAGCCCTTCCATTCATGGAGGGGCTCGGAGCATCGATGACATCGTCGGTGAGCTTTGCAAGGAGTAACCACCTGCCGGCGGCAGCCCAACCAGGAGTGTTGGAGTGCCCGGGAGCCCCTCACGTGCAAGGCCGCCGTCACCCGCGGATCTCATTGTACCTCCATCTTTCGAGCTAGTGCCAGATTTGCCTGATTCATAATTAAAGTCTCCTTTAGGAAGCATCTCCACTGCAACCCCCAACAAATGGTATGATTTAAACCTTATTGTTAGTTGTTCCAGTAGTCAATTAAAGTCTCCTTCAGGAGGCAACTCTACTGCAACCCCAACAAATGGTATGATTTAAAACTTATTGTTATTTGTTCCAGTAGTCAAACTTATTGTTCCAGTAGGGAAGTTTTATTGTTCCAGTAGGCAAAAACTTATTTTGTTCCAGCAACCAGTTTTATTATTCCAGCAGGCAAGATTTATTGTTCCAGTAGGCAAGTTTTATTGTTCCAGTAGGCCAACATCATTGTTATAGAATGAAAACCTTCTTTGTTCCACTATTCATAATTTATTGTTCTAGTAGACAAACCTTGTTGTTTCAGAAGCAAAGTTTAATTGTTCCAGTAGGCAAACTTTTTATTTGTTCCAACAGGCAAAACCTTTGTTGTTCCAGTTGGCATTATTTCTTATTTTCTGGTTGCAGTAGGCAAATATCTTGTCTGGGTTGTTTTCATCCATCATATCTTATTGTTTCCAATACATCCCCATTTGCAGACAAACCCGGCACTTCCACTAGAGATGATGTGAGCACTGGCCCAAGCACGCACGAGAAGAAGACAAGGAAGAAGAGGGCAACAAAACCATTGGATGATGGGAAAAAGCTGAAGAAACTGAAGGTCCATGCCAAGATTCAGGACACATACACCAAATACTTCTCTAGCAAATGCTGCGTCAAACCAAAAAAGGATGAAACATAGTAAGTGTACATAGATCTCTATTTTTACTGGTCGCTTTTACTGTGCTTTTTGACTTTTCAATCAAATGTTTTTTGGGGACAATTCACCAGGGGAGAAAATTATGACCAAATGCAGGCTTCAAATGCAGGCTTCCCTTCATTAGCACCAACAGATTCCACATAGACTATGAGAAAACGTACTCTTCGCTGAAACAAGGGGAGAGCTAGGTGACTGGCGCATGAACATGTATGCCTACATCTTCAATGCAGAGGCAGTTGAGGCCACATGGAATGTAGTGGAGAAGTTCATCGTTCCACTGCTCGAATCGGTAACAATTGTGTTGCAATTGTTCAGCTACTTTATTAGTTTAGTTCTTTTTTCTCAGCCTAAGCAATTATGATTTAAACTTTATTATTCCAGTTTGTTACAGTAGGCAAACATTATTGTTCCAGTAGACAAAACATTATTGTTCTAGCAGACAAATTTTATTGTTCCAGTAGGCAACCCTTATTGTTCCAATAGGCAAATTTTATTGTTCCAGTAGTCAAAGTTTAATTGTTCCTGTAGGTAAATTTTATTGTTCCATTAGGCAAAGTTTAATTGTTTCAATAGGCAAATTGTAATGTTCCAGTAGGCAAAGTTTAATTGTTCCAGTAGGCAAATTTTAATGTTTCAGTAGGCAAAGTTTAATTGTTCCAGTAGTCAAAACCTTATTTGTTCCAGTAGGCAAACCATATTGTCCCAGTAGGCAAACCTTACTGTTCCAGTAGGTAAATTCCATTGTTCCAGTATACAAACATTATTGCTCAAGAGGCAAACATGTATTTTCTTTTCAGTAGGCATACTTTGTTGTTCCAGCTTCTTATGATTATTATTCAAATTCATACCTTTCTGTTCTTACAAAAATGCAGGTTCACCTACTCAGGGAGCCTAAAAATGTCAAAATTGACTACTTCATGGCCCCAATAAAACAATGGAATGGCGAATACAATTTGGCTAAAAAGGACTTGGTAAGCTTCTCCCAACTTGCTTTTACAAATTACTTTTTTTGTTCCAGAAAGTGTACCCCATTGATCCATCAGGTATAATTGAATGTTTCATATGATCATGTCATTGTTTGTGCAGTAGGTTAATTGTTCCAGTAGTCCAGTTGATTTGTTCACCATTCTTTTTAATTGTTCCATCGTGCCTTTCCAAATTTTTTCCTCTGTTTTTTGTAGGTTTTCTTCCCAATTGTTAAGAAGGGGCACTGGGCTCTTGTGTGCTTCAAACTTCTGTACAACCAAGTAAATGTCTTCGACTCTAGCATAGGAAGAAACAACCCGGCTTTAGATGTTGCACTGGAGAATCTGGTGAGGGCTCTTCCCTTTCTTTCTTTCTTTTTTTTCATCTTCTGTCATGCATCATCAATCTTGTCCATGTGTAGTTTTTAACCCGTCCCTATATGTATCAGATCATGAACTTCAACAAATCAATGAACCAAAGCAAAGTTGTTCCTTCCAAAGACTTCACCAAATTTAAGAGATGGGAACCCGTTGACTATCCACTGCAAGTGAACAAGTAAGCATGCCCCTTATGTTGTGCATTCTGCCCATATGATGCGAAACATTTTTTATTCTTTTTTTGTGCGTAGTGTGGATTGCGGCATCTTTGTCTTGGTCTATGTGGACAACTGGGACGGGAAGACGGTGCAGTCGTTCCTTCTGGTACTTTTTTCTCCTATTTTTGCACAAAAAGACAACTATCTAGTATGCACATATCTTGCTTGTACCGACACTTCAGCCCTCTTCTTGGTTTGTTTGATAAACAGGCTAGCATCCCTGAATACCGCAAGATGCTAGCAGCAAAGCTAATCAACTCCAGGTTCAACACCGCGGACATTTCATGGGTACTAGAGAAGAAGGAACGCCGGGTGAAGGGCGCCTGATTTTGTCTAGTAGTTCAATGCATATCTGTCTTTTTGTAATCCCGGACGTGTGTTTTGTTGTCATGGGATGGTGGATGTGAGAACAACTGTCTTTTCTTAATACCTTTTTTGGCTCGCTGCGCCCCATACACGAAACTTGTGATTTTGTCCAAGAAGAAAATGACAAGCAGTGTTGATACTATGGCTTTTATCTATATAAAGCATGTGGCGCTACCTTTTTTTTTTTCTTCCGCCCTTGATTTCCGGTCAACTGGTGTTGTTCCAATAGCCCAGCACAATTTTTGCTCAACTACAATGTAATCGTTCTAGAAACCAATTATTTTTGTTTCAAAAATACAATTGTTCCACAAGACAACTATAATTGTTCCATAAAACCAAATCTAATTGTTCCAAGGAGGCAACACAATTTTGTGCCAACGTGAAATATTTACTGTTCCACATGACAACTATAATTGTCCCAAAAATCACAAATAATTGTTCCAAACAAGCCAATATAAATCCAAACAAGCAAATGATTTTTGTTCCACAAGGTAACTATAACTGTTCCAACAGGCAATTATAATTGTTACAACAAACAACTATCATTGTTCCAACCGAAAAATATAATTGTTCCAGCTGGTGAATACCATTTGTTCCAACAGGCAAATATAATTGTTCCACACACAGCCAAAAACTTTGTCCCAACAGGAACAAACATGAAACAAAAAACACACTCATACATGTATCCATTTCCACAAACAGTTCATCTATCCTAACCATCATTCACTTTGTTTGGTGCATTCCCAAGTTGAGGGCAAGTCTGCTTGTTGTGTCCCTCATTCTTGCAGTGCGAGCAATGTATTTTGTTTCTTAGCCGATTCTTCTTAGCAGCCGCTTTCTCCAACGGTGGCCTCCCTCTCTTTGACCTTTTGGTTGGGCGCCCTTTTGTTGCGCACACACTGGGGTTTTGGACCACCGGCATTGAACTGCCTTCCACAACCGAATCCTCAATCTGTTGAAGTCCAGGTGGATGCTCATTGCCCCCTGATTCCCTTAACACCAACAGCTTGCTTCGAGCATACTCAGCCAATTCACACACAATCTGGTACCCTTCTTCACTGTCGCACCCTTCTGAAGTAAGGGCGGTCAATTTTCTACAAAGAGAGTTGTACCTCAATATGTTGCTCTTTAGCATCCCTAAAATTGGGGGCGCATACAAGCAAGCCCCCGCTGTCCTCGCGGATTCCTCAGAGGACCAACGCGGCAACAGGTACTGAGACGGTATAGCTTGGACTTCGTTCTTCGTCATGACTTTCAGAATATGACAACACAGTATACCATACATTGACCACTTGTCACAACTGTAATGATATATCAATCCGTCCTCATCAACAGTTACTCTGTATCTCTTGCTGTTGCCCACGTCTGTTGCAGGCCAAATCTTGTATTGCATCGGGTCCCCAGCAAGCTCTTTCGAACACAGTGATGTTGTCTTCGCCAATATTGGCTGGAACTTGCAGAAAACACTTCGTGTATAAAACGTTGCAGCCTGTCCCTCTATCTTGTACCTGCAATGCAAATGTTTCATTGTCGTTACACCAATCGTTCCAGAAGGCAAAACACATTGTTCCAGCAGGCAAATTTAATTGTTCCAGAAGGCAATTTTAATTATTTCAGATTGGCTAGTTTTATTGTTCCATAAGGCAATACACTTTGTTCCATAAAGTAAATTTTGATTGTTCCATAAGGCAAAACACATTGTACCAGAAGGCAATTTTAAATGTTCCAAAAGGCAAAATTGATTGTTCCATATTGGCTAGTTTTATTGTTCCACAAGGCAATATTAATTGTTCCAGAGGGCAATACACATTGTTCCATAAAGCAAATTTTAATTGTTCCATAAGGCAAATTTTATTGTTCCATAAGGCAAAACACATTGTTCCAGCAGGCAAAATTTAATTGTTCCATACGGGAAAGCTTTGTTTTCATCTTGCCAGGTAGGGGTACTTAATGTTCCAACATGCATAAATTAATTGTTCCAGAAAGCAAAACTGGTACTTACTGCGACCAAAAGCCTCACTGTGGTCGTCTCCCCTCTAAACTCATCGACATCTCCCTTACTGAGCATTGTTTCCACGACATGCTCGTACTGTTTTACAATGGACCATATTGATTCTGATGGATGCACAAAATTCTTGAACAATCCATTCGATCCTTCAGACCTCCCTGTTGTACTTGTGAAGGGAAAGAAGTACTTCCTGAAATAAACCAGAGCCCATGATCCTCTCGTGGTCCACATGCTACGCAGGTGTTGTTTTTTCTTGAGGTTGTATGTACCCAACATCTCTTGCCACCTTGTTTCAAACTCATCAATTGTTTCCGAATCATGCACAACAGAGTGAAGCTCATCAGAAAAACTCTCGTTCAGTGACATCACCACGTTGAGATTTTGCTGAGCATTGTTCATGACATGCCACTTGCAGCACCTGTGTATCGTTTCGGGGAATACCTTTGCTATCGCCACCTTCATTGCTCGGTCCTGATCCGTCATGATACACTTGGGTGCTTTCCCATTCATTGCAAGCTTAAATGTATCGAACAACCACGTGAATGATTCTGCTGTTTCGTTCATGAGGAAAGCAGTTCCGAATAATATCGTTCTCAGATGATTGTTTACACCGACAAAGGGTGCAAATGGCATTTTGTACCTGCAAACTGACAATGGACAACGAGTTAGAAATTAATTGTTCCATATGGCATAATACATTGTTCCAGACGGTAAAATACATTGTTCCCGCAGGTAAATGTTATTGTTCCAGAAGGCCAAATACATTGTTCCAGCAAGTAAATTAAATTCCCCTAGAAGGCAACATACATTGTTCCAGTTGGTAAAAGTAACTGTTCCAGAAGGCAAAAAACATTGTTCTAGAAGTCAGATTGTATTCTTCCAGAAGGCAAAATTAACTGTTTCAGAATGCAAACTATATTGTTCCAAAAGGCAAAATAATTGTTCCAGCGCTCACGAACGGCTTAAATTATACAAGAGAGATGTACCTGTTTATGCAAAAGGTAGTGTCGAAGAAGATGCAATCGCCAAATTTCTCATACAACATCCTTGTCCTGCCATCAACCCAGAACAATCCTTGGAAAGCCCCATCCTGATCCCTTTTCGTTGCATGGAAGAAGCCAGCACTGTCGAGGATAAAATTACGGCCCGAATCAAACAGCCTGCCAGGGCCCAGCTCCCTGGAAGGTTCTATCTGGCCCATGTGCATCCTGCCGAACAGCTCTTTGGTTGGCATGGTGCGTAACGGCCAAGGAATCGTGTGAGTCCGTCTCGAACAGGAGTTCTGCACGGCTACATGAAGACCCGGACGTCGGTTTCCCGGATTGGAATAGGAGTCGTGATACCCAAGAATTGGAGTTTACCTTATCTGCTGTAGGATGTATTTGGCATGGTACTAGTTCGTTACGTACTCGTAGTTAGCCCGGCCCGATTCTCCTCCGGTAGGTCGGTTGTTCAACACTATATAAACCAAGCCCCTACGGCGTGTAGAGGGCATCTAATTATCGAATATCTCATCTAGCGCGAGATCTTTGCATACAATTTCCTGTACACCCAAAGTCTCGTCGAGGCCTGTTCGTCTCGCTGAGTTTCACCTTGTAATCCTCTTTGACATAAAGAAAGGCTGGACGTAGGGCTATCATCTCTTCGAGAGGCCTGAACCAGGATAAAAACCCCTGTCTCCCTGTTGCTCGTTGATCGCTGTTCGTGTTGTTCGGCGTGTCTCCTATCTCCCCTTCTCAAGAATCTTGGTTGACTTGAGATCGATATCTCAACCGTCGACAAGCACTCTCCGCTTGTAGTCACGTGAAATAATCCAAGATTGCCCCCAAGTCACTAAATCTCATGTTCAGCCTGAGTTTTGACCTTGCATTTGAGATGTCTTTTCTCGTGAAATCAAGGGTTCGAACACCCCCATGCACTTCCCCAAATATACTCATCATTTGAGAGGTCGATATGTTCCTATTATGCATTGTCACCAACAGGTCATAGTCCGCGCGAGAGATGCGTTGGTGCGACCTATACATCCTGTTAACACTCTTACTCTTCACCATCACGTGCGTGTGCTCCTGATGGAACACAACCACCTCCCATTTGCCGTCCCTCAGGCCCACGTCCATCCTAGCTTTGCAGTTATAGCGGACGACCTTGTCCCTTTTCCTCGAACCAAATGTTAGTACTTCTGGAACAACTGACTTGCCGTGGCTGTAGGCTTTCTTGGAGTTGTTGCTATTATTTGTTGCTGAGCTGCTCTGCGAGTTGTTCGCCAGACCGCCCTCCCCCTCTCTTGGTTTCCGTGCATGGACACACTCGAAACCCTATCGTATCCGCTCGTTTGTCACCTTGTTGCCCCTAGAGCTTGTTCGGTGGATCCCAAACCCAACCTTTTCGGCATACTTATTGTATGTCTTGTATGCTTCATCTAGGCTGTCAAACAGTATGCCAACGTACGGAACAACTGGCTGTGAGCTGATATCATCCTCATCCTCATCATCATCATCATCATCATCATCATCACCAAAGAGCTCCACTTCAATCAAATCTTCGCCAACAACATCATTGATTGTTCCTTTGTCCTCTCTCCCCATAGAGACCCCCACAATACCCTACATCACATTTGCATTTTAATGTCATATTGTTTCCAGCAGGCAAAATATATTGCTACAAAAGCCAAAATACATTGTTCCAGTTGAGGCAGTTTTAAATGTTCCAACATGTAGAAGGCTACATTTTAATTTGTTCCATACGGCAAAATACATTGTTCCAGAAAGAAAAATACATTGTTCCAATCTGGCAAGATACATTGTTCCAACAAACAGACTACAATTGTTTCAATAGGTATAACCCAAGTGTATTTCAAACTACTTGAACAATTTACTGGAACCAAATCATCAAATCACTGGAACATTTTAATTACTGGAACAAAGTCCTAGAACAATCGGTGAGTTTTTAGAGCCATAACTCGTCTTCCAACGCATCCTCTGTTTCCGATCTTCCGACATGAACCGGCTCCTCCACCGGTTGCGCTGTCGCCACCCCAATTTGGATCGGCCACTTTCGAAATTGCCGCCCAACACTTGCCCGTGTTTGGAACAACACCTCCTCTAGGGTTCTACGCACGTGAGCCATCTGGAGGGTAGAGAGATCAAATCCCAAAATGGTGAGGGTTAGGGGAACAAATCAGAGACTTGTGGTGCCACAAATCAGAGCTTTGGAGGGCTACGGTTTTGCACACACCTTGTATTTCCCTGAATTTGGAACAACACGAGGACGCACGGGGATCCGATGAGAGGGGGCGGCGGTTCCTGCTGGGCGTGGTGGCAGCAGGTCCCTAGCGTCGTCGGCCGGCGACGGACCCCTGGGACACGGCTTTGAGGATGGGGAGCGCCTGTTTATATGGATTGGCTCCACTGGAACAACAATCGGACCACTGGAACAACGCGAGAGATTTTTTGTTCGGCGCACTGGCTGGAATGATGGCGCGGGATTTTTTAGGCCGGAGATGGGCCTGGAGCGTCCGATCTCGCGAGGACGAACGGACGTCCGTCCTGTAGTCCGCGCCAAAAGAAAATGAACTCCCAAAATAAAAAAGAATAGGGTGGCCACTGTGGATCGGACGTCTCATCTAGACATAAAATTGAATGCTCGCTCCAAAGCTAGAAAACTTGTTTCAAACAAAAACAATATAATGTTGGAACATTAATAACGTACGTTCAGAACATTTAGTTGTGTATATTTGAACATGACGTTTTTGCGGGTTGCAACCATGCTCAAATATACACAACTAAATTAACGTGGCCCCGTGAAAAAATAGCAGACAAGCCGTGCGCGTGCGCGTGCGCTTGCCACGTGCCCCGTCTGGTGCCGCGCCTTGGTCCTATCCGATTTTTTTTCTCTTGGTGTCGAACGCTCAATAGTTAGCAATTTCGAAAGAAAAGGAATCATGTGCATGAAAGAGAAGAAACTGACGGAAATATCATCAATTTCAGGTACTCCCAAAATAAAAGAAAAGAAATAAGCATGTGCATCACCGGAACGGTTAACAAAAACACGTAACAAAACACATCCATACCACTCGTTTGATTTGAACTAATAAACACGCAACTAAATCCGCAACCATTGAATCGCATGGAGAAATTTCTGGCATGATCGCCAGCCACTCACTCAGGCAGTTGATTCCGGACGGTTGGATCACCCATCTCCACTCTCCAGGCCGTGACGTTCATTGATTCCCTGGCGCTGGATTAACATCGAACAGTCTCGCTTCCCGCGTTATTATCATGTCGGGGATGTTGCCTACGTATCTTACTGTCAATTAGTGGAGAAAATATTGGCGAGAGAAAAGGACGAGTCAAGCCCATGGGATATTTGGATCACAGGAGAGGAGCGGAGAGAAGAAAGGAGGCCAACAGAGCGACCACTCACTGACAAGATAACTCGTCTGACCTCTTGGATTTTTCAACAGCGGGTAGCATAAGGAGAGACGTGGAAACCAGTCGACTCAGGCTTGTTTAGGTTAGACTTTAGAGCATTCACATCGGTCCCTCTATTTTTCTGTTCCTTTTTACTATTGGCTACTATCTCTTTATTCTTTACTCTAAATTTTCTTCACATATTTAGAGTTCATAGGTGGCAGCAAAGGCAATTCGATGGAATCGTCGCATATACTGCTTGGAATGTGTGGAAAGAGCGGAATGCGTGGATTTTCAACCTTGTCTACAACCCAGTTGAGCAGGTCCAAAGCCTCATCAAGCTTGATGTTGGCAACTGGATGAGGGCTTTTCAGTTTGATGATCATGGCTGAGTAGTAGCCCTCTTTCTTTTTACTGTGGGGGTTAACTCTGTAAATTTCTCTTTGCTTTGTTTGCCTTCGGGTTTTTCTCTGCTTAATGAAATTGTAGAGCTCCTACCTTTAGTTATAAAAAAAAAATTTGTCGACGGTTGAGATATCGATCCCAAGTCGATTAAGGTTCTTTAAAGAGGGAGCTCTATCTCAGACGATTTCTCCTTCTCGGCTTCCTTCCGCACCTCCGCACTTGACGTCGTCTCTCCTCCTCCCATTCTCCCTCTTCCATGCTGCTCCATCAACCTCCACCGTAGCCCCACCTAGCCGCGGCACTGCTCTTCCCAACCCACTTACTTGCGGCCGGTGGCACCCTCGTTGCTCTACTGTCCATCATCCCACCGACACACTCCAAACTAGCACGAACGTTCAACGGCCGAGCCTATGTAGGAGCTTCTCCATTCCCGTGGCTTCGACAACACCGTCACCTAACCGGGCCACCACAACCCACTTGATACAGTCAAGGCGCATGTCTCCTCGACCTCCCTCTAAGCCTCGAGGAACCAGACCTTAACCTAGTTATGGCAGTTATCAGAGCTAAATTAACTATGTCAAATCCTCAAAATGTAGGGCCTCGTTTTTCTATATATGCTTTGTGACGTGGCATGACCATGACCAAATCGGTACGAGACCCAGCACGGCATAACAAAAAAACTGGTTTTTTTTTCTCATATCTCATGGTGACAAGCAATTCATCAACCGTCTGGAGGAAGAAGAGACCAACGGTCAACGGAGAATGGAAATTTTATTTTTACGTGATTTTACGCAACCAAACAACAACAATTTGTATCACATAAGTTAGGCTGAGCTATATGCAGCCAACTAAACAGCCCATGGAATACATGTGGAATTGATTTTCTCTTGGTACCATGATCTCGATGTTCCAAGCGCGAGGTGAGGTGCGCATTGGTGAGCTAGGCTACGCCCGTCGAACTCGCAGCCAGACAAGGCATGAGCATAATCGGCATGGCATCAACGTCCGGAGCAAGCAGGTAGTGACACACTGCTACTTCACATTAATGTGTAATATCTGGGCGCGATTCATTTTTTAGGCTAATCTGGATGCGATTCTTGAGCTGCCAGAAACGGGCACCACATCTCACAGATGTTTGTTTTATTTTTTAAAAAAGAGGAAGCACCACGCAGCATCTTTCTTCACCCCGATTTTTACAACTTTTGGATCCCATGACGAGAGCGGCAGTGAGCCAGTGACTGGCGCTCGCTCGTCACGGGCCACATATTGGTAGGTGATCGTGATTCATGTGAGGCGGCACATCAGCGAGCAGAGAGATATTGTCGCGTCGCCGTCGACGCCGTCGCCGTTGCCGTCGCCGCCGCTGTCTGTCTCATCCCTCAACGCCATCGCGACGAGCTCGGTCTCCGGTTTACTCCTGCCGATTTCACCCAACCAGACGGGCCACCACCACTGGGATAAATCGCGTCCGGATTGAGTGGAGGCAAGGGCAAGGCAACGGGCGAGCGCGGCTGGCCTTTCGTTCCGCTACTGCTGGCGCATGATGTTGCCCGGCTCCGGCATCCCCTCCACTCGCGTCCGGCGTCCCGTGCAATCAACTCCTCGAGCTACAGCAATGGGATACCTATCTCCTCCCATTCTCCCAAAGCTTGCTCCATCTTGTGGCCTTCAAGCTCCAAATGCAGTGATGCCTACTGATTGCTCCAAGTAGGTTCAGTTCTTGGCAGTGGCGATTTGGCATCTTGCTTCCAGGGCCTCGTTTCTTCAGCGACCCCGTTCGGGAGTTGAACGTTCCGATTGCTCATTGCTGCTGCCAGTTCTGTACGGGTTCATGCCATACGCTGGTGATGGATGGTGATCAATGACTGATGCGTGCACGCGTTCATCTACGGACGAGAGTACCCGCGATCAGTAGCATAGTGCTTCAGGATGATGCTGATATGAAGCAGGCTGCAGGCTATGTTGCAGTTATCTGTAGGCTAGCAAGCAGCAACTTAACTCTGTTCCGTGGAGTTATTTGTATCTGCAACTTGCCACGTATCCATCCACCGATGGTCGGACCAGGTTGGTTTCTTTTAAAAAAAATCAAAGCCTTTTTTCCTTCTTAAAGCGATACAAAATGCGTGCCTTCGTTCAGGGATAAAGTGACATGCAAGAGCAAGAGTACAATGTACTATCAGACACAAGAGAATTATTTATGCTGTTTCTAGTTAGATGGCTGGATGAATTTTGTGCTTATATGTTCTTTAAATGCTATTAATTGCTATATGTGACATAATTCTGAAATGGTATTTGGTGTTATAAATTTTCGGGTCTAGGTCTAGATTTGACTTTGAACCCATTACAGTTTTTGGTCTAGCTCTGGTTTCAATTCTTGAGTCTTGGGTCCGAGTCCACGGAGACTAGACCCAAAGGACACAGACCCATTGTCATCCCTAGAGGAGAGAGGTAGAAGAAGAGATGAGATGAAAGAGATGACGTGTGGATCCCATATTTTTTTTGTATATGCTTACTGGACTGCCACCTCACCTACCATATGGGCAAAACCACCTCCCAAACTACCGTGAGGTGTCATTTGCACCCTTTTTTCTCTATTTTCGTGAGATAGAATATCTAGTTTTTGTAGTTCAAGGGATTAAGTAGACAAAGTTTAGAGTCTAAAATAGCCTTTTTTTCTAAAACTAATAGTCGACAGGGATAGTGGGTCCCATCAATCCACGTGCACAAGGAAAAAGGCCTTTTTAAGCCATTATTAAGGCCTCTATTAGCACATTAATAAGAGTTACAGTAAGCGGAAAATAAAAAGTAAAAAGAGTATCGACGGCACGAACTATCAACCATTGTAAAAACGATCTAAAGCGAAAACATTAACCATCTATCTAGCCAGATCGAGCTTAAATGGCGTATATAGCACCTAGGCTCCTCTTCTAGAGTCAAACTACTAGGAGTAAAAACGACCTAATAGAAGTAAAACCAATCCATGATCAGCCAACGAGACAACAAGACCCTTCAGCAATCTGCAATCAAAGCAATGATCAACGATTTATGCATCCAGTTCTCCACGCATATCCACTTAATTTATCGATCTAACCAAAACCTAAAATAATGTAGCAACTACTCTGCCCTGCCTCTATTTGGAATCGATCACTTCGTTCGAAGAAGCCGACTCTCACTCGGCCAAGCGACAAAACCAGGTGAATGCAATGGAACACGAATTTCCCGCAATGGCATGGAATCCCAATCTCGTTGGTCGCCGTCCGGTTCTTCCTGAGATACGCGTCGAGCTCCCACATCCTCTCATGTTAGTTTACATAAAAGCCCTTGAAGAACGCAAAACAAGGCCCACCAATTCTTTTCTTCCTCCCTCCAGCTTCCAAGTTCCACCTGATTGACCACTCCTCGCGTAGTCGCGTTGCCCCATCTGCAGCGACCAACGCTCGAAGGCATGGTCGCGTCGCTGACCACAGCAACTGCGAGTGGCATGGCGGCTCGAGTGTTCCGTTACGCGGTCAAAGACATGCAACGCGATGGTCGCCGACGGTACGATGTGGCACGAGCAGCGGCTCTGGCTGAAGCCAACAGTTGCTCGTGGTAGCGAGGAAACATCTTGTGCAGAGGTTGTCGTGGGCATCGATGATGAATGGATGGAACAGAGGTCACGGAGGAAGAAGAGGAAGGGAAAATTGAACGGTGGATGGAGAGGGGCTAGATAGGAATAAGAAAGAGGGGAGGAGGCCGTCAAATAGGAATTAGAAGGGGCAAAGCGCAAAAGGATTGTTTTGCAAAATTCATAGAGATGGGAGGTAGGGACATTGCATGGATCTTTGTGCACAAGCGGTGATCAATGCGCATAGAGCTTCACTCCTGTATAAAGTTGTATTTCTCAGTTCAAGGTTTCGTTTAGGCCAAGTTCATGATGAGGACCACAGAGCATTTAGAAATCTGATCGAATTTTGAATTCAACTAAAATTTGAAATTTGAAATATGGCCAAATTTTGAACTCTTCAATTTCTTTATCATATACAAATTCGGTTCGATTTCAAAATTTGGGTTAGCTTACGTGGGAATGAAAATGGAAATAAGAGAAAATAGAAGAGAAGCAGCTATCGGACGAGGCCCGATTGTCTTGGACACATTCAACGAGGATAACATGGGCATTATAATAAGTTCTAATGGTATAAACTAACGGCATGACATAGAGACAACGAAAATAAAATGTAATGGCATACACAGTAACACCGATTATACCATAACACAAATGATAGTTCAATTCAAACAAGTGGAATACATGGTGTTTTCTCTTTTCTTTTAGATGGATCCATCCACCACTTCTAGGATAGTACTCCCTCCATTGTAAAACGGTAGTAGTTTTAAACTTGTTCTAAGTTAAACTTTAAAAACTTTTTCAATAATTGTTTTTAAACTATTTAGATTGAGCACTAATAATCATATAGTTAGATTCGTTTCAAAAGGTTATTTTATAATATTATAATTTTGTTGCATTTTACTAATAATCTATATGACCTTTTAATGGTTAAATTAATTTTGAAGACTTTGCCAATATCAAAAATGACTACTATTCTAAAATGGAGGGAGCATAAAGAAAAACTAATCCCAATAATACTCATAAAATGGTTCATAATTGATTTTAGTATGTTGTATGAAATAGCCAATAACTCACCAAAAAGATACCATCCAGGTACCGCCATCGAGCTGCAGATTGCAGAATGGAGAGAGCCCTCGTCACCTCCAGCTTCTCCATGGCTGATCTCTACTCTGCCACTGTTGCTCATGGCGCCTCAAGACCCAGGAGGTTCTCCTACATCTCCCCTGCTGCTGCACAGAGCCCCAACTACAGGAAGAAGAAGAGCACGTCGTCTCCGCCGCCGTCCGCCGCCGCCGCCGCCACCGTGCTCACCTCGCCTCCGGCCACCAACACTCAGTACACTCCCACGCGCCCACCGAGGGAGACCGAGCAAGAAGACGAAGAGAAGCACTTGGTGGCGAAGACGAATACTGTAACGACAAGAATCGCCACTAAGAGTACGGCAAGAACCAGTGGGGCGTCCATGGCGGCGAGCAGGGCTCCTCGCCGCCGGCGGCAAGCTGCGGCGTCCGCTTCGCTTCCGGTGGCGTTCTGCAACGCGCTGGAGGAGATGATCAACACGTTCGTCGACCCGCCGGTGCTGCGGCCATCGGTGGACCCGCGGAACGTGCTGTCCGGTAACTTCGCGCCGGTGGACGAGCTGCCGCCAACGCCCTGCCCCGTCGTGCGCGGCGCCATCCCGCGCTGCCTCGCCGGCGGTGCCTACATCCGCAACGGGCCCAACCCGCAGCACCTCCCGCGCGGGCCGCACCACCTCTTCGACGGCGACGGCATGCTCCACTCGCTGCTCCTCCCGGCGCCGTCCTCGTCGGCCGACCCCGTCCTCTGCTCGCGCTACGTGCAGACGTACAAGTACCTCGTGGAGCGCAACGCCGGCGAGCCGGTCATGCCGAACGTCTTCTCCGGCTTCCACGGCGTGGCCGGGATGGCGCGCGGCGCCGTCGTGGCGGCCAGGGTGCTCACCGGGCAGATGAACCCAGTCGAGGGAGCGGGGCTCGCCAACACTAGCCTCGCCTTCTTCGGCGGCCGCCTCTACGCGCTCGGCGAGTCGGACCTCCCGTACGCCGTGCGCGTCGACCCGTACTCCGGCGAGGTGATCACGCACGGCCGGTGCGACTTCGGCGGCCGCCTCGTCATGGGCATGACCGCGCACCCCAAGAAGGACCCCATCACCGGCGAGCTCTTCGCGTTCCGCTACGGCCCCGTGCCGCCGTTCCTCACGTACTTCCGGTTCGACCCCGCCGGGAACAAGTGCGCCGACGTGCCCATCTTCTCCGTGCAGCAGCCGTCGTTCCAGCACGACTTCGCCGTCACGGAGCAGTACGCCATCTTCCCGGAGATTCAGATCGTGATGAAGCCCATGGACATGGTGGTGGGCGGTGGCTCGCCGGTGGGGTTGGACCCCAGCAAGGTGGCCCGGCTCGGCGTGCTCCCCCGGTACGCGACGGACGAGTCGGAGATGCGGTGGTTCGAGGTGCCGGGGTTTAACATGATGCACTCGGCGAACGCGTGGGAGGAGGCCGGCGGCGAGGAGCTGGTCCTAGTGGCGCCCAACATCCTCGCCATCGAGCACGCGCTGGAGCGCATGGAGCTGGTGCACGCCTGCGTCGAGAAGGTGCGCATCAACCTCCGCACCGGCGACGTCACGCGCACCCCGCTCTCGGCGGGGAACCTCGACTTCGGCGTGATCCACCCGGGCTACCTCGGCCGGCGCAACCGGTACGGCTACTTCGGCGTGGGCGACCCGATGCCCAAGATCGGCGGTGTCGCCAAGCTCGACTTCGACCGCGCCGGGGAAGGCGACTGCACGGTGGCGCGGCGCGACTTCGGGCCAGGGTGCTTCGCCGGGGAGCCATTCTTCGTCCCCGACGACGTCGATGGTGACGGCAACGAGGATGACGGGTACGTGGTGTGCTACGTCCACGACGAAGGCACCGGCGAGAACCGGTTCGTGGTAATGGACGCGCGGTCGCCGGAGCTGGACGTCGTGGCGGAGGTGCAGCTGCCCGCCCGCGTCCCTTACGGTTTCCATGGACTGTTCATGACGCAGGCCGAGCTCCGGTCACAGCAGCAATGATATTGATCATCGGCTCAATGTACCATACACCAACACAACACATGGTGGAGCTTAGGACTCCATGCCTCACACGGGAGAATAGGGCTATGTTTTGCATTTCGGACTGCATGCTGCACACGTCAGCTGGAAAAAAAAATCCACTTGGTTCTACGTACCACCGTATCTTGCTTCAACCTCATGCATACATGTCACGATAATTTCACATATTGGTATTTAATGGGCCATTTAATTAGTGGGATTTCAACTAAAATAACAATAGAAAACCATATGGATGTGCACCAGCAAATCCAATAGCATTGCCATTTGACATATAGATATTATTGAAAATCTTTAGTAGTGGTGGCGATGACTGTGGCCGTGATGGGCATACAATCATGGCTAGAGGAGTTGAAGTTGGCAGCGATGTGCCGATGCGGATGGCGATGATCTTCAGATTCAATTATAGTGGCAACTGTAATGAAGCCAGATGCATAAATTGTTTAGTTAGGTTCTACAGGTCTTTTGTTGTTGATCTAACTCTTGACCATAGATTTTGATGTAAAAATATTTCAATATGAATGAATCTTTATCCTTTTCTTTAAAAAAAATTAAAACAAACTAGTAGAATCTAAGCAAGCATAAGCAAGGAAGCAAGCTAAAACAATCACAAACACGAATGAATACCGAAAATAAATGATAGAGATGTCCAAGATTTTTTTGAGGACACTCATTTATAAAATGTAGTTTCGGCCCTTATCTTACGTACATGTTTATGCCATCCACTAGAGATAGTCCTTCATGTTTATGCTATCCACTAGAGATAGTTCTTCGTTGCTTTGGCAAGATGGACCTCAAATCCTTGTACATATTTTGATGATATCCACAACAACCTCCTCGGAAGCTCACCAAGCTCAATTAGCACCTCTAAACATCTAAAAAACTCAAAAAAGTAAGTCGAATAAAGTTAGTTGAACTTTTCAAGTTACTTCGGAAATTCAAGAAATCAGATAATGTTTCGAGCTGGCTTTGAATTTGGTATTTTTGGTATTGGTCATAGTCCATTCAATTCAACACCTAAATGTTGTTATTCCATAAAAACAAATAAGAATATGATTTTCTTCGGAGGAAGCCATAGTACCGTACAAGGATGCTATTTTTTAGGACAAAAATAGACAACATTGTTGCACGGGAAATTGACTACCTACCTTCTCTACAATCTTCTCTGTAGCACCTGTCCTCTTTCTAATCCGTTCTTTCTGTCTATATTCTAAGAACAAATATCCTAAAAGAATTTGTAAAGTCATACTGTCAACTTCTCAAGATTCATGTGGCACATTCCAAAACCTAGAAAGATATATGAAGGGCCCAGAAGTCAGGTTCCCACTCTTTAATACATGGGAAGCACTGTCATGCAAATCCGATGCGCATTTTGCATATGATACTCCAATGCTAATCAGCTTTTCTCTATGTCGGGCCCAGGTAACAATGTATAAACCAGATATGATTAAAAGCCCGCCAATAATACTGCAAGCAAACAAAGTAGATGATACTTCAGAGTTCAGATCCAAAGTTAAGAGTAACTCAGAAAAATGAATTACAACAGACAAAAAAACAGTAGTAGCATAGAACTTGGACTATTCGAGATATCTAATAATCAAATAAAATAGGATCCGGGGCTAATCTATATATCTATATAAAGCAGAGTTAAACGGAGCCACCACATTAATCCTAAAATCCTAGAAATTCCCACGTAAATCGAAAAATTGTTGAAATTCTCACGTTAATCATATAAAAAAGAAAAAAATCTACATCGTTGAATATGGATATTATTATGTAAATCTAGCGGTCAATATTAACCTCTATAACAAACTACTGAAGCTGATTTATATATTAGAGATAAACTCTAAATCTAATATGATATATTATCTATATCTTAACATAAATCTAGCCACGCAAACGATACTCGTTATATTAAAAGTACGCATTTACATATAAGTAGGAAATGCTCTGGAATAGTATTATTCATACTGCAAAAATATATACATGAAAGGTGGAATAAATTAAAAAGTAGAAAAAGTGATAAACCTATTCTTACCTTCCAAAGTAAATTGGGCTTCCCAAGAAGAGCATCGACAACAGAGCAGATAGAACTGGCTGGAGAGGGTTATATAATGCCACCATAGCAGGGCCTAGAATTTTATTGCACCATGTCAACAAACCATAATTGAGAGCAGATGCTACGACTCCCTGGAATAAAGAGAAAAAATGGGTTGAGTATAGAATATTTGCCAGAACTTTGAATATGCATGTGACTATGAGGGCGTAAGAACAATAAATTTAACACGAAGCTTACAGCATATACAACAGCAGCAAACTCTGATAGAGTCAAAATCCAATCTTCTCTACCATTTGTTGCAAAAACTCCTGAGATGAACATTAAAACAGCTCCAAAAAAGTATGAGTATGCTGTCAACGACAAGCTAGAAGGATACTTCAGTAAAATCGGAGCCTGAAAAACACATGAACAAGATAAGTAAGAAAGCTTTCTGCAAAAGAAATTATAGCATGTCAATCTTCCAGCATAAGATTCAGTACTGAAAAGAAAGACACTAAAGTCAAGTCAAAAACAGTACAAGCATAAGGCAATTCCTCGATCGACAGATTTATAAATAACCAATCTTCACCCTAATTGTGAAACATAAATTTGATCAGCCCATGAAAATCATCTTGTAAGCACTAACAATTCCCCAAACATCAGACAAAAATCAATCCTGGGTCCTTTAATGACTAGTTGGTTGGTCAAATACAGTTTGGATTTTGCCGTTTCAGTTGGTTGGTCGCACAGCATATAGGATGTGCACTTTCTATGAAGAGAAGTACATACAAACAAAGTTCCATATCCTCCTATGGTGCTATTACAAGTGTTGTTGCGCTCTCTCTCGAAAGAGTGAGTTCCTGACCTAAGCCCAGAACGAAGGGAGGAAGACAGGGCTGGAAGCCTTGTCTTCCGATAACAACTGTGCGACATCACTGGCCAATTATCGATGGCAGTGCCTGGGGTCCTGGAATGATGGCACCAAAAATGTGCTTTTTCTTTGGTTTGCTTCTCCATTATATAGTCCCAAGGCAGGTATAGACTCCATGATTTAAGAAATTTACCTAACGTACTGACCCTCCAAAGGAAGCGAAACATTGATTGATAAGTAAAAAGGGAAATAGCCAAACACTAAAAGGAAAGGAATGATCTTCCTCTTATTTTCTCATCCTGACTTGATTTTCAAGCCGCCGGCTGATCTGGGCTGAGTTGCAGTTCAGGAGGTGGATAGGTCGCCTTGGACTTGTTCTTGGGCCGCCGCACATAGACTTTGTCAAAGGCAGAGGGCACAACAAGTGTCCAAAGTGCAAAAATGTGCGAGGGAACTGTTAAGATTGTTATTTTAATCAAAACAGTATGTTCTAAGAAGATTTGATGCCATCTTAAGTCATTCTATTAAAATGCTGATCTAACTTGTAGAGTTATCAATACATTGATGACACCTAAAGTCATCCTATTAAATTACTGATCTAACTTAAGAAAAACCTTCCTGAACCTGAGGTCCTGAGCAGAATATATGCTTGATCAGAAATCAAAGCTTCCATTTGTGTCAGTGACAAATATCAAAGCGCAAAAGCATTAGAGTGTAACAACAGCCTGAAATAACTAATACCTGCAAAGCAAGATAAGTAGCCATACAGAGACAGTTCCCTATCAAGCACAGCACTCCAACATGCCATTTTTGCAGCCCAAACAACGTGAACCAAGATGATACCGGCTCAGGCTGCAACATGGCAGTGATGACATCATTACTATGAACATCAATTTCGAGCTCTCTTGTACCAAACACAGCTGGCCCCCTGTACAACACCATGAGAACAGCACCAATCACACAGACGATTGTGCCACCAATCTTGGACCGGCCCTCGTGTGTGACCAAGCTCGCCGTTTCAGTGCTGGAACAAACACAATGCTCGGGTTCAAGAACACACAGAAGCGTAAATTTCTCAAGATTACCACGAATGACAGTTGGACTGACCCCATGAGGACGGCCAATATGAAGGTGAAGACAGGTATGGACGGCTGGGTGGCGGCGGCATAGGTGGGACTGGTGTAGCTGAGCCCGACCAAGAACAGCAGCTGGTTGGCAAAGATGCTGCGGCACAAAAACGCAGGGGCGTCAGAGAACGAGATTTGCAGATACAGCCGCAGCATTGCTCATTTGCTCCAGCCGATTAGTGTTGCCTTCGAACTCCGAGAGAGCTACCCTGTGAGACCAAGGAGGAAAAAGGAGGCGAGGAGGCGCCACGTGAGCGTGGGGCGGGCATGGGCGGGCGAGCCTCGGTGGCGGAAGAAGGCGAGCGGCGCCAGCACGAAGAGGGCGAGCAGGTCGCGGAAGACGCAGAAGACGACGCGGTTGACGCCGACGTTGAGCGCCTGCTTCGCTATGACGTGGTACCCAGCGCTCACGAGCTGAACGCCCACCATCGCCGCGTGCGCCCGCCTGCAATCCCCGTCCCGCGCCGGCGCCGCCATCCCCGCCGATCCCCGATCTCCCTTCCGCCTCCGGTCGTCGCCTCGTCACTCTCGTCGCCTTTCCCAACTGGCTCAGACAATCCTTGTGCTAGGCTCCATTGGGCTTCCACTTCTTGGGCCTACTCTGCGCAATTATCAGGCCCAGAAGTGGCCTGGTGGGGGGCGTGAAAGGCCTAGTTAGGATATGGGTCACCTTGCACAAATTGAACACTCGGCACGGCCCATTCTAATTACCCGTTCTAATTAGGCGAACCAGGCGGCGCCGCTCCATTGTCGCACAATAGTGGGCCGTGCGCTGTAGACTGTAGCGAAGGTTGGCTGACTACTTTGGAATATTTTCTTGGATATTTTCACAATGGCATATATTGGTTTATTTGGATCAAATAAATGAAAAGATATTTGGCAATCAAAATAATTTTTTCCGGAAAGAAATTACTCTTCATTTGTATAGAGTGAGATATGGTCTGATGGAGGATATGTAAATTATAGTAATCTCCATTTACTCTTTTAGCATAGGTACCTATATAGCTATAATTCTTTATTGTAATTACGATGGAAGTTGGAGGCTCTCCTACTATTTCTTGTTAAAAAAAGTGAGAGAGGAGTGCCATCGTTTTCCTAGTTATTTAATTTGGTTGACTCCAAAGAGCTCTGTGATGGTGTCATACAGACATGCGCACACAAAAAAACAAGCAATTTGAGGTTTAGTTGAGCAATGTATCTGCCCAGAGAGGCACGGTAAGCTTATGGGAGCAATTAGATCATAACTGCCACCTGTCATGTGTGTTGTCAGGCTAACAGCATCCCACCGTGTAATCCCTCTCAATTCTTCAATGCTAGGTCAAACTAATAGTAAATTATTGTTCCTTAAAAAAGTCAATCCTGGATCAATTGCTAGTTCTGTGTGCTTAATTAACAGGTACCGTTCGAAGAAAAAGAGATACACAAGCAGTAATGGCAGTATATAGAAGGTGGATTGACTGATGTCATGTATAGAATAGTCAATTAACTTGGAAGTTTAAGAGTTAAGACTGCTTTACTGTTCGTGATGTTTCGGCATATATATGTCAGAATTTTCCAGCAGCTCCGAAGGACAATTTTTTTTATCAAAGTCAACGGAAAAAACCGAACCATATATATGAAGCGTTCGTTCGTAAGGCTTGTACAAGTT
This sequence comes from Raddia distichophylla, assembly GCA_005191435.1. Classification (NCBI taxonomy): domain Eukaryota; kingdom Viridiplantae; phylum Streptophyta; class Magnoliopsida; order Poales; family Poaceae; genus Raddia; species Raddia distichophylla. The sequence goes on along the minus strand of SPJY01037268.1, from coordinate 3,809,785 downwards.
GAGTTGACCTTGCTCTCCTTATTAATCAAGCGCGAAATTCCAGCCCAGAATAAATGCAGGTCAAAGAAACAGTTAAGTTTGACTCCAATGCATATTGCTGCTCTAGCAAAAAGAAATTAAAAAAATAATCCATCACCCACTCTACGTTGCTTATTCTCCACCACCCACGAAAAAATATTTTAAAAACAAGTGGAAATCGTTGCCAAGCAAACCTAGCTAGCCAGGTTTGGACGATCGAGTCCATGCATGCATGCACGAGGACTCCATTGACATGACATTGCAGTTGAACGATATTTTTTTAAAAAAAATAAATACAAGGATCCATCTGAAGAAGACGTTCAGGTCATCCCGTTTAGATCTTCCACATGCAGCCAGTCAGCCAGCCTCAATAATGAACAATTGTATAATGCAAAAAACCTAGCTATTCAGATAACGTATACTTATATTGTGGACTTCCCTTGCCGGAAGATCAAACGTGGATATATACATAGACTATAAACAAGCTTACAAGCATGCATGGATAATTGGATATGTGCATGTATGTGTAGAAGGATAATAATTAATCTAGGTACGTAGTGAGATTGAATAAAATACGTGCTTCATAATTGCTTTTAGAGGCCACGTTAATTTCACGCAGCCGGCAATCGTACAGAGAAACGGGAACTCTTCAACGCTGCCGGAATCCAGAGTTCCACAAGAAGAAGCTTGCTGAGCTGGAACACGTATATATGTATGACATACATACATGTATATACATGCATGCTAGAGTCAACTCATTGTTTATGGGTGTGTGACATATGTACGTGAATTATAGCTAGTTCAGTTCATTGAGACCTAATCTCTAGCTCACAACTTTACCACGTATGCTTCCCTTGAATTTTGTTTTGATAGAATTGCAAAGTCAATTTGTAGACACGACAAAATATCATTTCATGGGATAAAATAAACGTGTTTGTATATATTGATTGAACTAGATGTCACCCGTCCGACCGGTCATCTGATAGGCTGATCGTTCCATGGAAGTCCTAGAGAAAATTGATCGATCTTCAGTAGACTTACGGAAGATCGAGCCCTAGAGAAAATTGGCCGAACTACTTTGTGCCTCCTAGAATGTATTTATTTTTATGAGCACTCATAAAACGTAAATTTGCCGTACAATTTCTAAAGCAAGGTGTTAAAAATAATAGTGATGCGTTGCAAGTGGGCTAGTTAGATAATTTCTTTTCTTTAGTTTTTCCCTAACTATTGATTTGAGAGTCACTACAGTGAAAGATGCGATTCTCGACTGCCAAGATCATTGGGATAGATCACAAAACAGCCGAATGAGGTTACTCTCAATGGCTGACCGGCAAGAATTATTTTTGCCTCAGCGCTTGTTTTTACAAATAACTATCAAGGAAAGGTTTGCCTCTGCGCTAGTTTTTTTTAAAAACTGCACATGTGCTAGTTAATGCAGAAGGGAATGGTCATCTTAGGACATCTTTAGCTCTAAAGGTAAAGTTAATCACAGGCTATATTAAACTTCATGCCATCTATAAATAGTATATAGACAATATCTCCAATGGGTTGGCTATAAGGGTATCTCCAATTGTAGAGTCAATTGCTAGTAATAATAAATGAACATGTTATTTACAGATAGCATATAGAGAACATCTTCAATGGTTAGCTATAACATTTTCTCTAAAAATTAATATGGCTCATATGTAAGGAGTGTATGCACCTTGTAATATAATCCATTATAAACTCTCTTAACAGCACCTCTAATGGTATAGTCAACCACTAATTATAAGAAATGAACATGTTATCTATAGATATCATATAAACAACATTTTCAATGTACTAGCTATAGCAATATTGACCCACATGTAATAGTGTGCATGCACACTAGAATTAGTTATAGACGAGCTAGTTAGCTCTCCTCCTTTTCTCTCCACATAAGCAAAATGCTGAGTTGACACCGTTATAGCTAGCTGACTAAGCATCATTGGAGATGCGCTAAACCAAGAACTAGTCTCTATCTCTCTTCTCTTTTTCTCCCATATAAGCAAAAAATGAGGTGAAATTTTTATAGCTAGCAGATTTGACACCATTAAAGATAGCTTAACGTTATCTATAAAATTTAATATGGGCGCATATGCAATATGAACCATACATATTGTAATCCGGTATAGATTGACTCTTAACTAAGAACTAGTCTATATCTCACTCCTCTCCTCTCATCTGATCCACATAAGTAAAATAATGAAGTGGAGTATTTATAGTAGCTGATTTGACACCATGGGAGATACCCTTAGTAGAAAAATCCAAAATATCTCAATAAAAGATGAGCTTTCTCAGTTATGATCTTGCTTACAAAAAATATATGGAATATATATCGCGGAGTGATAAATGAGATTTTGTGATCAGTAGGCTTCAAGTGACAATTAGTTCAATCGTCGTCAGATTAATATTGTCATTAAAAAAATTAAATTTATTGAAGTTCTAGAAAATGGAACACTGTTGACACGTGAAAACGATAGGAAACTACATGACAACCATATTTTCTGATGGGACCACCTCATAAAACTATTCAATAGGAAACCATCGATACAAGCATATAAAATCACATAAAACTTTATAAAACTATCTAAAAAGTGCTTGTTCACTGGAATTATTTTTAGTGAATCATTGATATCCTTATATCCGGCATCCCGTTTGATTCAACCGACACGAAACAATGGCTTTGTCCTTTTCCGTGTATTGTTCTGTTGGCGTATTACTGTAGCAAATTTAAGAGCCCTCGAAAAGAGGTTTACAGATTATAAAAAATAATTTAGAAATAGTTTTAGCTTTTTGAAAGGACTACTAAAAGACACGAAAAAACGTTACAAATTATCACAACATATAGGCTATATAAAAATAACAAAATTTGCTACAGTAATACGCAACGGTACGATACGTTGAAAAGAACAAGCCCTATAAAGACGCAAGAGGCACATTTTTTCCCTTGTTACTTTTCCATATGTTCGTGTGGTCTCTCTCTGCCATCCTTTTCTTGTATGTGGACTTTGCAAAGTTCCTAACACGCACTAATTGCGAGACTTCATGAGAATGATATATTGATTCAACTCAACGATTTGTCTTTTGTAGAGGGTTCGGATCGTCAGGCAAGGAATAACTCTCAAAGAGGTTGGGTCTGTGCAGGTTAATTAAAACACAGAGTGGAACACGTCGCGACAGTTCCTATCAAGGATATCTCAGTGAAAGATGAGCTTCTACGACTTGTAATTTTCACGTGACACTATTGGGTGAACCCATGTCCAAGAAGTCAAAATGCTGACACGTAGGTGTTTCCGTCTAACCAATTACATGACACTTTTGAATTCTGTACGGGGTGGGCGTAGCTGCATCAATCCAACCATTTGTATGGATCACAAAAGTAATGAAAAATTGTATGGGGTTAAACATGTCTAGCTTGTAGTTAGAGCCGAGCAAAATCCAAAGCAGCACACAATTAGATGTATTTTTGGTTGGTCGTACGAGGTTAGATGGAACGGAATGAAAGAGCATAAGATGAAATAGGATATAATAAAAGTTTGTACAAGATCTTTCGACCAAAATACTTAAACCATGTCGTATATGATAAATAGAGAATATTCCTTAAATATGAACTAACCTGTATCATCCCATTCAACGTTATCCAACAAACCAAGCACATATTTGTGAAACTACATCATTCCATCCCATTATTTGTGGGCGCAGTTTTTTTTAAAATGGGTGTACATTGGTTCAAAATTACAATTGGCGTAAAATAGGTGATTAGAACATCAAAATACAATAGTTTATAACAATGATATTATCAAAACAAAAAAAAATTAAGCTCTTGAAGCTCCTGAGATTTTAAGCCCCAAAATCAATACCCACATTAAGATTTTAAGCCTCTATTCTTTAGGGTTTGGGAATTAGGGATTTATGGTTACGTACAAGGGGTGTGAATGAGTCAATTATCTGATAAGATCGACGACAGTTTACCGCAATGGCGAGCTAGCAGCGGCAAGCTGGCGAGGAAGCGGCCGGGTGTGGTAGCGCTGGGCTCCGACAAGGGCAGCGGGGCTACAACCAACGGAGGGAGCTGGCCGCCTTGCACCCAGTGCCATGGGCTATGGTTGTGGCTTGTGGGAGCCGTTTGATGAGCCGAAGGCGATTCTCAGTGACGAATGGCCAGTTCATGAGGCGGAGGCAGAATGGAGAACGACAAAATCTATAGAGGAGAAGGCGAGTGGTTGAGGCAAGCGGTCACGATTCCACTCGGTCTCGGCCTCTCGGGTCAAGTTTCGGGAGATTGGAAGATAGAGGACTAGTGGACTGAGAGGAGGTCTATGACTATGGGGAGGGCGATGAATGTGGCACCGTGGTCCATTAGCCATTGGGTCATGGGCTTGTCCAGCGGGAGGCTGGTTTGCATAGTGATAGACCCATTAACCATGAGGTTGGCTGAGACAGGTGAGGAGTTGTGGGCTATTTTTTAGATTTTTTTGTGGGCTAAATCCTAGAGATAAGCAAGGAGTTGTAGGTTAAGTAAGGAGTCGTGGGTTAGATTCTAAGGGGGTACCAATTGTGATTTTTTTTATAAAAAATTTAGATGTACATTGTACACCATTGTTCATATATCATTGAGCACATCCCTGTATTCTAACAACCAAACACCTAACCCATGTGTCATACCATTCCATTCAACCAACCAAACACCAACACCAGACGAGAAGGGACCTAGTCTAGCGAACGAGAGGGAGGCGCGTGGTCTTTCTACCCGCTTCACCTTCTTCCTGTGCACGCAGCAATTTTTGCATGCCCTAGAAGAGCGCTTAGCGGTGGTCTGCAGAGAAGCTTTCAACGCCACATGTAGACGTGGCCCGGTGGCCGTGGGTGATAGATACATCATACATGGCAAGTAAGTACACGCGTGCATGAGTTGACAAAGCAGCAGGCCAGCAGCAGCACCAGCCAGGCCAATCAGAGGCAGGGATGGGCACTGGGCACTGGGCACTGGCACTGCACGAGCGATGGCTGCAGTCACGCATGCACGCACGCACGCACGAGCGCTGCAAGCCGGAGCCCGGACTCCGGAGGCAGGCGAGTAGTATATGGCACATCCAGGTGGATCACCGGTGGACGCTGTGCAGCCGCCCGCCTCCTGGCTGGCACCGATTGGCGCTGTTGGCGCATTTATCGACCGGCACTGATGAATAATTGGCACAGAGGATAGGATTCCATCTGTCTCGCCATTAGAGGCGACTTCCTCTGCTTGCCTCGCTTCCACGAAGCTTCGCTTTCGTCTGCACACACACTGACACACACGCACGCACGCACGCACGCACGCGCACACTCCTCTGCTCTCTCTCTCGCCTCGGTGCCTTACGGACACGGGAGCAGTGCCTGCATGCGCCGGCTCTGTATCTGTAATCTGTTCCATCTCCCAAAGTCAATCCCTCGCCTATTCCCCTGTAGGCTGCACGTACCACGGCGCCTCCTCAGTTCATCCCGAGAAAAATGTCAAAGGGCTGGTTTAATTTGATCCGGCGGGAGATCCGATGGAGACGGAGTCACGGAAGGAATCGTCCAATCCAACACCATTGGCAAGTCGAGAAAATGGTAGTTTTGACAGGGTCCACCACTGTCGGATTTCACAAGTAGATATTTTTTAAATGATGGATGTCTCTTTGTAAGTAGATATGACAATTAGGTCAGATGATTTTTAGGTTGTCGTTGGCCCGAGCCAGACAACAGATTTTTAAGGGGCTGCTACGCGGAGGCGAGGCTCGCGGAATAGCTCAGGGAATGGAGCGAAGACAAAGTAGATAGCCAGAAATTCGTTTGTTGTCAATTCGTCCCCCCAAGGGACATGGTGGCTTGTTTATATAGGGTGATGGCAAATGGGAAATCCCCTCCTGACCCCCGAACCCTAGATGCCCGGTGGGCATTTTTGTACATTTGTCACTTACATGATGGTCATGGGTCATCCTATACATGTGGTCTACTCGATCCCAGTCCATTGCTCCGGACAGCTTAAAAGATGGGGTATCCCTAACCCTATGTTACAACATAGGTATAATTAGACTGAACCATTAGTTTGATCAGAAAGAAAAATAAAACCGAAGGCACCAATTCGGCCAAATCGGTTCAAGAGGAGGGTGGCGTTTGGGGATAGAGGATGGTGATGTCGATGTTAGTGGGAGGGGGAGGAGGGAAGGAGGCGTCGAAGCAAGGAAAATAAGGATGACATTGATGCCGAGGCGATGAAAAGAAGGGTGCTGCTGGCATTGGGCCAAATCAGAGAGCCAGGTACGGCGTCAAGGGAGTCAGAGAGAAATCGTGGCGGCAACAATAAGGTGAGCGGGCGGGTGGTTTTTAGCATTGAGGTGAGCAAGCATGACTACACCATGATGGGGCAAGTGGAAGGAGAAGAGAGGAGAGGGTAGCGCAAGTGTTAGTGGTGGGAGAAGGTAAAGATATAGGAGGATATTGGGTCATCCAATTGGATGGGATTGGGAATTTGGTCTAGAGGGGCTCATGATGGACTTAGGTCTCTAGTGCGTGGGTTGCGAAATGAGGCACGCAAGAAGCTAGAGCTCAATCTAGCTGTGAAGTTGGAGAGTGAGAAAGTTTTTAGTCTTGGGCATAAACCGGCGTGAACTAGTTAACTGAAGTCTCGAACCATATCCAAATATACCTTTCTTAGACCAAAAAGTATAAGTCGGACCTAGACCTAAACCTATTTGTGGGTACCGGTACAAACATGGGCCCATACCTGAACGTAATAGGTACTCAAAAAACCTAGAGGGTGCATGAATCCAAAATGGCATACCTATGTGGACGGTCATTATTGTTGTGGTTTGTGGGGTTGCCATAATTTTTTGTGGCTCATGGGGTGCATTGTTGTTGTCATCATCATCTTCTTTATGAATTGTGGTATAGCTGTCATTACTAGACCATGGGTGACACTGTCATGTCATCGTGGCCCATGGGGGACAACACCATAGGGTAGCCTGCCATCATCGTGAGGACAATGCCATTGCTCCTATGATGAATTTGGTGGACTATAGGACAACGGAGGAGGGGTTACGGAAGGAGAGCTAGGCCAAGGACAAGGTTTTGGGTTATATGTAGCAGGAAAGGTTGAGTTAGGTTAACTTAGACCCTCAATTGGTAAAATCATACATAATCTCTATCTTGGTCAACCAAACCATGTGCTTTGGCTAGTTTTTGCAGACGTGGTAGTTCATGTGATGGTGTTGTCTAACATGATGGACTTATAGGACGTACACATGGACTACCACGTCAACGAAAATTCCCACATGGAGGACCACATTAGTCAAAACCATCCTATGGACTTCCATGACTATGAAAATTTTCCAAAAACATAATTTGACTAGTAAATACAACTTTTGTGTGCAATTTAATTTGCTAACCACGTACTTTAGTTTCAATACTCAACGACGTAGATAGACCTTGACCACAACATGCACGATGATATATTAGGACATGTTCAATGAATTCTAGGCACATATATTTAGTACTGCAGCGAATAAAATATAAAAAGAAGAAGATATAGATGAATAATAAAATGAATGTTAAATAGTATATGGGACTAGAAAATTTTAACTTAGGCCCCATTAACGATGCTCATAGATCCGCAGTCACTGTTACGTGGGTTCTACAGTTTTGACCCAGGCTGTGCGCTGTCGAAAAGTTCAACCGATTTTTTTTCTGCAGAGGGTGCAGTACGTGCTGCGTGGTGTGTGGACTTTGATTTGTTTTGCCGGATCATACGCACGGAGACACACACGCACACGACTACACGGGGCAATCGAAAGATGGTCCTCGATAATACTCAATGGCGATCGAGACGGAGTGCTAATAGCCCGCGCACATATGGACAAGCCGATTCTTTTCTTGAGCAAGGTCACTTTCTCTTGCGTTGGACGAAACAATACAGAGGAGTCGCCCTCCCCGTCTCCCGTGGCCTTAGCTGCAGGATCAGGACGCTCTCTCTCTTTGACCCTTGCGATGGATGAATGGATGGATCCATCGGGTCGATTATTTCGGCCTGGCTGCCAGCCTGCTTTCAGGCGGGCAACCTAGCTAGCTTTTTTACATCCCAATCAGTGTTCCCATCTCTAGCTCATCTCTCGTCTTCTCCTATAGGTGTCGCCAAAAAATTAAAAACGAAAACTGTTTTACAATTGGTCGGTCGCCACTTCTTTGTGGCGCTCCCTAGCTTAAATGTCTACGTAGTACGTCTTTGGGTCTTTCCCCCCTTTTTTTTCGTTACTTTTGTTTGATCTTTCCTTTCTCTTGGCCGTCATGGTCCTAGCTGAAGAATCTGTACATGGACTCCGACCGTCCGGTCGGTCTCCCTGCGACGGCGAGCTTCCGGCCGGCGGCCGCGGCCGTTCTTGGACGATTGGCGGCGGCGCGCTGCGTGGAGGTGAGCGGCGAGCGGTGGCTGGCTCAGTGGGCGGCGGCCTTGCGGGAGAAGCTCATTGGGAGGCCGTTGAGCGGCAGGGCGAAGGGGCCGAACTGGACGCCGCTCTCGGACTTGGAGGTGGACCAGGTGTACTTGGTGGCGAGGTGGTGGAAGAGGACGAGCATCTCCAGCTTGGCGAGCTCGTTGCCGGGGCACGAGTGGGTCCCGTTCCCGAACGGCATGAACGTGTTGGGCTTGGGCGCCACCTGCAGGGCACGACAGAACAGAACGGAAAACAGAGCCGATCGCCGATCAGAAACAGAGCTCACAAACAAAAACCGCGGAAAAAGGAAAGCGGTTTGAAGCTTGGGCAGAGTGGAGTGATGAGACTGAGAGTGACGCCCACCTCGAACCGGGAAGGGTCGAACTTGTCCGGGCAGGGGAAGTGGTCGGGGTTGTGGTGGATGTTGCGGAACAGGGGGAGCACCTTCCAGCCCTTGGGGATCAGGTACCCTGCAGCCGAGGAGGCGAGTGACGATGAGTTAGTCTATTCGCGTCGGTTAGGAGCGCGTCCAGCTCCGTCCAGTTCATTCGCACCAGCGCGGTGCTGTCGCGAAAGCGACGGCGCTGGTGCGGATGTGCGACGCGATGCGCGCGCTCACCTTGGTACTCCACGTCCTCCACGGCCTCCCGGAACGTGAAGGAGAGGATGGACGCCACCCGCATGGTCTCCTGGATCACCCGGCCCGTCATCCGCATCCGCCTCGTGTCCGCCCACGACAGCGCCTCGCCGGATGCCTCCTTCTCCCTCGCGATCTCCTCCTGCTCGTCCTGTCGCCGTCATGGCGGGTCAGTGGCTGCCGTCGAGTGCCGAGGTGCAGGAAAGCGAGTGCCTGAGTGGGGGACTGGAGCTTACGGTGACGGCTCTGAGGACGGAGGGGTTGTCGCCGAGGAACTTGACCATCCAGGTGAGGACGCTGGCGGTGGTGTCGCGGGCGGCGAAGATGACGCCGATGACGTTGTCGGCGATCTGGGCGTCGGTGAGCGCCTCGCGGCCGTCCACGAAGGAGCCCAGGAGGTCGCCCCCGCGCTGCCGCTCGCGCCGGGCCGCGATGATGTGCGCCACAATGGCGCCCAGCCGCTTCCGCGCCTTCATCGCCTTGTGGAACAGCGTCCCCGGCAGGTTCACCGGCATCGAGTTGTACCCCTTCTCCAGCGTCAGGTAGCACTGCTTCAGCTCCTCGATGTACCGCATCTCCTCCTCCCCGAAGATCGACAGCAATGCCACATTCAGCGCGTACTGCCCACCAACAAAAAGAAACCCGTCCATCAGCACACCGATCTAAAACAGAGCAGAGCAGAGGGGAGGGGAGCAGGGCACTCGGTACTCACTGTCTTCATCTCCTGGAAAGTGTTGACGAGGCGGCCGTGGCAGGAGGCGAGGGAGCGGAGGGCGATGGACTCGATGGCGGGGACGGATGCGCGGATGGAGTCGGGGGAGAAGGCGCGGGAGACGAGGCGGCGGAGGTGGGCGTGGTAGTCGCCCTGCTGGAAGAAGATGGCCTGGGGGCCTAGCATCCGCTCCTTGCTGGCCGGGAAGGTGGGCTTGAAGAGGTGCGCCTGGGTCACCAGCACGAACCGCGCCGCCTCCGGGCTGGACACCATCACACAGGGGCACCCCAGGATGTGCGTCTTGAAGATGGGGCCGTACGTGTTCCGCTTCCGGGCGAAGAACACGTTCGGGTTCTTGGACGAGTAGAGCTGGAAAGTCTCCCCGACGTACGGCCACCCCATCGACCCCGGCGGCAGCGGCGGCCCGCCCTTGCCGCACGCCGCCGCCGGCCGCCGCCGGCCGCGCACGGCGCACGCGAGCACGAACGGCGCGAGCAAGCAGAGGAAGAGGAGGAAAGCGCCCATTTTTCTCGCTCCTGAGATCGAGCCCGGGCTGTGAATCGCACAGGACGCGGAGGGAAGCGGGGGAGGAGATGGGCGACGGGACGGTGTTGGGTGTGGAGGGAAAGGTGAGAGAGGTGGTAGCTATTTATAGATTGGCCGTCAGTCAGTTCGCCTCCTCCCCCCGTCCTGGTCGCCTCCTCAAAAATCTACCACCAAAGAGTACAACTACGGACAGAGCGGATTTACGTCGGCATAGCGGGTTTACCTCCGTTGCAGCTGCCGGCCATTGCCATACGAGTCTGATGGGCCCTTATGGTTGTAACTGTAATTTGTACATGCAGTTAACAAAGAGAATGCTATGAACCGTGGCGGACGCAGGATGAAAATCAAGGTGGGGCAAGCCTAATCTCCCAATCCACACCCAAATTAAATCCTTCCCCGTGTCTAGCTCATTTAGCCTAAATCCTTGCATATCCACCCGCCGACAACCACTAAATCAAGTAGTCTAGAACAAATTAAGACGGATTAAGACGCGGGGAGGGGGGGCGGACCTTGAACAGGCGGTGATGCTCCCCACCAGGTGGAGGCGTTGAGCCGAGTCCGAGCCGTCTGCCGTGGAAGCCGAAGGGGTAGCTGCCGTGCTCGCCTGGAACCTGTCGGACACAGAGGATGGCGGCCTCGTCGCCGTCGACCGCCGAGGCGTCTCGGCGCTCGCCTGCTCCGTCGACCGCCCCAATCCCATGTGGCCTGCGCGGTGCGCCCGTGCGGACGCCGCCAACCCCAACGCCGCGAGGGAGCGATATAGAGAGGGGAGAGACCGAGAGAGAGCGATACAGAGAGGACGGTGAGAGAGCGATACAGAGAATGGCGCTGTGGCCTTTGGAGATGTGGGCTGAAGTCCAGCCATGGGCTGAATTGCTCCATTCGGCCCTACGTAGAGCAAAATTAACTGATAATCTGGTATAACTCCTCTATACTAGGCCTAGGGTATAAGGAGGCCCAAAAAACCAAGCTCGGGCCACGGCCCACCCTGCCCTAGTGGTGGGTCTGCCCCTGTCTATGAATTTTGATCGGTTCTTATAGGTAAACATTAAACGGCGAAACCATTTATCAATGCTCTCTTATAGCTATTACCATGATGATGATTTTACTATCATCTCAAAATTGCCATTGGATCGGGTTTTTTCTTTACAAAAAGCAATCACGCACCGTGCAGCGTTCGTGTGGGCGAGGGGAAGAGGACGAACAATTGATTAACCGATTAGTTAATAGAGAGGAAGAGCAAGACCGATTGATTAATCCATCAACCAATTTTCCACGCGGATGGCTAAATACAGCTCGGCCTAGCGGTAGCAGCAGCCAGCCACGCGAGGGAATCCCCTTCTCCAGCTCATCTCTCCCTTTCCGCCACACACTAGCAGCTCCTGCACACGCTCCTCTCGTACTGCCTTTGCCACAGTGCGTGCCACTCCCCTCCCTCTCCTATAATGCCGAGAGAGAGATCCTAATCTACCCCCAGGGGTAGATTAAGCCTAATCTACACCTAGCCACACCACGAGCCATGTTCCAGCTTCTTTAGTCATCGCTGAGGCCATGGCATTCTAGATGGTGCATGCGCCATACTAGCAGACGACAGAAGTAGTTTATTTTTTCTTTTCAATTATGACGGCATTATCAGCTCGCCTGCGCGCATGCTACATGTATCTACCAAAATCTACTAAAAAAATATTAATAGCAGAGCAGGGTGGCATGCTTCACGTCAGTGAACAAATGAAACTCGGCCTGCGGCATTCTGTCGCAGCGAAATGGTGTGATATTTTCTCGTGGAGAGTAGGAGAGAGGGCAAGACTGCTGCGTGCAGCATGGGTTTCATTTCTGCAATAATCTAACGTGTTCTTCCATGTGCATGCGTTTATGTGCTAGCTATAGCTTGTAGTCCGTCCTTGGAGCTAAAGAAGTTTATCTGTCAGGAATATTTGTCGACGTGGGAGTCAGGCCCCACGGATGTGGGAGCAGCACAGCTCTGCTGCATGAGTGTGCGATTCGGATAGATTCTTGGGGGCCGAAAGGGTCGTGGTGGGATCCTAGGTGCATATGCCATACCATGCCATGGTGGAAATATGGGATGTGTTTGATTGCAAGCAGGTTAATAAAATTGAGTTTTAGCCTCGGCAAATTATAGGAAGTTGAGATTGCAATGCTTTTTTTTTTATATCGGATGTGCGTAGTATATTATAGTTGTACTCCAAGTTACAATAGGTACTGTAATTCTATGCCACTATGTCGGTCGATCCCGGTGGTTGGAGCAGTCATTATTGTCTAGATTGTGCTACATGAGATTCTAAAAACGTCAGAAGGGAATATACTCATCTTGAGGTGGGCTTACTAATTACTCCCTCTATATCACAAAAACTTAACGATTTTAACAGCTTTTGAAATGCAACTTTAACCACGCACTACCAATGCAATTTTAACAGGTTTATGAACTCAATCCAAATATATAGTTCAAAAGATTTTCATAGATAAATTTTAAAAACTTTGACTTATGACAAGTCTAAAACGTTAGTTTTGTGATATGGAGAGAGTATATATGCTTTCAAACCATATCGCACTTGACTTTTGACTTTTTGACTACTGAAGCTGATCTATATATTAGAGATAAAGTCTAAATCTAATCTAAAATATTATCTATATCTTAACACAAATCTAGCCGTGCAAACGCGCGGGTCACCTCGCTCGTTATATATGGATATATACATGTACATGAATCTATCTTCACACGGAAGCACCTAGAGTTTGCGTGAAAGACATGCACGGTTGATTGTCGTGGGACTGTATTATAATGATTTAGATTAAAAACTGATTTCATATAAACTATAACAAAAAATAAAAATAAGATTTCATATGAACGACAGCAAAAATTTGAAATAAAAATAATAAAATAAAGGCCTATGCAAAATGAAAAGGGAGTTTGTAGAAACTACTACAAAAAGAATTCAAAATAAAAATAATAGAAATAAGATTGTTGGAGTGGAAAATCGACTTTCCAATCAGGGTTTTCAAAACCATCAGATAATCGTGGCTAACCACGTCTTCGCGGGGCCTAGTTTGGTAAACCGGTGGTTTATGGTTTAGGGGGTTTGGTCAAAATTCGTTCAAATAAATTTTGAAAATAAAATATACATAAATTTCATAAAAGTGCTACTAATCTTTCTAAGCATTTTGGTTTAAACAAAATTTAAAAATTCAAACTTTTAATAAATATTTTAAAGGATTTTAGCAATTTCATTGATTTTGACCTTTTTTTCCTCACAAACCGTGGTTAACCGCGGAAAAACGTGGTTAACCGCGGACCGTGGACAAAACCGTGAACCATAGTTTTGCATTTAAGGTAAAAATCGGCTGAAAACCATAGCTATATATAGGGTGAAGAGATCCGAGGAAAGGCTCAAATGACACTTTTCACACCCTCTGGTATTCCAGGGGATGCATCATTTTTTTTATCCTAGTTGAAGAGTAAGTGAATATAAAAGGAACACTTGACCACCCCACCTCCCCCTTCGGGGGGTTACTCAACACGAGCTCTTGTGCAGCCAACATTTTATTTGTTGAAATACTCATTCTAGAAAAAAGGTCAGTATGTCATGGTAGAAACAGGGACCGTCCATAAAAATTACGTACGCCGCAGATGTAGACGAGGATCAATCTACGATTTCAAACTAGATTGCACCACGTTCGGTTTCTCACTGGCAAAATCTGCTCAGAGGTGGAACGTCGGTTTTCATAGTTTTTACTTTTTAAGCAATTTCTTTTTGTTTCTTTGCACCGGGGTTTGCAAACCGAAGCCGGTGCTGTTCACCCAGCCTGCCGGCGTGGATATGCACGGCGCGGGCGATGGAACTAGAAGCTTGGCCGATGTGTGTAGCGTGATGGGCGTAACCACGGGAGACCGTACGTACGTACGTAGGTGCTCGGTGGCGCACCGCCGGCCTGGGCACGCGTGCAGGTAGCCGCACGTAGACGGTAGACCCGACGCGCGCGCTGCGACTGGCTACGTAGCGGCCGCGAGCTAGCCACATGCGGACATGCGGTGCCATCGGTCATCCCGCCGTGCGCGCGCGCGCTAGCCGCACGGCTACGTGCCGTTCAATGAAACGTCGAGGGCACCGTCGCGCCGGGCCGCCGCTGCTTGCGGCTGCCTCTTGCATGCCTTCAGGGGGAGCTAGCTAGCTGGTAGTCTGGTACCTATATCGCCGCCCTGCAAACCAATGGCCTGCGCGATCGGTGGAGTGGTCGTCAGTATTGGAGTCGATCTCTGTCCGTGGACATGCCGCCACCCGTCGATATATCGGCTCTGGGCGTCTGACCAGTGACCACCCCCAATGTTGGACTGGACCCGTCAAATGGACTCTACCCACTTCGTAGTCCGTACTGACACCAGCGGCTGCATGTGCCGTGTGCTGTGTCCTGCTTCCGGATTTCCGGTGCTTCGTCTGTCCCTGACGAGTTTGGGACTTTGGGTACATGCGTTCGTGCGTGCGTACGTGCATTGCATGCATGGGCATTTGCATGATGCCGCTTCGGAGCAATGGATGGACGCCGACGTAACGGTCCTCCTCCAGGGAGCCGAGCCGTACACCTGCCGCTTGCCCATTGCCGCGCGCGTCGGTCGTGCCGGCGTGTACGTACGTAGCCCGGCGGGGCCGGGTGGCTAGCTCGCTCGGCACGTACCGAGGAAAAAATATCGGCTGCGCGCGCGGTCGGGCCACGCACGTACGTTGCGGCGCCGGCCGCGGGCGCATACGTGTCTTCAATGATTGCGCAGGCTGCTCACGCACGCACGTCTCCGTCTCGCCCCTCGCGCGCGCCGATCCGGCCTGGCTTGATCAGACCGACCGATCGATCTGCCGTGCGGCGCCGTTCCGATCCGTGGACGGACGGCGTGGCCTGGTGGTGCAGGTGCAGGGTTCTGGCGAGTTCCGACCCGATCGTACCTGCATGCCGTGATTGGCGCCGCGGGGCGCCGTGCCGTGCGGCGGGGTATGTGTATAGGAGCATACCCGTCCCCTCCCCTTTGGCACGACGTTATTCGCAATTCGCAACGGATTTGCTCGGTTGCTGCCTAGTTCTTTGGGCAATCAATCAATCAATCACCGGTCACCGGTGCGTGCTGAAAACTTGAAATCGATGCACGCGCACAAAACCAAGCACCTGCAGCACTTCGATTCGCCCGCGGCGCCGCGCGTGTCCGGCTGGCCAGCCATAAACTAGGACGATGTGCCAAGGCGGCCGGCATGCGTGGCAGCGCCGTGGTTGCCCCGGCGGCGGGGCGGTCTGCGCTGCGATCGATGGGCCATGGCGACCGGCTGCGCGCTACGGCGCCGAGGGAATTAGTGGGATGGTCAGAGCATGTCCAATAATTGATAGTTTGATACAACAGTTTTATCCAACTATTGTCGTGTCAAATAAAGACAACACTCGATATAGCATATGCAATGGTATAGATGATTGTATGTTTTTATATATTGATAATTTGCTCACACACTAGACATAACATATATAATGGTCTAGATGATTGTACGTTTTTATTGATAATTTGCTCACACACTAGACATAGCGTATAACGTCGCAGGACGCTCCAGTCGAGTCTCAACGTTCGAAGTGATCCAGGAGGCATAGGATGGTTCTTAAGCGCTAGGGTTGGTTGTTGTTATTTGACAGTCTAATGACATGCAGTTCAGACTTCAACAGATTTCGCTGTAAAGAAAAGGATGAGTATTGTATATTAGTTTAATCATTTGCACGTTTAATTAAAAAAAATTAGATATAATGGAGCAAACTTTGTTTGCCTTTTTTAAAACCTTTACTTGTGTAAAACGTTTTTATATATAATAAAACTGGAACGTTTTAAAAACTTTATTATATCACGTCATTTCCTATGTTTCACCGGCGCTTTTGTTAAGTTTTATTGAGTACTTCCATGTTGGATCATGTATTAGTAGTTCTTTTGTTACGTTTTATTAGTTTTCATCCATATTTCACACTGTAGAAAACGGCTATAGAACTCGAGTGCCTTTGTAGCTCTCGATGGACAGTAAATTATTCTCGACGGTCAACACAAAACCGTCGATACACAAACCTATTTCAACAACTATAAACAAAGTCGTCGAGACTCCGGCACTGCCCAACATACTGCTGCCCAGAAACTAACGACAACAATTATTCTTGACTGCCGACAGTCAAGCGGTCGAGAGTATCTGGATCTATCTCGACGGCATGGCCGTTGACCATAATATATCTTATATTACTGTCGCCACATATTCTTGTATGACATCTTGATTTTTGTTAAAAAAAAATGGAATGATAGTTGAAATTGTTCTTTAATAATTGAATTTGAAAATTTGTTTTTCTTCTGTCTTGTTAAATTTGTATGAAGTTTTCGTTGGTACGATGCCCATGCATGGCCATTGTATTATTCTTGAACTAAACCTAGAGTTTCTCCGGAAAAACACCCGATGTATGGGGGTCATCACATTGGATGCTCAAAAAAAACTATTTTTCCGGTAATGTTATTTCATGTACAAACTAACATGAGATGCATAGCAACACTAACATTGTTGTTTTTGCAATTTTTAAAATTTAATATGTTGTGTTCTCCATTGAGGGGCTCATGGCGGTGAAACCCTCAAGATTGGAATATGTCAACGGTTTTTGACGGAACCATAGAGAAAAGCAATCTATCTTGAGGGTAGTCAAAGAAAGCCCTCGGGTACAACCTTTCTCAACGGCCTAGTTAAACCTGGCTTCCGAGGGCTTCCTCTGGGCAATGTACTCTCGACGGTTTCATTGTGATCATGGAGAGAGACATGCGTCCCTCTCGATGGTTCGGTGGTGGCCGTCGAGAGAGACATGGCCAACCGGTTCCCCGGGCATAATACTCATCTCGAGAGTTTCATTTGGTCGTCGATAGAGACATGGCCAACCAGTTCCCCAGGCACGTCTCTCTCGACGGTTCCTGTGTGGCCGTCGAGAGATAGCTTCCAATTGAAAGGAGTCGGGACCGGGCACTTAGGCAAATTCATGCTAGATCCTGCCGCCAACCTCCGCGCCTCCCACTTCTGCCGTCGCCAGGCTCCGCACCACCATCCTGAGCCACCACGGCGCCGCCTCCATGTTTCCGCCCCGATCCACCGCGGCACCACCTCCGCACACCGGCGCCTCCATGGAACCGTCTTCGACATAGCATCGCCGCCCGCGAAACTTTCTCCACCTCTGCATGCCGCCGCCTCTGCGCCACTTCCTTCTCCACCATCGCCACACCGCCTTTGCCCCCTAGCCCCGCCTCCACCTGCGACTACGTCGCGTCCCCCGTCCGTGTGCCGCCCCTACTCCAGCCCGTCCCCCCTGCGCTGCCACCTCCATCCTTGCCAGTCGCGCACCGCCTCTCGTCCGCCTCCCATGCCGCCTCCTCCCTCGCTGTCGTCCGCGTGCCCCTCCCGTTCACAACCCGCGCCAATGCTTTGATCCTTCGTTGTTGGCCACGCAACACGTCGTATTTGTAGCCCGTGTCGGCTCCTCTCTGGCGTCGTTACCGACATACGCCTACGAGGTACATCCCGTGCACTTTTTTAAAAAATATTTGTTGTGCAGTCTCGATGGCCATTTATGATTAGTCAAGACTAATTGTAGTTTAGTTATTTATTAATATAAGTAATTTAGGGGTAATAAATATTAAAAGTAATGATTATAGAAAATAAGATTATGTTATTTCTATAATTATAGAAAAACTAATCAATATAGGATAAATTTTTAAAACGTGATATATTTCCTAAAGTATTTTTTTTTGCGATTGTCACCTAATTGTATGTCACACTTCAGAAACGATGCGACTTGTATCGAACATGGGGCAATGATTCGTTGTGCTTTTATATGAGATGTGACAAGCATTTTGGAAATGTCCAGTGGACAGCCCCTTAACGATGATTCATTGTGCTTTCATATGAGATGTGATAAGCATTTCGGAAATGTCCAGTGGACAGCCCTTTAACGGTGATTCCCAGTGGACAACACATGAATAACCGGCTAAACACATTTCATTGTGGTACCGGTCGGTTTGAGATGAAATTTTTTATGGCATGATCCTGAGAGGTTCTCCTGTACATAACATAAGTGCTCGATTGCTGATCTCGGATGGTAGTATTGGTGGGAAGCAACCGACAACTAGCTAGATGGAGGTGTGGTGGTGGTGTTAGCCAACTGTGGGGGAGGTAGCAACACCGTGGGAAGAAGGGAGTTCAAGAGGGAGAAAGTTCGAGCGAGGCAAAGAGATCGATGGGGAGGCCTGAAGGTACCAATCCCAGCCTCTCCCTTAACGTCCTCTAAGTGGGGACCGTAGAATGCTTGTCCGGCTGGGCCTAGCCAGTTGAAAATCTTCCCTTTTCATTTTTTTTAATTTTTTGGTATTACATGTCGCTCGCTACCAGCTCCGCCTCTGAGCTCGTTGTCGTTGTCTCCACATCGTCAGCATCATCTCTAGGAGGAGGAGGTGGTCGGTGCAGGGGGAAGTGACGAGCTATATAAGGGGCAATGGAGGTTGTGCTTGTGGGGCTTACCTATGGGAGAGGGGGCAGTCCTAGTGCCACCACCTCCCCAGCATCTCACTGTCGTCTTCCCTGACACAACTGACAAGCAGACTAAACTGAAAATTTTAAATAAAACGAAAATGTCACCAATGTAGTTCACATGTCCACCTTGCCACTATGTTCCTGTCTAAGTCAGCATCCACATAAGCAAAAAGCAGTCACGTAGGCATCTAGTCATGCAAAACCACCCTTAAACCCGGTTTTGACTGGTCACAACACTAATTCGATATGGTTTTGAAAGTCAATGGTCAATAAAGCCTGGATTTGGACTACAAGGATAAATTTGGAACAAACTAAAGGTTGAGGGACCAAATCAATATTTTTCTATCCATAATAGAGAGTACATTGGAGAATATAGACAAAACACAAAGTGAGGGCCATACCAACCAACACCATCGGCATTTAGAAATCATCATAGCTACATTTAGATAGCTCAATAACCATCGATTCCAAGAACAAATATGAAGACATCCTCCATAAACAGCTCGCACAAGTCGGAGAAGAAAGCCAAAGGCCGTGCCACATATCAAAAAAACTTCAAAAACAAATCGGCACCGTTTTATTAACATGGGAATTTTAAATAATTTAGAATTAATACGGTGACTTCGTTTTATCTCTCTATATATACAGTAGACAGTGGATCAATGAAAATTGGGGCTTGCTCATCGAAAGATACATGTGTAGATTGCATGTATATATTGAGCTCAGAGAACACAGCTAGCTACGTGGAGAACTCAAACGCAGCATATTTAGCACTTCAAATGCCCAAAAAAAAAAAAAACTGCAGAGTTAATTTGGCCCCGTGTAATGTCGGCACTAAACTCCGAAATCCGATTGCAGTCATGCAGATCAGCGTTAGCCCTAAGAGCCCGGTAGATCGTGACCAGATCTTCGAACAGGTCTAGCTACTCGATAGTCGATACTATGGAAAGGTACCTGCTGATGGAGGAAGCACGCCAGTCATTGCGTGTCAGTTAGTGCCGTTGCATTTGTTTGCATGAGACAATCCAAAGGTCTAGTGGATATGTAGATTGTAGAATCTTTGTCCATTGAGCCTTAATTGAGCGTGCATATCTACACGGCGACTTCCATTCATTTATACGCCGTATTTCAGCTTAGATTTTTAAAAAGTGGGACTATATGTCGGCGAAATATGTGGTGCAAACCACTGTTTTCGTGCAAACCAAATTTGTCTTTTTTGTTTCTCCCAAACGATGTTGAGTTTAGACTTAAGATTTGATAGTGATGTAGTTCGTGCACGTACCTATCTTCAAACCTCTATAACAAACTACTGAATCTGATCTATACATTAGAGATAAACTCTAATCTGATATATTATCTATATCTAACATAAATCTAGCCGCGCAAACGCGTGGGTCACCTCGCTCGTTTTTTATAATAAGAGAAGAATATTGAAAGAAACAATTACAATACAACTGCAATAGGCAAACCAAAACTCAAAGAAGTTGGTGTAGTCCTTAAACGACAAAGCGGGAACCACTTCAGACAAACAAAAAAAATTGAACCGCAAGCGGTTATAGAAAAAAGGAGAAACGAAAGTTAGCCATGATCACCCACACCGAAGGCAAGGCATCTATTTTGAAAGTCAATCTTAGCATAATTGGAGGACCTGATCACCAAATTTGCCGAGTTCTAGAAAATTCTATTGTTTCTCTTCTTTTCCAAATATTCTAACAAGTACTAAGCTACAAAGCCATTACAGTTTCTTCTCTCTTCTTTAATTACTAACCCTTTTTCTAACCATCCTCCAACAATCATTCTATCTCTGCTGTTCAATAGGGGGTTTGGACTGTCCATCCAAGTGTTTAGCTCGATCAGAACCAACTTTGAAATCTCAATTGAGAAGACACAATAAACCAGCAAGTGGTCTGTGATTCCATCGACCTTTGGCAGAGAGGACATCAGGAAACCAATCACACGTCTTCTTTGCAGATCTAAAGAACTTACATTTCGGCTCAGTCTTTGTCATTCTGTGATTTTGATCAACAACCGAACCTACAAATTGCATTTCGTATGCTGATTTGGCCAAGTATCTCCCATCCGAGCTCCATCTCCAGAAAAAAAGAATCTTTCACATTGTTATTCAGTTGGAAAGTCTGAGGTTTACCCTGTAAGTCGATTAGCAGGCGCCGTACCCCATCCTGAGTTACTAGGGCATTTAGATCCTACATCCATCTACCTAGCTAGACTACCTTCATTTAGGTTTTGATCAACAGAAGCGAGCTGTCGTCACGATTTAGAAAGCAAAGCGGAGCAATATGATGCGAGGAGTCATCTTCCAACCATCTAGTATCATTCTAAAGGTCTTTCATCTTACCATCCTCCGCTGTCGTGATTGTGCTAGCTCTGAAAAAGATTTCATCAGAGCTATCATAAGGCAACTAGGCTCTTGTGTATAAAATATTGCAAATTGCTACTACGATTGGCTTGTATAAAAATAACAAATTACTAGCGGTAGCTTTTAATTTTAATTTGCGTTGAAACGAACAAGGCCAAAATTGCAGAAAATTCATGAAAAATGTAAATATAATTTCTTTCAATTAAGAAAAGATGATCAGAAATGTGTGATATAAAATTCGTGTTTAAAGAAACAATAACATCATATAAAAAAAATTAGGATGTCGTTACATGTGGTGCCACAACCCTTTTTTCCATCAAATCCAAAACTTAATAGACAGCATACTTGAAGATCCTCCCTTTCAAACTCACAGAAGTTTCATTTGTATTTTCTGATTTTTTTACAAGCAGTTTTACATTTTTATTGCAACCTAAACTTTTTTCTAGAAAGTAATAATATTCCACATCAGCATTGGTCTTTGATAGCACAGGGCCTCCTAGCCACAACTTAAAAGGGGTTGAAAAAATAATTTTAGCTTCGAGATTAGCTATAGGTTTAAGGGGTCGCTGCGCAATCAACTCCTGAAATCTAAGTGTCATATATTTTATTCGAGAAAAGGTGCAGCTTAAAAATTAACCACACAAAGAAAATACTTCGCACTTGTGAAATTAGCTTTAACACATTAGTAACCAGGTGCCGGCCAGGCATATATATCTACTCCATCAATCCATCCAGAACTGCCGCGGCCAGGCACATGCATATATATGCATGTGCACACCAAGCGCCGTACGTACGTACGTACATCCAACATCTTCATATGCGTCCTGTTCCGTATACAAATAATGGCAGGCAGACGCAGTCACGCAGACACGAAGCTAGCTGCTGCAGGCATACGTACAATTGGTGCATGGCTAGCTAGCTGCAGTGGACGTACGTACACTGAGAGACGCAGCGTGCAGATCGGAGCGCGCGGGCCCTTGAGAGATTCTCATCAATCAACTCCTGGTCCTGGTCCTGCATGCAGGACAGCCGGCGCGGCTCGTGACCGCGTGCATGCACACTGCACACTGCCCAGTACAGTACGCCCGGCCTCCGTACGGAACTGCATGCGGTGCGCAGCCAGCCACACAGGCAGGCTCGTTCGCGGACCCACTCTGGATCTATAGATTTTTTAGCAAAGGGTTAGGAGAGCTGCCACATTGATCAAAAGTGGGAAGAGACGAAGAGTACACCACAGAGTACAGTGTGGTAAGAGATGTGGTCCCCTCCTCCCAAGGGTTATAACGGTAACTAACTTATTACTAAAACTTGTTCCTGCAGCCGACGAGAGTCGCATATTATCTAATAGAAAAAGGAAGAAGTTTTACCTTGGACGAAAAAAAATCTATTGTTTCTCTCGAGCCAAATGTGCCGAAACGCGCTCCGGATCCAAAGTATCTGCTACTATACTCTATTATACGCTGCGCATGCATGCGGTACGTTCGTACGTACATAACTAGCTACACATGTACAGACTACAGAGCAAGTAGCTAGCAAGACGCGACGAGGCGTCAAAGCAGATGGATCTGGAGGCTGCCGCGGCCGGCCGGGGCCTACGTACACGTACGCTGGCTTGCATGCAATGCAATGCGATATGCGACGTCGCGAGTCGCGACGCGACCGGCTGGTCCCGGTCGGGCGTCTCGCCGTGCTCGCCAGCGAGCTGCGAGAGCCGGAGCACCAGTCACGTCCGGCATGGGATCCTGCCTCTGCCACACGGATCTCGCGCCCATCCCCCAATCAGCCGCGCCCCGCGGGTCACCACATGATCCAGATGCCCTCGCAGGTGGATGCATATATATGTGTGTGTGTGTGATCTAGCGATGCCCCTGGCGTCCTGGCCAGGTGCATGGCCGTATATGTATGTATGCACTCAGGCTGCCATGCATTCATGTGCATCGATCAGTGCATGATCGATCGATCGATCGATTTGCTTCGTCATGCTGCCTGGTTGTGGTATGCATACATGCATGGATGCATGGCATGCAGCTCATCAATTTGCCGTACGTACGTACGAACAGCTAGCTACCAGCTGAGCTAGCTGCACGGATATTATTTGGGATCGAGGTAGCCACATATGCACCGGCGGATGGGCGCCGCAGGATCTCTTGCTAGGGGTATGATGATCCGGTACGTCGACGTCGTGCGATCGATCGATCGATTCCAATCGATAAGAGCTCCAGAGAGTCCATGCCGACTAACTGTGGCGATAAATGCTTATTTGCTTGGTTGGTTTGTGGTGTGTATGACTTCTGTGATTCAGTCAGACTCCGGACTCCGACCACCCGATTCATCATCCTTGCATGCATGCATGTCAACTGGTCAAGGTCGCGGTTGGACCAGCTATCAACTGTCAACGTACGGACAAGATAGCCGACTATATGATACTATCTTTGGTCATTAAAAACAAGTCGCCGTTGACTTTTGAACACGTCTTTAACCATTCTTCTTATTAAAAAAATTAGTGCAAACATACGTAAATATAAACTATGTTTAAAGTACCTTTAATAATGAAACAAATCATAAGAAAATAAACGATAACTTAGTAGCTTTTTGAATAAAACGAATGGTCAAATGGATGTTCAAAAGTCAACGACGACTTATTTTTATGACAGGAGGAAGTAGTAGTTATTTTATTTCATGTCAACCATTATGTTGAGAATATAATGGATTAATCCCCAATCAACCAATTACTAATGTCACGAAGGGATTAAATATAAAAAAGTCCCAAATGAATCACCTATATATCATGTTGTTAATTAGCAACGAGACATGTGGGTGCTATACAATTTATGTGATGGCTGCTCTAGACACGGCAGCTAGTTGTCTTAAATTCTCATAGCCTCTACGTCTCCAATAATATAACAAACCAATCGTTATAAGGAATGGACATATATCATCTATAGATTTTATATGGACAACATCTCTAATTTATTACCAATAGCATTGTCTTCATAATTAATATGGACCAACATATAATAGTGTACATGAATCTTCTAATTAACCATAGACTAATCGTAAGTTAGTAGCTAATCCCCCCCCTCACATAAGCAAAATGTTAAATTGTTATATTTATAGCTAGTTGACTAAGCACCATTAGAAATGCTCTTATGGTTTTCCTATTTATGCATAGGCAGAGGCGGGTCTAAGAAAAATTGAAAAAGTATTGTTGGGTCAACGAGGTTATTTTGAGCACTAAACAATAATAGTTTGTGATGATAGATTTTTTTAGAAGCGTAATGATAGATATCTATGTTTATATACTAATAAGATAGCAATTAATAAATTATAAGGTTTGTTTTATAGGGCACTAAGGATGGCTTGATCCCGGTGTCAACATTATAGCATGCACGTTTCAAAACCTGGTAGAAAAAAGAAAGAAAAAACAAGATAGCAAAAATTGTCAGACGGATAACTGCCGGTTTTGGCTGTTTTTCTAGTGGTTTAGCGTTTTTACTTCAGTCCGATATATGGGTGCGTAGCACGAATTATCTGAAAAAAATTACTATGGTCGCGACGGATGGAGTAATTTTAGACATTGCTAAATTTAGTTATTAATAATGGCAACAATATAAGCGCGGGTCACCTTGCTAGTTGATAGTATGTTTTAATTTGGTATATGTTGATCAAATAATAATGACCTAGCTCGATCTCGAACAGAGAACTAATTTGGCATGCACTTTTCATACTCAAGTTCAATGCCGACTAGCTACATATACTCGGTGACAAATCACTTTGTTGTTTCTATGCAGGACCCAGGCTCAGTTTTTTGTCCCATTAATTCTCCAAAGTCATAAATATCCGCAAAAGTGGTTGACTCGATTTCACCAGACAAGCACCATGCCGACTAGAAGGCTTAGAAATTGATTGATGATACGCGAATAAAGATCTATACTCGTATCCGACCGGATAGTCTGATGGACTTTCGGTCAGGTCCTTGTTATCAGTCGAGTCGGGTTTAATTACAACGAGCATGGTGTCTCGCACGTTTGCGTTTTTCTAAGATATAAGACGCATTTTGACCGGAGAAAAGTCAAACTTAGTAAATTTTAACTATAAATAAATCAAATAATATGCATTGTTGGTCTATCTCTAATATATCATATCAGATTTAGATTTTATTTCTAATATATTAGATTAGTTTTAGTAGTTTGTTATAGAGATTATTTACTTTTTTTCTGATTTGGTGGACGACAATTAAACAATTATCTGATACGGGGATACTGATCGGATGGCGGAGGATTCGCCGCTTTATGGTTTTCCTTTTGTGTGTGTCCACAATTCCCAGCCGGATGCAACGCGGGCACGCGACACACGAAAGGATGGGATCGACTTCGTGCGCTTGGTGGATTATACGAACGCCATTATCAGTTCCTATTTCTTAAATGTGTATGTATGTCACCACGCGAATCGCAGCAAATCTCGACGGCCAAAGCCGTCGAGAAAGCCCTGAAAACCGTCGAGAAAGGTCAATCTCCACGGCTGGCCGTCGAGATTTGACCGTCGAGACAGCGTGGTCGAGAGAGATGACCTGTCTCGACGGCATGGCTGTCGAGATTGTCTTTCTCGACGGCTTCAGACCAGCGGTTGAGAGGAGCCTTGTCGACACGACGCGGGGCCAACAGGCTATCTCGACGGCCTTTGGCCTTCGAGACAGATCAGAGGTAGGCCACGTGAGCTCAGCGAAGCCTTATTCTCGACGGCCAGCCTTATTCTCGACGGCCATAGAAAGGCCCTCGAGAAAAACTTATTTGCAGGAAAAAAAAATTAAAATTTTCTGCACCTGTTGCTGCACCCTAAAAATCTCAAAATAGTCCACAAAATATATATTGTGCCCAAATGGCTCGATGGCCACACAATTACATTCAACACATATATGCAACCATATTGATTAAAAAAAATTATGAATATCATGGAGATAAAAAAAATTACATTAATCTCAGCTACTTTCCCCTTCTCAATGCCTGACTTCTACCCTTGTTTCACCCGTTCTCCTTGTTGATTTATGCTCTTTTCCCTAAAACAAGCATCAAGAAAAATCAAAGAATATCATATCATTTTAACAAATAAAAAGGCTACCAAACATGCTAGCACTAGTAAATTAACAACACAATTTATACGTATTCGCACAGGTAAATTAATGGCACAACTTGACCCGAGCGGAGGTGGCTTGGCCCATTAACTCTCTCGACGGCCCATAATCCGGCCGTCGAGACTGCTCTTTTCCCGCGCCGCAAAAAAGCCAAAAAGTGAGACGTGGGAGCTGAATGGAGACTATCTCGACGGCCTATGTAGTGGCCGTCGAGATAGGTCTATTATCTCGACGGCTTTTTCATGGCCGTCGAGATTTCCTATCCTATCACGACCGCTGCGCGGTGGCCGTCGAGCCTTCCGGGGGCCCTCGAGATTTTGAGCGTTTCTGCATGTTTGTACGTGCTAGCTATATCTCTCTGTTGGAGTCGCCGCTCAGTCTCTCCTCCCGTGCACTTCGCCATGGAGCGCTGCTCCTGCTCACCCGCTTCCCGCAGAGCCAGCTCTGCTCATGCACATAATCTCCCAACTCATAATCTCTCTAATATATCAGATTAGATTTAGAGTATCTCTAATAATATAGATCATGTTTAGTACTTGTCTTTTTAATCTTTTCAGTATTGACCGTTAGATTTACGTAATATTATCCATATTCAACGATGTAGATGTTTTCTTTTTTCTATAATTAACGTGAGAATTTTAGTATTTTCGATTAACGTGGGAATTTATATGATTTTATGATTAATGTGGTGGTTCCGTTTAACTCTGCTTTATATAGATAGTAGGTAGATAGATCCCCGCTCAGATCCGGCCTAGCCTGCATCGGTAGGGGAGCGTTCTATCTTAGAGGGAAGCAAATGCGAAAGCGAGGGTCGACGAAGCGGAAGCGAGAATGTCAGCTTGAGTAACGAAAACATTGATGAGAATCCAATGCCTCAAAAACCCAAGGTTTCCTCCATAAGGTTCGTCCATGAAGGGTGAGTCAGGGCCTAAGATCAAGTATGTTGTTTACTCTAAGGCCAAATTTCAGTATCACTCGTTTTTTCCCAAAACCAGCCAAGGACTGATTGCCGAAGCCACCGCAAACCTCACCCCTGATATGCTAATCCCCGAAGGACCAAACTCAAAGCTGATCCTGAATTCCCTATCCAGCTATGAGGCCATCTTACTCCGACACAGTTACACTCGACCTTCCCCTCTCAGACTCTCGTCGTCTCACCTAGTCACCCTAAGCTAGGGTTTTCTCTTCCCTTTTCATCGCGTGATAGCCATTGAGGATGCCACGGTGGTGTGCCATTACGCCAGAGAAAAACTGCTAGCACCGGCAGCGGTGTGGAGGGTGAAGCAGAAATGAGGAAGCAAGCAACAAGCAGCACATGGATGGGCAGGGTAGGCGCTTGGGTCACGTCAGAGGCAAGGAAGATGCATATTCATTTTCTCTTACCCACGACCATCGCTGGAATGGCGGTAGCGACGACTCCTCTTCCCACAGTCAACACCTCTTAGGCTCTTCCTCCTCAGCTCTTTCTGGTCTGGGTTAGGCCAGGGCATCGATGGGTCCGGATCGAGGCAAGGAAACGGGATCCTTTATTGTCGATCGGGTTTCGAGGCATGACCCCGACCCCAATTGCACCCATCTAGATCTCCATTTGCTCGCAATGCAACACAATCTTTTTTTAAAAAAAACAATGAATAGTTATGGTGTAGTCTAGGGTTTTCAAATTTAAAATGCATTTGCTCTTTAAAAAAAGTAAAACGCGTTTACAGTGGTTTCCTTGCCTAATGTTTTATTCAAAATTAACCTCTTGTTGTACGTTCTCCTTTGGTCCTCCCTCAACTCCGGTCGTCCCTCCTTTCCTGAGTTTCAATATGGACTTCCTCCTTATGGACTTGCCAAAGGAAGATGTGGTAAGTGCAACAGCAGTAACTAGACTCAATTGTGAGGTTCTACGGAACCACTGACCTCCATAGCATTACAGAAGATGGTGGTGCAAAGGACCTAGTAAGGGGGCGGCACATCGTTGATTTTATTGGTATAAAACATTTTTCATTTATTTATAAAATGACCATAAGAATATTTTAAATATTTTGTTTGCTCCTGTGAAATACCCATAAATACACATGATACATTTTTCTTCCGTTGTGAAACACGTGAAACTATATATATGAAACATTTTGTTTGCTCGTTTGAAACATTGTTTATATGGGTTAAAACATTTTCATATAACCTTTGAAACATTTTTTACAATGGTTGAAAATTCTTCAACAATATTCTAGCCTTATACGAGGGGTTGTCCGTTCTTTTGGCACCAGTCATGTCGTCACCAGCGGAGAAAACGGGTAGCGTGAGACCACCGGAAGGCGGAGAAGAACGGAGAGGCCGCCACTACATGACCCAACTCGGTTCCAGCCTTTTCCATGGAGATGTTTCAGAAGCATTGCCGTTTTATTTCAACAGTTGTCGTGTTTTATTCTTATACTCCTTCCGTTCTAAGATATAAGACACATTTTGACTGAAGAAAAGTCAAACTTAGTAAATTTTAACCATAAATAAATCAAATAATATGCATTGTTAGTATATCAAAGTTGTACCAAATTGTTCATATTTCAAAGTTCTTTTTTATACAATATTATATTGTAACAATTCATGATATATGATAGAGAAATCTAACAGTCAAACTCTATCTTTAAAGATTTTTGTGGAGTCAAAAAACGTCTTATATTTTGGAACGGAGGGAGTAGTTCACTATTTGTTTTAAAAGCCTCTGATTTTCCGCAAATCATCACATCCATGATGGGTATAGCATAATAGCTGCTGGTTTTTTTTTTTTTACTGAACGCAATCATCCTCCGATTTATCCGTCCTGTTTGTTTCCTTACATACTAGCCAGCACCAATCCGATACCTTGATACGAGCTCAAACTCAAGAGGCACATAGACCCGGCCGGTTGGCCTGTTCACTCTTCCTGTGAGTAGAAAACATCATGCGTCTGTAAACTAAATAACTTATGCACCATCAATCTTCCCCCATCTCCCTCGCCCACACGGTGCGCGCGCACGTACGTACTTCCGCCATGACCAAGAGCGTCCGATCGTAAAGCGCGCATGCAAGCAGCATGGGCGATGCCCAAAAAGCCCGGAACGTTCCACTCCATTTCCCATCCACCCATCCAACGGTTTGCACTTTTGAGCTGCAGCCGAAGCAAACGCACCATGAAAATGACGCCCGCCCGCGCGCGCCGCACACTTGCCCCCTCGCGCGGCTCGGTCAAGCGCCCCGGCGAATCGGCGATGCACGCGGATGCGGGCGGGTGATGGAGGCGCGGCGCGGGTCGTTTTTCCGTTAGCGCGGCGCGCGCATGCATGCGCTTTGGCTCCGGCGAAGTTTTCCACCCGCGCGCGACGAGACGGCTGTACTGATCCCTCTCCCTCACGCGTCCGCGTCCGCGTCCGCGTCGCGGCGCCCGCCCCGGTTGCCAGTTGCCACTTGCGCGCGCGCGCGCCGAGACCGGGAGGCTCCGACGCCGGGACGTCGACGGGGCGCTAAACAAAAAAAAAATACCAGTAATAAAATCTAAGTATATCATTTCGACGGTATAGATATTTTCGATGGTGTTTATGTGTTTTATACATCGTTTCATGAATATTTTATATGTGTGTTATGTTTTATAAGTGTTTGACACTGTGTTTAATAGTGTTTCATGTATTCCATAATACTCTATAAATCATGAATATTTTGTGTGTGTTTTATGTTTTATAAGTGTTTGACACGGTGTTTAATGGTGTTTCATGTGTTCCATGATACTATGTTTTATATAATAGTTTCATGTGAAACACATATATATATTGTTTCATCGGTATACCGTCCATGAGAAGCTCTTTAAGAAAAACTGCGTTTGTACCGGTCCAGGCGTCCAGCTTCGTTTAATACCACCGTTGGTTCCCCGATCCAATACCACCCTCCCAGTCCCAGTTCCCATCACGCGACCTGGTGCACGAATGATGACAGAAGCCACGCTAACGAGGCCCCAAACAGCCGTGGTTTTGTGCCGCTTGGCGTGCCGTGACCTGGTCGGCCGCCCCAATACCGCTCATCTGGAGCCTATGCGTGTGCCGCGCCGTCGCCGTCGCCGTCGCCGTCGCCGTCGCTTTCGCTTTCGCTTTCCGTCTCGCCCCCGGTTGGATCTCCGCTCCCCCCGTCGTCGCTTGGCCCTTTTCGGCTGCCTTTTCGCGCGTCGCTCCCCTGTCACTCGGGTGGACGCGCCTCGCCGTGCACTGAACCTACAGTTGTACTGCTTTGTCTGCCTACCAGTACCCACTACCCCGGTACCCCCCTCTCTCTCACTCTGATCAGTGATCGCTCCCTCCCAGCCCTGGCCTCTCGACAGCGAGCCCTTTCTAGCTAAGCTAAGCTGCTCTACTGTCTACGCGCGTACTCTGTATGATTTGATTTGGCTCCTCCTGGCTTCCTTGGTTGCTTCCTTACGTTGTATCTTACTCCCTAATGACACCCAAAAGGCGAAAAGGGACGGTCATCGGACCGAAAGCTTTGCATCATGCTCTTTGGCAGTCTGGTTTAGATTGGGGCACAGCCGTACAGCTGCTGCTCCCAGGGCTCCTTGGGGATTAGTTTATGCGCTAAACGCCTGTGGTGACAGGTCATTCTTGTTCTGATCTCTCTCTCTCTCACACACACACACCACGAGGTAGCAGCCTAGCACTCACCCTGCCTAGTTAAGCAATCAAGGTCTTTGATTATTTTAGCAGAGGCAGCAAACCAGTTGTTTGGGTGGACTTCAGGCAGGGCGCCCATGACCCATCTGCTTTTGTTTCGCTCCTTTTTAAAAAATCAGAATCCTCGTGGATTTCGCTGGATTGCCCTTGCCGATTTAGTGATTTTCTTTCTGATACTCCCCTCATCACACATACCACTAGAGCATGATCGTCGGACGTCGTAATCTAAGATATGCGCATCCACGCAGTTGCTCGTGGAAGATACTGCCGAGGAGGCAGCAGAGCTCCGAGCTAATGTGTCAGTGGCTCAGTGCCACCTTCTGCAGTTGCTGAGCTGAAACCTTTTGCTTTCGCCTAAAATGAAGAAGAAGAAAAATAATACGATGTGCGTGCGCCAAGAAACAGGACTGCAGCTGGCTCGTCATTATTCTAAGGGGCTCAAATTAGTGGCATAAAAGGGTCTTGCGATTTCAGAATTGAGATCACAGTCATCGCGAACTAGCAAGGGCTTCGCTCCACTATAGATCTCGCGAGGGTACGTGGCGCGATCTGCTTTACAGCGCATGCACCTTTATACTCTGACAGCCGCCGATTTGAGAGATCAAAACAACGCACCAAAAAGGCTGCAGAGACAGATCATCGGGGAAGCTTTTCGGCCCTGGGCGAGGACCGTGTGTCCACACTGATATGTGAGATGCATCATCTTCAGAGATCTTCGGCTCTTCGCACGAGAGCCGTGCGAGGGCAACTGGCGCAACGCCCAGGGTTTCAAATTCCATTTTGATCCCGAATTTTGCTCAGGCTCGTTTTTTGTTTCCTACGATTTTCCGTGAAAGTTTGATGAAACATTGTTTTAAATGAAAAAATCGTTTGATTTGGTTTTTCAAGAAATCCATAAGTTTCAGGGAAATCACCCAATTTTAATGGGAAATCATTTTTTTGGGGGGACCAAAATGGAAAAATCATTTGATTTAGTTTTTTAAGAAATCACTAGGTTTTAGGGGAATCACCCGATTTAAATGGGAAACCATTCAATTTTTTCCCCATATTTTCTAATTTCTCAAATTTAAACTTTGGACTTGTTTTTTTGGATCGGGATTTCAAACCTGTGCCACAAGGATTCAATGATTTTCTTCGCAATCTGTAATTGTAGCTATGCTATTACGAAAAACACAACTTTGCTAAGTCACCAGCATGTGTCACTCAATGTGGATCGAGTCCCACATGGCAACTGGCAGTGTCAGACCACACATATAGTGACACATGGAATATTGGAGTAAGACATAGTAAAATAATGTTTATTCTTGGCATGTAGTCAATTTCCCTACTAAAAAAGACCCTTATTGTGGCGGCAGTGCTGGTGGTAGTGTCAACTTTGCATTTTCTACCGTCAATCCAAATGTCAACGCATCATATCCCTTTGCTGGTCAACCAATCAAGCACCGTCGTGGCCTCCGCCAAGGATACCCTCTCTCCCTGTATTTGTACATACTGGCCATTGATACTCTGTATCAGCTACTCAACATGGCCATGCAACAAGGGATTCTCACGCCGCTCGCGGGAGAGAGGTTACACAGTCGAGATGCTCCCTCTATGCGGATGATGTGGTGATCTTCCTCAATCCTAACAAAGAGGAGGTAGCAACACTCTTGGCCATCCCCCTCAAGTTTGGTCAAGCCACCGAGCTAAAGATCAACAAACAAAAGAGCTCGGTCACGCCCATTAGGTGTCAAGGCATTGATATCCAAGAGGTGCTGCAGGTTTTCTAGGTACATGCATGAGTTTGCCTATGATATATCTAGGATTGCCGCTCTCTCTACGCCGACTCCGGATAGTAGATGTACAACCAATTCTAGATAAGGCGGCGGTCGTTTGGCGTGTTGGAAGCATAAACTCCTCTCGCTTGGGGGCGGTTGGTATTGATGAACTCGGTGTTGAGTGCCTTACCAATATACCTACTGACCGTGCTAAAGCCACCGGCTAATTTTTTGCACACTCTGGATAGTTTGCGTCGGAAATTCCTTTGGACAGGTAGTAACACTATTCACGGATGGAGCTGCAAGGTCAATTGGTCAAAAGTTTGTTCCCCCAAACGGCTAGGGGGATTGGGGATATTGCAGCTCCAAATGTTCGGAAGCGCCCTAAGACTACAATGGCTATGGATGCAATGGCACATGGACTGACCAACAACGAATGAGACTGCTAGGATCCCCAAGCCAAGTAGATAAAGATATTTTTAATGCATCCACTCTAGTCATAGTGGGGGATGGCAAGAAAGCAAGTTTCTGAACCTCGCCTTGGCTTGGCCCCACACAATGCCTACACTGTATCGGAAAACCCGAAGGAAATTAATATTAGTTGCTGAGGCGTTAAACAACAACGCGTGGGTTGAATATGTCAGGTCGGGAGCCTTTCGGTCCAAACAATAGCTACATGTGGCAAATACCCATTTGCAGGCGGGCATAGAAGACAAGCTTATCCGGAGATGCACAAGCAGCGGTAATTATACAGCAAAGACGGCTTACCGCATGTAATTCCAGGGGCGCAAGGAGACTTACTTACTTACGATTGTCTGCAAGCCATGGGCGCCGGCAAGGTGTAAAATATATGCATGGCTACTTGCGCAAAACCGGCCGTGGACATCAGACAGGCTACACGCCCATGGTTGGCCAAAAAATCTCTTCCGCCCTCTCTGTAATCAGTGGCGCAACTAGAGGAAAAATTACCGTTGTTCACCAATTCACTAGTGTAATATTATCGTAAGAGATTTTCTATGTACACCAAAATAAACGCCAACCGCCCATTCTAATCTAACAAATATTGATTTCAATCTTTTCATACTATCAAAGTACACCCTTCGTTTTTTTGTTTATCGCCGTTGACTTTTTGGACATGCCCTTTGACCATTCGTCTTACTCAAAATTTAGTGCAAATATGCAAAACATATAAGTCATAATTAAAGTATCTTTAAGGATAAAATAAAGCATAACAAAATAAATGATACTTAAATAGTTTTTTTTGAATAGGACGAATGATCAAATGGCATATTTAAAAGTCAATGTCGGCAAATAAAAAAGAATAAAGGAAGTGATATTATAGGGGTTACTGCAATGATATTATACTATATTTTTTGTAAGCGGCATTTTTAAGTGAACAATTAAATATAAATTATATTAGTGCACCGTTCCAAAATCAAATTAAACATAACGTTCTAACTAGCTAATAGGCTTATATTAGCATCCAATTATTTTTGCTGTTTGGCACGACAGAGTTACTCTAAAAAGTCAAAACTGATGAGCGGAGGTAAAGTAGATAACAATAACAAAAATACCATATGTTAGGCAATTCCTAAGTCCTCAAGAATTAAGGAATGAACACCTTGAATTGCCAATTTTTTTTAACGAATCTTGAATTGGCAATTAACTTTGCATTCTGTGCAAATGACTAGGTTGAGCTGTCATTTTTGTAGAGAAGTTGTAGTGTGTGCCTCCGTCCTTGGCCCAGCTGAGTGCTCACCTTAAGTCTTGTGATGCGCTGCTAGCCGGCTACTTGATCCAAACAATGGACTAATTGTTGTGAGTTTTAGCCCACAAAGGACAGGCTCATGCTGGGGCTTTGGGCTGGAATTTGGTCCTTCGGCCGAGCGTTGTGGATGACCCGGGTGCACAAGTGCTGGGCTAAGGGGGTGCACATGTGGTATATATGGGCTAATTCACCCTAAAAATATGTTTTGGTGCCTGTGCACCACCCTAGGCTCATTGGCTCCACCCCTGTCTGTAATGGTAGTCTTGAGACAGCCTATCACCTTTTCATCGAATGTGTCTATACTCGCGAGCTCTGGATGCATGCCTTTGATGGTCCAGCATTCCCAAACCTAAAGCCTGTAGCATGGAGCAACACCAGCAACTTGCTGGACTGGTGGGAGGATAGAATTCTTGGGGCGACGGACACCTCTTGGAAAGCAAGTGCTTATGCAATTCTTGCTGGACTCTGGATTCTTTAATGCGAAAGGAACTTGAGAATTTTCAGGAATGTGCACACCACGTCTACCTAGCTGGCGGAGCGGTTAAGGGAGATGCTGTGTATGTGGAAGCTAGCGGGTGCAACCGTCCTGCCCTGCGAGTAGTCCGCTTCCTCTGACCAGCCCACTTCCCAAACATCATTTGGTGAAATATGGATGATGTCCGACGGGGTTATGGCCTGTTGGTAGCTTGGTGCTTGGTTTTTCGGGGACTTTCTCCCCCTCTTCTGTTTTGTTCTCCCTGTTTTCTCTGGCTATGATGATGCTGTAAATGTTTCCTCCTTTCTTAATGAAATTGCCAAGATTTCTTGGCCTTTCAAAAAAAAAATTCCCTTTGCATACCCGCATCAACATTCTCCAGAATTCTTAGGAAGCTTCCTCCTTTCTTAAATTCGAAAACACCTCTAATTTCTCTTCAAATTAAATTAAATTCAATGTTAAACAATTCCCTAAATCAAGGGATGCTTTCTTGAGTGAATTTTTGCCATCTATGCTCTAGGCCGTGCTCGGACGCCCCTCGGCCCCACGCTTGGCTGAGCCGATTGCCGCTGCACTAGGCTCGGCCACGCCACGCGCCCCGATGTGCTAATATTTGGTGGGTCACACAGCACTAAGTCGCGCTATGCAGGCCGGCCCGAATTTTGTTTTGCTAATAATTAGAAACAATTATTTGTCTCTTATCATGTGTACTACTCCCTCCGGTTTTTTTGTTTGATGCCGCCCCACGCTTGGCTGAGCCGATTGCCGCTGCACTAGGCTCGGCCACGCCACGCGCCCCGATGTGCTAATATCTGGTGGGTCACAGCACAAAGTCGCGCTAGGCAGGCCGACCCGAATTTTGTTTTGCTAATAACTAGAAACAATTATTTGTCTCTTATCATGTGTACTAATATATTTGCCCTCTCCTTTTATATTCTGTTGCAAGAGATGGACATCATGTGCTAGTTCTACATACGAATGCAATGTCACAAAGATTTAAGATGCAAAGTTAATTACCAAAGCCGTTAGTGCTACGATAGCTAATGGGCAGTTAATTACCAGAGCCGCTACAGTAACATAAGAGATTCTTTATGCTGCAGGAGTGGAATTGGCATGGGCCATCATCATCTTGGAAAAAGGTGAGGGAAACAAGTGTCGTGGTCTCCCATCTCGTGCACATCATAGCTTTTCTGAAAATTGTACGGGCCCGTGACAGAATCCCATGAGCGCCATCGTGGGCTGAACACAAGTTCCTTAAATTTCGGATCCAACAACTTGGCAAAATGGACCGAAGATAACGGGACAACAAAATTTTGCCAAATTGCCAAGTTTAAGTCTGAGTTCGTACTGGACCTTTCTAGGCCCACCAAATCAATGGGCGACGGATGGGCTTCGGGGCTCACATGATGCCTGTAGTAGGCAGTGAAACTGCTTTTAGCCCAATGGTTTCACTTTCGGACACCATTGATTGATGATTGTTGGAGTTCGGTTAAACAGGGAGTGCCCGTTCGGAACACAAACATCCATAGTTTTATTTTGTCTAAAATCGAACTATCTTGTTATATTGTTGTACTCCAAATCATGGGCGGACCCACCAGGGACGGTGGGTTTGCACCGGCATTCAAAAAAAATTAGAAACTGAATTGTTTGTTTGGACGTTTAACTCAATGGTTAGGCGTTTTACAATGCCGGACGCAAGACTGATGTCAAACCTAGGCAAGGTGAGCAGTAAGCTTACACCTGCTAGTAGACTGCTACATTAGAAGCATTAATTTAAACTCTTAAGGGCTCGTTTGGAAACCTGAACCCCCGGCGGGATCCCCGTCGGTTCCCCGGGTTCGCGTCCACATGGAAAATTTCCAATGGGATTTTTTGTGGGTGCATTTGGCAGCCCATCAATCCAGGGCCAATTTTCCCTTTCCCCTTGCAAACCCCGAGGAATCCTCCTCCGTCTCCAGGGTCGTGAATTTTTCCCCGTCGTCTCCGCATCAACGCTAGCTTGTTGTCCTCCTCTTCGCCTCTGCCTCCGCTCTGCATCGCCTGCTCCTTCGGCCCCAGTAGCCATCATTTGCCGCGCTGTCGCCGTCGCCAACGCCGGCGTCTTGGTCTTCTCCCTCTTCGGCCGCCGGCGCATCACCCGGCGACCTCTCCTCCTCAAGCCAGCACAGGTACCCGCACTCCACCGTCTTGTCGCCGACACCGCCGTGCACCTCGTCCACCTCGGCGGCCGAAACCACCACATTCCACATTGAGAGCGCCGCCTCTAGGCCTCGTCAATGGCGAAGAGGCGATGGCGGCTGGCGTTGGCGGTGGAGATGCGGCGCCCGTCCTCGGCGTCGGAGGCGAACATGACGTGGCAGCGGCGGCGGCCTCTAGGGCGATGAAGGCCTCCACGACGGTGACGACAACTTCCAAGGCGGTGGGGGCCTCCACGGCGGCGGAGATGTGGCTAATTTTTCCAGGGATTTGTTCCTTAGCTGCCAAATGAGCCAGATGGGAGAGGGAATGGTTGTCACCGGGAAGTGAAATGGCAAAAAAAAAAAAACCTGTGGTGATGTGGAACGGGGTGTCCCGATCTTCTGGTGAGACTCGTAGGGATAATTTCAATCTGGTCGGAGAGGCGACCTTGACGATCCGGCTACCAACCTCGCAAGGATGACAACCCGGCAATCGCTAAACCACCAAACCTGCTCGTTATCAACCACGCCAAGAACGCGATTGACCTGACCACGAAGGTCGTTTCCTGCAAGCGATCGAAGAACAAGCAAGAAACAAGATAAACACAATCTAAAATTGCAAATATGAATGAAGCACTTGGATAAATTTGAGGTTCGATAACTCGACTCGGGTGGTCTAGACGACACACGCAAATTCGAAGGATATTTTTGTAATTTTCTTTTACAGTGGATTATTTTATTAATTTCTATTTAACTGTTGATTATTTCGGGTATTTTTCCTTGATATTTGGAGTTCGGTTAAACAGGGAGTGCCCGTTCGGAACACAAACATCCTTAGTTTTATCTAAATCTAAATCTAAACTACTCTATAATTGAGCAGTTGGCCTAGATCCAACTACAGATAACATCCGTCTATTCCCTTCATCCATCATCCAACAGTCATAATTTCCCAGGAGTTTGTTATCAACTCGATGCGTAGATATCACAGACTATTGACTCGATACGTATACACCACGGACTCTTCATTCGATAGGTATAAACCACGGACTCTTGATTCGATACGTATAGACCACAGAATCTTGACTCGATATACGTATAGATCACGAACTCTTGACTCGATATACGTATAGATCACGGACTCTTGCCCATATATACAGGGGTTCAATTCTAATTTTTCCTAATTGCGGTGGTAGCTTATTTGCCTAATTAATAGATAGTTTTCTCTTCCACATGAATTCCTTGGACGGGTGTCATATATAGCACCTATACACCGGAGATATATAACCCGTTGTTGACACCCAAATTTGGCACAAAAATACGGTTATTTTAGTGGCCAAAAGAGGGTGAAAAATAGCATATTCAGCCAAAAAAGAGCTAGATCGGCATATACTCGGACATCTTTATTGGTTGATTGGCTGATATTTAGAAAGGATCATGATCGGCTTACATACACATGCATATGTGGAAAAGAATAAAAGCCGATACTACTTGACTAATAGATATGCATATGATGGGTGCTT
Organism: Raddia distichophylla; assembly: GCA_005191435.1. NCBI lineage: Eukaryota > Viridiplantae > Streptophyta > Magnoliopsida > Poales > Poaceae > Raddia > Raddia distichophylla. The sequence continues at coordinate 3,770,941 of SPJY01037268.1, read as the reverse complement.
TTATACATGCATATATACACAGAAGGATTATATAGTCGATCAAAGGAGGTATATGATACATATGATCAAGCATGGATATGCTACAATCGGCTTCTATACGTGGATTAATGGACTCAGCTAATCATCTCAAGGGCGCAAGCGATATATTCAACAGCTTATGCTGATTGCTTATAAATTAATCGGTTTAATATATGCATGGATGTGTACGAGGAAGACACTGCTTGGTGGCCGGTTGATTAAGTCGGCATCTATACGTATACATATGGAAAGATCGACTCATATTCTATTAATTCATGCACGTGAGGATGTTTATTAGCCGAACATGATAGCTGATTGAATTAATTAAGGGAGATAATTACATTTGGAAGGAACGATGCTTATCATATATACATGGAAAGATTGGTTGCTGGTCAATTCATGAGACAATCGATTATATGGGGGAACTAAAAGCCGATTATGGTGGGGAAATACGTGAACCAAAATCAGCTTGTATTTTCACATATGGATGGCCGATGAAGCCATATATGGCAAGGAACAGCTCACGTGAAGATCAAATAAAGGAGCACAAATATAAGGCTTCACTTCGGTTAAAATAAATATTAATATTAGTAATAGTATTTGAGTCGGTTTGTATCTAGTCCGTGCCTTGCACGATAAGTCTAGTCGGTTAGTTATTTTAGGTAAATAAGAGATAGAGTCCATGTCAAGATTATCGGATTAAGCCGGTACATCCTAAATAAATAAGAGCCGTGGTGCGGTGTGTAGAAAAACCTCTCTTTCAATCAATAATACATCTACTATTTCGTCTACCTTTTACCCTTGTGCTATGAATCCGATCGATCCGCTCGTATCGGTTTTCTAAGTACAAATGCCGGCGTCTACTGTCTCGACGAAGATCGATCTTCTCGCCGTCAACTCCCTCGGTAGGACTGTCTCGGTTCAGTCCGATCTCCTCGCCGTCGGCATCGGAATACTATCTCTTGGTGGCATTGCTGTGCATCGCCGTCTGCTAGGAGGAGTTAGGTTTCGCCCGGAATACTACCTCTCAGCGGCATTGCTGCGCATCGCCGTCCACCGGAGATGTTAGGTTCCATCTCGTTATATCGGCTTGACGTCTCATCGTTAAGCCGATCATCGGATTATCGTCCAAGCTATTGGTAAAGTGCTCATCGCTTCGCCGGCGGCTTGTCTGCTCTATCGGTTCGACGTCTCATCGTTAAGCCGATCATCGGTTTATTTCTCAAGCTATCGGTAAATCTTCATTGCTTCGCCGGTATCTTGCCTATCTGAAACCTTGCCGATTGCAAAAGGTCAAATTGGCTGGCACGTCCTCGGAAAGCCCGATCCCCTGTTGTTCGGTTGTAGTTGGCGCCGGGAAACCACTTTTCCGCGTCAACACCCGTCCACCTATACACCTGAGATATGAACTTCTCATCTACATAGATAAATAGAAAAAAATACATGTATTCTAACTATCATTTTTTTTAACAAATTGTTGATATCAGCGTTGCATCATTCATAGTACAATAGTGTATCATTGTATTCAAGATATATTACTCCAACGTGTTTTGCATGTGCACGCTTGCTAATTTGGCCTAAAATCGAACTATCTTTTTTTATTGTTGCACTCCAAATCATTGGCAGACCCACAAGGGGCGGTGGGTTTGCACCGGCATTCAAAAAAATTAGAAACTGAAATGATTAGGCGTATTACAATGCCGGGCGCAAGACTGATGTCAAACCTAGGCAAGGTGAGCAGTAAGCTTACACCTGCTACTAGACTGCTACAATAGAAGCATTAATTTAAACTCTTAAGTATACTAAATTCAACGAGTGAGAGAAATAAAACACTGGAGTCGATCGACTGGGATCCAAGTAGGGTTGCTCAGGGAGACCTTGTTTTGCTCAGGCCGAACTTGCTCGTAGCAACCTGTGTTGCTTGGCCCGGACTTGCTTGTGGGCGAGCAACTTTGAGAAGGTCGGATGCTTTTAAAGGGGCTTGTGTCTATGACTTTCGGGGCACCCCAGCTTTAGGCCAGGCCCGTCAGCTTTGACCTAATCCCCGATAAGGAGTTTCTCTTTAGGCACAATTTCCAAGAAGAAATTAAGGTATCCTGAGCTACTAGTTGAATGTTAAATGCGTATAATTAGTCATTCTAGTCAATCCCCAATAATATTATATTCCGGTAAATAATTTGACCTTGCGTAAACACGACAATAATTGATAGAGTCAAACTATGGAGTTTTGAAAAATGTTTCTCAAAAATTTCAAAGTTGCTTCATGAAGTTGTCAAAACCCAATAAAATCAAATATACTGCCTTCTTAATTACGCTTTTCAAAACCCCTAAATCCCAGCATCCCTTAAAACCCACTTTGATATAGTTCTTTTCTGTTTCATTGACTTTTAGTTGAAAAAGTTGAGAACCCATGTGAGCATGCGCATGCGCTGCCTCACCTAACATTGACGGATTGGCGTTGGAGCGATCTCGCTCGAGCACTCGTAGCAGCATGGTGCGAAGCCTGTGAATCGAATGAACACGAAGGTTACAACTATCATAAAAAAATATTTTTAAAATCTTTGAGAGTGTCCTACAAAATTCTGATAAAATTACTATAAAATGTTTCACTGGATGGACTATACAAAAATGATAAATTATTTGGGTTGATTTGTAAGCTGAAAAAAAGACCCCTAAATCCATTGTTGAGGCAAGTGTAAATGCAACTACCACTTCGTTTTCAGTAGCCCGTTTTCATCGTTGCAGGTTCACAGCAGAACAGACTGCACACCGAGCTGGTCTTGGATTTTTCTTCGTTGCATTGCTGGTCCTAGGATGCTGCGATGTTTCTGCTTCTGACTTGGCAGTTGCCAGTAGCCCACATCGCCTTTCTTCCAAAACTGTCTCCCTCCCGTGAATATACGCTCTTTTGAGCAGATCTTGTAAAAGTGAGAAAGTAACGACCGTTCTTTGGTGCGTCGTACGCCCGCGTGCTTATCGGTCTCGAATCGTATATAGAAATATGGTGCAATGACGTTGACTTGACTAATTCTTTGGCCTTCTCGTCCTCTTTGGAGGCTGGAGGCCTGGAGCTCCTGTGCTGTTTTACTGTCAGTCTTTCACATGTCACTAAGCACAATCACAGAGATTTACATCACGAGGAGAATCTCATCTCGTAACTCACGACAAATTTGAAGCATGCAGGTACTCTGGTTCAAAAAATGGTTGTTGGATACCCATAAAAGAATGCTCTCTTTACATCCTCATTATTCTGTCTGTACAAATAAAGATTTCAGATTCCAGACTCCACACCACATGCTATGTTTGCCAGCGCAAATGCCACAAGCTAAAGTATACTTGTATATAGAAAAGGGATAGAAGTACAAAATATGAGTAACTAGAGCGCCCATACTGCTGTACACATAAAAAGTAAAAACACCACAAAATCTGTAAATTTCGTATCATATTTTGTGTCCTTTTTTTTTCCCCCTTCTTTTACTTGCATCGATCTGATGGCATCTTCTACTTACAGTTTCCCCAAGGTCGTGTCAGTGAATGTGTCAGTGATGTATGTACGGCGCACATCTAAATCCACCGGTATGTCCATCGCCCGTCCGGCTCCGGGCCCCCGCCGCGCGCGCCTTTTGCCCGCGCCAGCCTGCGTAGACGCCCCCACGCGGCCTGGCCTTTGCGGCACAGCCAGCGCAGGCGGGTGGTCCGTCTTCCCCTCCTCCGGTTGGCCCATCGCGCTCCGCCCCCCGTGTCCGGCGTGCGTGCGTCATTGCTTGGATCGCCCGCCCGGTTGTTCCGCGTCGAGGCGAATCGTCGTTGCGCAGGCGGCGGCCGTCGCGGCGTCCGCCGCCGGCGGTTTGGCGGCGGAGTTGAGGGCGAGGATGAGGAGCGCCGTGAGGACGACCAGCGCGGCGGCGCCGGCGAACACGCCGTTCTTGGCGACGTAGCAGTCGCCGTCCATCCACCCCCGGCCGTAGCGCTGCCCGTGGTTCATGCTCGCCGCGGTCGCCAGCAGGACGACGGCCAGCGCGAAGCTCACCCTGCGGGTCCGGCCAGCGAGTTCAGTTAGCCCGGCCGCGCCGGAGGCGGACGTGAGCAGCAATTCAGTGCGTATCCGCCGCGTACCAGGAGAAGGCCAGGAGGGAGACGGGCGCGGCGCGGCCTCCGGCGGCGGCGGACTTGCTGGGCTTGGAGGCGCACATGGTGGCCGCCGCCGCTGTTGTTCCGACGAGCTGCGCCACGGAGAGGAAGGCGATGGCCGCGACGCCCAGCCCGAAGGCGGAGCTCCTGGGCAGGGAGCAGAGGCTCCCGTCCAGCTTCATGTCCTTCTCCTGCGCCATCGACGGACGATGCAGAATTTCAGATCCAAGAATGAATCGTACGCAAGATGGGGAAGGGGAGCAGCACGGAGGGGTTAGGGTACCTTCACTTTGTGGAATTCGGCGGAGAGGGAGCAGGAGAAGGCGGTGGCGCTGAGCAGCACGACGATGCCGCAGATGGCGGCCCGGCAGGACACCCCCCAGCTCCCCTTCTCCATTCTCTCTCTCTCTCTCTCGAGCTGGGCCTGAGCTGAAATCTGGGACAGACACTTGTAATTGCTCTATTTACACCCACCTAATTGAACTAACTCTCCTCCTCTCCTCGCTGCTTCTCGCGAGCAGAGGCGAAACAATTCGCGCCACATAAATAAATGAAGGAATAATCAGACACTTCGAACTAAACCGAGGAGGGTTGGTGAGCGTCCAAGATGATTAAAAAAAACACGACGCGCGAGCGAGAGAGGGAGGCCCTGATGCTAAAACCGAACAAATCACATGGCCTCGTCGACCCAATGGACTATAAATCTATCGATTTTTCCGGGGCGGGCGCTAGAAGGGGTGGGAGGAAAGCATCGTTCAACGGCTGAATCGGCGACCGGTTGGCGACTCGGCGGATTTGGTTTGGTCAACCGGATAGGGCCTGCTCGGGGAAGGCGAGGGCTAGGGAAGCCTGGACGCAAAGAATCGTGCACCATCATGGCTAATCCCAACCCATCCTGCCCCAGCCACCCACAGCCAGTAGCCAGTAGCACCTAACACTGCTTGTTTAAGAGGTAAACAACCCGCGGCTCTAGGCCGCGTCATGATCAAGATCGATCCACTATTCCACTCCAGAGAAAGGCCGTGCTCTCATGGCCTCCTCCCTCTCCTTTCGCTGTCTCGGGGAGGCTGCGTGCGGCGACGGGGAAGTCGGGGGACGCGGGCGCCGTGCGGGGTGGACTTTTCTTCCGTTCCTTCCTTCCTGGCGGCTTGGGGCTTGGGGCTTGGGCCGTGGCCGTCTCCTCCTCCTCGTTGGACTCGCGGATAGGACGTGGATGTGGCGGAGGGCGTGGGCCTGGCCCGGCGGCGAGTGTAGCGGGGAGGTGGGCGTTTCTTTCGCTCGCCGCCGCCCATCCACGGAACCGGAATGCGCGTTCCGCTTTTCGGCCGTGCGGGTGATTTGACCGTGAGGCGCGGGGGATCCTATCACAGTGCGCAGCGGCCACGACACACTCACCGCCGGCGCTCTTGTACTGTCAGTGTCAAGTGGTGAGCGAGCCCAGGCTTCCCTGTTTATTTTTTAAGAAATGTCGAAATTTCATTTCATCAAAGAATAAGTTATAAGCAGACTCTTACAATCACTTTAAAGACACACACTGTAGAAAAAGCCTGAGGTACCGACTCTGAAGAAACAACCAGGGGGAGGACTGGTGTAGAAGACCCCAGACTCACAGTAAGTACTCAGTGCGAATCAAAGAAGCGAGAGTACAAGACCACTCCAAACTCACTCTAAGAACACATAAGCTGCAACAGACGTCAATCTTGGATTATCGGAGATGAGGCGCACCCATGAACCATCATGGTAGGACTAGCTCGGCTCACCAGAAAGCATTAAGCACTCAGCAAATGACATTGCGACGATCCTGCTAAGAATGCGGCCGCACCAACCACCAACCATCTGCGGACCAACACAAACCTAACAAAAACAGAAAAACCACAACCCGGCGAAGAACACCCCGGAACCCCCTCGACGTCGGTGCCGACGTCAGGAACCATGCCACTCCACCTACGCCACCACGACGCCGGGGGAACGACGGAACCCGATCCGGCCGTCGTACCGCCGCTGCACCTTGACTGTTGATAGGAATAAAAATGATGCTGATAATTTTGTACCGTTCGACCGTGCGAACAAGTCCGATAGTTCAAATCCGTCTATCCGCCTAAACAGAAGCAGTACGGATACAAGTATCCGAGCTTTTCTGGATGGATATTATCCGAACAGTGAAACCCGTCTACAAACCATTTCCATTAGATTTTTATAGGATGAATGACTAACTAACGTTTATAACGGCTACATGTATATGGATTTATTTTTTTATTACTATGAGGCGTAAAGTTGATACACAATACTTACATATCAGTAATTTCATGACTACGAGCCATGAAGTTCATGCATAAAGAGATAACTAAATATGTTTTTATATGCTTATTTATCTAGTATATGTTGTCACATATTATGCGACAGAGTATATATGTCTGATTCGTATTTGTAGCCGATATTATTCGTATCCGTATTTGTATCCGATACTATCCGTATCCGGATTTGTATCCGATACTACTTGTATCCGAATCCGTATTCGATAAAACTATATAGATCAAATAAAATATGAGTGGTTTCCGATCCGTATCCGATTTGTTTCATCCCTACTTGTTGTGCAGAGTCGAGGAAAAGCTACGCACAAGTTTTCTTCAGCGAAAATGTGTCTTTTTTTCCTCCCCTATCCCCTCTAGCTCGATCCGACCACCTTCAACCCTGTGCCATCCAGCAAAAGGAGACCACTACATGTGCCACCTTGCCTCACCTATGAGCCACAACACCCAAATCGTGCGCTGCCCTGCCAAGCCATGTGTGGTGCAAGTGCAACAGCCGAATGAAATGGCATATTGGCTAAAATAGATAGCTTTATGGTCTTTCGTGCTCAAACCGTGTACGATGCAGGGAGGAGACGACTAGTCGGGTCAAGCGGGAGAGAGGAGGAGGGGGAAGAAAAAGGTTACGTTTGAAAATTTCACATTTTTAAGTTTTTTTTTGCAAAAGTGGATGAGAGAGGAAATGAAAGACAAAATCTTAGAGAGATGCAATAACAACAAATATATCGTGTAAGATTTTTTGGGTTTTATATATTTTAAAGTTTTTTAGAAATGGTGATTTATTTTCAAAAGGCCGTAAAATTAGGTGTCGATCGCCCATGCGGTGGGCAATCGCCTTAATAGTGAGCGACGGGTCCTCCCATCATGGTCCCATCATGTCGTGGTGGATATCATAACCAATTGCCCACAGCATGGTGATAAACACTCGATTTTACAAATTTCGAAAGTAGCCCATCATTTCTTAGAAAATAATTTTAAAACCCCAAAAAATTCACAAAATTCGATTCCTTTCATGAGATTGTATTCATTTTTTATTATAGAAAGTGCTATTTTTTCCTTAGAATTTATTTTTTTTTACCGTCCAAATGTTTTGGCATTTGTTCTTCTCAAAGCTTTCAAAATTAATTCTTATTATATTTTATTTCTTCGAGAGCTCTTAACTTTTTACATGGTAACGTATATGTTAACTTTTGAGCTCTAAAGAACGGGGCAAAGCGATTATATGTGCCAGCTGTTTGCGTCCTGATCGTGCTAGTTTTTGTCCGTCGACGAACACGAATACATAGAAGCAAAAGAAAACAATCGCAAATCGTCGTAGCACGCACGTGACAAAGTTGAAAATAACACATGTTGGAGGAAGGCGTTGTTTATACATCATGCTTACGCGGAGCTCCTCCCAAGCCTAGCCTGCAATCTCTGACCGTCTAATCACGCAAACAGCCTTGTAATAATTGTATTTTTGGGTTTAATAGCTTAACGGTTTATCTGCATTTTAAAAAGACATATGTTTTGGATTTTTTTTAATTTCTAATGCTTTAAAAAACAAATCAAACAAAATAGATTTGAATCTCGAGGCTACCGCGAAAAGCCCTCAAAATTCAGTCATTTCAGTTGTTCAACCGTTCAGATCAACCCAAAAGAAAGTAACCTTAGTCTCGACTCTCGAACCCAGGTTATTTCATTCATTCGCTTAACTGAAGCTATAATCAAAGTCCTGATCTAACTCAACTTAAAAAATCTAGTCTGATAAAAGAAGAACGTTTCCAGCTTTTAAGTTATGCTCCACGTTACTAATATCCAACGAAACTAAACTCAACACTAACAAAAATAAATCGAAGGAAGAAGTCTTACACGCACATGCCGCTTTGCCTTCCAAATGCCAACAAGTCAACGACGAAAGCCTACCAGGAATGTGCGAAACCGCGGTCCGCCGTCTTTCCTTGTGCGCTTGCTTAGTTGCATTTGCCCCTCTTGAATACTTTGAATGTTCGACGGCAATCATGCAGAATAGGCTAGCTATGACCGAACCCTCTCTTTCATCCGTTGTGTTGAGCATCTCAAGCGAGGCAGCAAATACTTCAAAATTTTCAGCTGTAATACTATTTCCCACACGATCTATTCATTTTTTAAAAATTTCTTCGCATTGGATCACACCACGCAACCTTTGTTACAATATTTTATCTATGTTGATTAATTGGTTGAACAAACAATGTAACATAACCTAGAGGGTTTTTATGATTGGATGAAAAGGATCTGGCCAGTTCACAAGCAAATTCATACTTTCTGCCTGGCTTCTTTATGTTGGAGCATCTGGCTTCATAGAAATAAATCCTCATTTGAGGGGGTTAAAATTTCAACACCTCTGACTGTTATGCACATGACCTGTGCTTTTTTAGAGTTTTGGGCTAATCTTCTCAATGAGAATTGGGGGAAAATCGTTAAAGTTTGTTCATCTCGTTTGAGTGTGTTCACTGCAGGTTTGGCGACGTCAAATCAAAAGGTTCTGAAGGGGGCTGGAAATCCAAATACTTGACAAAAAGCTGTGCTGACGGAGGAGAGCCTTCAACAGTTCAGCAAGATGAGGGAGAGCTGAAAAAGAAGTGGAGTGATAATGCATGAAAAAAGACAGTAGTTTCGGTTCTGGTCTTGTAATATTGTTCTAGGTTGCTTCATCTGTGGGATTTGTTAAACGCTGTGTTAATCCCCTTGTTATTTCGTGAGGAGTTTAGTGTTTCTTGGAACCAGTGTGTGTTAGTGTTTCTGGATGCTGGTCGATGGCTGTAAAAGACTGATTTTGTTTCCGTTTGTCTGCTGATGAATGGAAATCGGGATGTAATCCCTTATGGAAAAACTCTTTGGTCATCACTCCGGTCAGACAGATACATTGATTCCTCGTTTTTTAAGAAATAATAAGCTATGGTTTAGGGGTTATGTGCGTCTTAGTCAATACTTCAGGGGTCAAGTAGACTTTTTCTATTAAATAATATGGATGAGATAACTGAACATGGAGAATTAAGGCCATGTTTGGAAGTGGAGTTATTTTGTAGTTTCTATGCAAAACCATGGTGTCGACGGTTGGGATATTCACCTAAGTCAACTAAGGTTCTTTAAGAGGGAGATAGGAGACACGCCGAACAAGACGAACAACAACGAACAGGGAAACAGGGGTTTTTATCCTGGTTCAGGCCTCTCAGGAGAGATAATAGCCCTACGTCCAGCCTTTCTTATATGCCAAAGAGGATTACAAGAGGTGGCTCGATGAGACGAACAAGTCTCGGCGAGATTATGGTGTATGTGCACAATGCAATGATCAGGTGTCTACGAAGTGCTAAGATACGAAAGCTCTTCGCCCGGGGTCCCTCTAAACGCCGTAGGGACCCTGTTTATATAGTGCGGAGCAAACCGATCTACCGAGGGAATATCGGGCCGGGCTAACTACGAGATCGCAATGAACTCGACATGCCAAATATATCCCGAGGCAGATAAGGCATACTCCTAGTCTTGGGGATCACGACTTCTATTCCAATCCGGGAAACCACGTCCGGTTCTTCACGTAGCCGTGCATATTAATTTCTAATGCTTTAAAAAACAAATCAAACAAAATAGATTTGAATCTCGAGGCTACCGCGAAAAGCCCTCAAAATTCAGTCATTTCAGTTGTTCAACCGTTCAGATCAACCCAAAAGAAAGTAACCTTAGTCTCGACTCTCGAACCCAGGTTATTTCATTCATTCGCTTAACTGAAGCTATAATCAAAGTCCTGATCTAACTCAACTTAAAAAATCTAGTCTGATAAAAGAAGAACGTTTCCAGCTTTTAAGTTATGCTCCACGTTACTAATATCCAACGAAACTAAACTCAACACTAACAAAAATAAATCGAAGGAAGAAGTCTTACACGCACATGCCGCTTTGCCTTCCAAATGCCAACAAGTCAACGACGAAAGCCTACCAGGAATGTGCGAAACCGCGGTCCGCCGTCTTTCCTTGTGCGCTTGCTTAGTTGCATTTGCCCCTCTTGAATACTTTGAATGTTCGACGGCAATCATGCAGAATAGGCTAGCTATGACCGAACCCTCTCTTTCATCCGTTGTGTTGAGCATCTCAAGCGAGGCAGCAAATACTTCAAAATTTTCAGCTGTAATATTATTTCCCACACGACATATTCATTTTTAAAAAATTTCTTCGCATTGGATCACACTACGCAACCTTAATTTGTTACAATATTTTATCTATGTTGATTAATTGGCTGAACAAACAATGTAACTCTTGGGTCATCACTCCGGTCAGACAGATAGATTGATTCCTCGTTTTTTAAGAAATAATGTGCTATGTTTTATTGCTCCCCAACAGGGCCTCTATTCCACCCCTGTAAAACACAATTTATGTCTCATGAATAGTGATATGAACAGTATTTTAGGGTTGAATGGAGGGGCTATTGGGGATGCTCACAATGATAGCAAATATTCATGACACCAAAGACAACATGAAGAAAAAAAACCCGGATAGTTTATACAACGGTTCACGTATACCGGCTCTATGTAAATCGTATATAAGCCTTGTCACGTAGAATATTAAATAGAAAATGGTCTACTTGACCATTGAAGTATTGACTCGAGCGTTCATAACCCACGAATTACAAAATCAAATATTCTCACCTCTAAAAGATTTAAACCAGTGCAAATAAACCCTCGCAGCGGTTTCTCAGGATGGTTTTGCCATGTGAACTGAACATGCAGGTTGTTTTGTCCATGTGACTAATGATGTGTCACTCCAGTTATAAAGAAAATATGTAACTGAGAAAAAAATATTGGCCCACATGTCATTCTATTAAACACTTCCTTCTTCCCCTCTCTATCTCCCCCTGCCTCTCTACCACGCGCCGTGCTGCCGCTCCTCGACCCATGGCGCTCTCTGGCCAGCGCCGCCACGCGATGCCCTAACCTGAGCGTGTCCCGCTGTTGTCTGACCTGCGTGTGCCCCACCATCTCCCGACGCTTCGTCCCTCCCATGCTACCACGCTTCGGACCATACCGCCAAGCCACCGCTCTCTACCCTATGGCGCGCTACAGCTGCCCACCCTATACCGCTCTCCAGCTAGTGCCGACCCACCAAGCTATGGCCTATGCCCGCCTCGCCGCTCAACAGCTATCGCCGTCGCCATCCACTCAATGCGCTGTTGCCAGTGACACGGTCCTTCCCTTGGTGTGCTACCGTCCGTGGCGCCACCAACGAAGAGGATGGAAGGGGTGGTCGGCGGCGGTAGATAGGCTGCAGAGATAAGAGATAGTGGAAGAGAGATAATGGAGAGAGAGGAAGAGGGAAGCTAAAAATATATTGAACAAAAAATAAAACACGTGGACGTACTATATGGCAAAACCACTCACGTGTCTAGCTCACGTTGCAAGACCACAACACGGTAAACTGTCTGTGGGGGTTATTTGCATCGTTTTGATCTTTCAGGGGCTATAATATCTGATTTATGGTTTAGGGGTTATGTGCGTCTTAGTCAATACTTCAGAGGTCAAGTAGACTTTTTTCTATTAAATAATATGGATGAGATAACTGAACATGGAGAATTAAGGCTTTTATTGCATTGTACCGATCATAGCACACGGACCAATAAAAAATATAATGACATGCAAGTAGACAACTTATTGTTTGGATTGTGTTCATTGGGTTTTGTCCCTTCACATAGAGTGAATGTGTAACCCAATAGAGCCTGAACAAAAACCCTCCGTATTGATAAAAGAGATGAGGAATGTACCTTAGAGGATATACTTCATAACATCCAAGGAATCTTGTTCATTAATGGTTCCAATTGGAATTGAGACCATTCATTGTAAAAGAAAATGAAGATTAAAACCTAGCCACATTTTTCTCCAAAAGAATTTGACAGGAATCGGGCGACACCATTTTGGCATTATCTAACCTCATGGGCCTTTGGAGGCCCAGACTCAACCTGACCTTGTTCTTGCGTCGGACGCCCTCCTACCATGAGTAGCCATGTGGCGATGAGACGGAACAACACAGGCAGGACCGATCGCTGCACACGTTGAAGTCAAGAAAGGTTGATAGTATCGCCACGCACCATGATGACTTGCTCCCTAGCCTACAAATGTCCGAACCAGGATAAAAAAAATCATGCCATTGCTCGCACGACGGTTCGGCGAGCTCCCTAGCCTACGAGTGTCCTAATGAGCCATGAAAAGGTCCTGTTGATTCCCATTTTAACAAGTAAGCTCGGCTCTATGAACTCCGTTCCACGCCGATGGCTGGCGCCGTCCATGGGGATCGACTACTCCACGCTAGAAGTCCTCATGGCTGGGTGTTCGCAGCGGAGTGTTGGTGCGGACCATCCACGGACGCGCTCACGCGCATGTATGTTTTCCCCTAAAGAGAAAGCTCTTGAGTGAGCATCGCAGAAGCTAAGACTACGACGACGCAACATGATGTGGGACTAAGAAGGGTACTCCTTTTTTTCTTTTCTATTTCTTCTTCCTCCTTCTTCAATGAGCTTCCTTGCATACGAATGCCTTAGTACGTCATGAAAAGGGGATTGTTGATCCCACTTCAATAAGTAAGTTCGGCTCTGTGTACTCTAGTTCCCAACTGCCGACAGAATGAGAGCTCTTGTTACTTGCCGACAGTTGGGAATTAGTTCCTGGAACCGAGCTTGCTTGTTAAAATGGGATCAAATAGCCCCATTTTCATGCTGGCTAAGGACTTCAAGGATGTCTAATGCTTGAGTGTCAGTGATTGGTTTGCATCTCCCACAGTTGGGATAACAACTTTACGTCTAGCCTCACTTAATGTGAAAGAGAAATATACATAGGGAACCTGGCTGAGTAACAACAGGTGCGCCATAGCTGGGCTTGTGTGTAATAATGGATGTATGCGTGTGTGGTGGATCAAGCTAAACTGAACTCCCTTACAATGGTGCCTGTGGGCAACTATTTATACTAGCTAAAAGAGGCAACAATTCCTTGTCCTGCGTGGGACAAGGCCAAAGAACCAACAATTAAAGAGCCATTGTAGCGAGACCATTGGTGACGAAGATGGCACCGTGCGGTACGAGGTGATGCAGGAATAGTGATGGGCGACGGCGTCGCGTCGTGACACCCACTTTTGACTTAGGCATGCTATGGACCGGTTCAACGTGCTGTGACCGTTTACACAATTCGAGTCCCGTCGTGCCACCATGTCAGTGCCTGAGCAAATGATTTGCTCATGCTGGCCTGTCGGGAACGTGTCGGTGCTCTCACGGATATGGACGGGGTTTTCCTTGCGAACTCATATGGCGATGTTTTGCTACTCTAGATTTTGACCAGGGTGGGTTGGAATTTCCTTGCACCTTGCCCCAACCAAACAACCCAACAAAATATTCATAGGGATTTTCTCGAGTGGGATTCGCTCCCCAAAATTGGACTAGGATCTCGGCCCACCCCGATGCTCCCAAACATGCCATACGGTAACAAAGAATAATCATGAAAAAACTTACGGAATTGCTCCCTAGTAATCGCATGAAAATAGATGAAATCTCTACCGACGTATTTACACTACTAAATAACTAAATTTGCATATGGTTTGATATTATAAAAAGTGTACAATTAACTATATAATGGTACTATTTTGGCGCATACTTTCAATTCTATAGGCATCCTCTTTTGTATCTTTTTTTTTCTTTTGAATGAACTTATAGGAAGTAAAAAAAATACTCCATGATCTAATTAACTGTAGCATCTTTTTTTACAACATTAAACTATACATAAATTTAGTTATTATTGACTAATGATAGACGTCGGCTCAATTCATCCTTTTTTGATCCACCGATTAGGAGTCGCGCCCAAAACCTAAGAGGAAAGTGGTGGCCTGTGGGAAAAGTCGAGACTTTCGGTCTGCCTTTTGCCGGTTGGGTTCCGTTAGGCTAGCCCAACCCAAACCAGCCCAGTAATCCTTTTCGTTGCGTCCCGACTCCCGACCCGAGTCACGCTTCGCCGGGCCGCCCAAATCAATCTCTCCCGCGCGGAGCTCTGTTTTTCCTAAACTTTACCGTGATTTGCTTTAGGCAGAACAAGATTCAATTAAGGAAAGTTGTGCAGCTCGTCTGTTCCGAGCAAGGTCAGAAACTCAGAATCTTTCTATGGAGATTGGCTGATAATAGTCTCCCCATAAAGAGCAATCTACACAGGAGAGGGATTTGCATTGATACTTTGTGTCCTTGCTGCTCTAGGCTTGATGAGGATGGGGGGCATCTTTTCCTCAAATGCAAAAAGGTGAAGGAAGTTTGGAGAGGTTTGGGTTTTGGAACTATCAGATCTGGTTTGGCTGAATGTCAGGGGTCCTCTTCATGTCCTTGAGGCTCTGTAGGAATTGGAAAGGAAGACCGGCTACAATTTTTTGCTCTGCTCTGGATGTGATGGTTCAATAGGAATAAACTTGTACAAAGGTCCATCTCTTGCCTCTGAATGAATTACTGATCAAGATCATAGATTTGGCAAAGGAATGGAATTAGCTCAAACAGCCTAGCGCAGCTACTTGTAATGTTCCCAAAGAAAGGATTAGATGGGCAGTTCCTGAATCTGGTTCCATGCAGAAGGGTTCGTTCATGCCTCATTCAAAATCGGGTAGTTGGGGTGTCATTGCCAGAGATGTTCAGGGAGATATCGTGTGTATGGCAGCTGGAAAGATTGATGATTTGTCTTGATGCCGAGCATGCTGAAGCTGTACCCTGCCTTCAAGCCTTGAATTTGGCTCAGGAGCTTGGGTGTGGAAAGATTGGCTGGAAGCAGTCGGTTGTGGCTGCAAGATTTCCCGGAAAACTCTCTCTCATGGCTGCCTGGAGACCTCAACCGAGCGTCGGTAATTGCCTTGTGCCGCTTGAAGAAGAAGAAGAAGAAGAGAAGACCCGACCAGAGTCGCGAGGGCGTGGCACTAGTCCCAATTTCTGGGGTGGCTCCACTCTCCAGTCTCAAGCTCGCCCGCGCCGTGATCGTGCCACCTCATGCTGCCCCACCTCCCTAGTCCCTACCCGAGGCGACAGCGCCCCGATCCACGAAATTAACTACGGCCTTCGTGGCCGGTGGCGACGGCGACTCTTGCCCTCCTGATCTCTTCTACTGTGTTCCATCCACGCTTCCACCTACGCTCCGCCCGCTTGGCCGCCTCCACCACCTGCGCTCGCCGCGGTTCCCGGCGCCGCCGGCGTGACCGTGGAAGGGGCTCGCGCGGCGGGTGGGGTAGGGGGGAGGGGATCGGCGATGAGCTTCGCGGATCTGGAGTCCGGGGCGCTGCGGGCGCCCCGGAAGGCGAGGGGCTCCGACGCCACGCGCACGCTCGTCTTCCAGATCACCACCGCCGTGGCCTCCTACCGCCGCCTCCTCAACTCGCTCGGCACGCCCAAGGACACCCCCACCCTTCGTGATCACCTGTCTCGACTCTCTCTCTCTCTCTCTCTCTCTCTCTCTCCAGACTCCAGTCCTCACCCCCTTTACTCCCCCCTCGCTTTGTGTCGTGCTATTCTCTTGCACATGCACGATGATGCGTCGCTCGCTAGTTAATTGAGAAATTTCGAGCGATTCAAGTGTAGGAGCAGGTAGTTTGCGCTTTGATTGATAGGATCGGAAGCTCGTGCCTTTGCACTGCGGCTTGCTGTCTACCTCACTCTGCTATCACTCTCTGGAGTACTTTGTAGCTGTGCTCTCTTTTTTTCCACTTGCAAGAACGAAATTCTTTTGCGTGTCTCTAATGCGATGACTTCCTCGCAGGCAGAAGACTAGCCAGAACATTCTTCAATTGGCAAAGGATGCGAAGGATAAGCTCAGGAGTGCTGCTGAAGCAGACAAGAGCATCGAAACTAGTGTCCGTACCTCTCTGTAGCCCCTTTCTTTTAGATCACTGAAGTATTTGGCATGGATGAGACTGCTTAAATGAAAAGATTCTGGTAGAGATAAATGCCGGTCATCATGGTTTTCAAATTCCAATTTTGCATGTGTGCTACCTTCGGGTTTTTTCCTCGTTAGCTGTCACAATATTTAGAAATTTTGGATTTATGTGCAGGCAGACAAGAGGATTGCTGACATGAAGCTTGCCAAAGATTTTGCTGCCACAATGGAAGAGTTTCGAAAACTTCAGAATCTTGCCATTCAGAGGGAAATGGCATACAAGCCAGTTGTTCCCCAGAATGCTCAGCAAAAGTAATGTTTGTTCACATTTAACTTGATTCATCCTGATATTTTTGTCTGCTGTGTTTTATTCTCCTGTCGTGCCAGGGCTTCAACATGAATGTCCGCGTTTATAGGTTATATAGATGCATATAATTGGGATGCATATGAATCCTAACAATAATAGATTCCTAGAATTTATCGATGATCGATTACTCTATTCTGTTATTGGAGAGAAGGACAGATTTGGGAATTTGGATGCTGTTGTGTATTTGAACCATTAAGGCCAGAGCTGAGTTAGACCGCTCAGAACAGCATTCCATCATTCAACCGTAACTTTAGAGTTGCTTATCATTGGCCGATGGTGTAACAGAACAACATTAACTCAATTAACTGTAACTTGAAAGTGTACTGTCGCAATGCTCATTATAAAGCAAACTATTCCTCACAACCTTCTCCAGGCTCCAAGGATACTACCTGTCTTATGATGGCAATTTTTCTCTGACTATGTGATGTTGCACCACACATATAATGAAACAATTATTATCTATTCCTGACTGTAGCATTTAAATAGAGCAGCTCTTCTTCATTTTGGTGCATGGAGAAAAAATAGAAAATGGTAAATACTTATTGTGGTTGGAGAAAGATAAATATCCCAGCTAACTAATCTAAATAGGTGCATAGTCTTTTCTTTTTCACTTCAATAATTTTTACTTGTAAATTACTTCTGTCACTTTAGCGGGTGACACAGTTTCCCTGAAAATTCAAGCTTTTAGTTGTGCAGAATCGACTAGATCATCTTGTAAAATTCCTTAAAGTTGTTGTAATGCAGCTATACTACAGATAATAGAACTGGTGATTCTGGTGAGATGCCTGAACAGCGTGCATTGCTTGCAGAATTAAAGAGGTTAGTGTTTTCATGATTCATTTTTCTTCCTTTGAACTTAGCGATTGGTACTGTTTACCTGGCACTATGTTTTCACGTTACACATCAGAAGAATATACAACTAGTTGAGTTAGCCATCTTTTATATACATATATCGTGAAAAAAATTATGGATACTCTGTACAGTTTTTATTTGTCTTCTAGGCAGCACATTACTTCATGAATTCTACCTGGATTTTATCTTATTTTTTTGAGAGTCTTCATGCCTAAATTCTGTAACACTGCTCATGCATTCTTTTGACAGAGTCCTGAATCCAGATTGTGTGATAACTATTGCTGTTGAAATGTTGTCAATTTAGACAAGTGGGTTGCCGCAAAGTAGCAACAACTATCTTTAATAACAATGGAGCAAAGATAAATTTGCACCTCATGAAACTCATGGTGTTAAAATATGGCATGCATGATTTTGAACTGAAAACTAAATTATGATGATTCGTGATGTTACTCTGCAGGCAAGAGAAATAGTTTTAGGATCTTTGAGAGGACTACTAAAAGCCTTACAAAAATTGTTACAAATTATTACACCAAATAGGATATATAAAAAAGACAAATTTTTGTTATAGTAAAACGCTACGCTACACTAAGCTGAAAAGAACATGGACATAATGAAACAATTATTATCTATTCCTGACTGTAGCATTTAAATAGAGCAGCTCTTCTTCATTTTGGTGCATGGAGAAAAAATAGAAAATGGTAAATACTTATTGTGGTTGGAGAAAGATAAATATCCCAGCTAACTAATCTAAATAGGTGCATAGTCTTTTCTTTTTCACTTCAATAATTTTTACTTGTAAATTACTTCTATCACTTTAGCGGGTGACGCGGTTTCCCTGAAAACTCAAGCTTTTAGTTGTGCAGAATCAACTAGATCATCTTGTAAAATTCTTTAAAGCTGTTGTGATGCAGCTATACTACAGATAATAGAACTGATGATTGTGGTGAGATGCCTGAACAGCGTGCATTGCTTGCAGAATCAAAGAGGTTAGTGTGTTCATGATTCATTGTTTTCTTTTCAACTTAGCGATTGGTACTGTTCACCTGGCACTATGTTTTACACATCAGAAGAATATACAACTAGTTGAGTTAGCCTTTCTTTTATATACATATATCGTGAAAAAAAAATTATGGATACTCTGTACAGTTTTCATTTGTCTTCTAGGTAGCACATTACTTCATGAATTCTACCTGGATTTTATCTTATTTTTTTGAGAGTCTTCATGCCTAAATTCTGTAACACTGCTCATGCATTCTTTTGACAGAGTCCTGAATCCAGATTGTGTGATAACTATTGCTGTTGAAATGTTGTCAATTTAGGCCCTGTTTGTTTCAGCTTCTAGCCTCAGAAGTGAAGCTCAAACAAACAGCCAGCTTTTGGAACCCCCTTCAAAGAAGCCAAAAGCCACCAAAAGCCCAATTTGTACTGTGATATGAGCTTTCCCAGAAGCTAGTTTTTTCTGGCTTTTTCCAGAAACAGCTTTTAGAGAAGCTGCAGCTCAAACAAACAGGGCCTTAGACAAGTGGGTTGCCACAAAGTAGCAACAACTATCTTTAATAACAATGGAGCAAAGATAAATTTGCACCTCATGAAACTCATGGTGTGAAATATGGCATGCATGATTTTGAACTGAAAACTAAATTATGATGATTTGTGATGTTACTCTGCAGGCAAGAGGTGCTGCAACTGGATAATGAAATTGTTTTCAATGAGGCTATCATCGAGGAAAGGGAGCAGGCCATTCAAGAAATCCAACAGCAGATTGGTGAAGTACATGAAGTGTTTAAGGATCTTGCTACACTTGTGCATGCCCAAGGAGTTATAATAGGCAAGTTTTGCATTGCTTTTTACATAGTCCTGTTCTTTGGCTTCCCACCTAATAATGGGTAACAATTTAATAAATAAAATGGTGTACATCTTTTGTTACAGAGGAAATCGACACCAACATTGATAATTCTGCAGCAGCGACCAAAGAGGCAAAGACAGAAGTCGCAAAAGCGTCCAAAACTGAGAAATCAAATTCCTCCCTGGTATGCTCAGACTAATACAAATTACTGGAGTTTTGTTTTTCTAGATGGCCCTCAACCATGACGAATCATTTCATGTGCAGCTTTGCTTGCTTCTGGTGATCTTTGGAGTTGTGTTGCTTGTCGTCATAATAGTTTTGGCAGCTTGACACGGACATTGAGAGGCCTTTAGTGAAGCACTTGTTGTAGTTAAGATTTGCCCAGGAAATACACGGAAGGTTCAACGGGTGCAGTGCGCTCGTGCTGTGCGCCAGAATTGCAAACGTTCCTCGTTTCTTTTAGGTTTTCTGAGTTTTGAGTGCACGTTCATGTTTGTCTTGCGTGAGTCGCTTTTTCCATGGCTTGCCTTGAGTGAACATTGATGCTGTTTCGAAGGTTTGTTTTCTTTGGTTTAAAACTTGACGTTCTGTAAGTATTCCTGACGAATAAAACACACCAGTGATTATCCACTATCAAACCCGCTTTCAGCCGTCTTGAAATACTGGCTTATACTATTTTCATATAAGCGATGCCCAGTATGGACAGAGCTGTATGACAGAGCGAGCATGGTGTGAAGTAGTCGCCGGTTTCACAACCATCTAGTATCAACTGAGGGGTGTTCGGCTTTGCGCAGGACGCAGCCATGGTCCATGGAGATGGAGGGCGAGCAGGCTTTGGGATGGGCCTCCGACTCCCACTCATCGACTTCTCCACCTCTACTGCTGCAAGCCTGTGAGTCGGCCAGCCCATTGGAAGAACGTGTGGTGGCCCCAGTGGCCCAGCCCACGCCCGTCTTACGCGGAGTGTCGCCCTGCGCTGCGCTTGGCCCGGCCCGGCACCCCGTACCCGGCAGGCGCAACTGCGCAAGTGCTGAACTGCACCGCTGCTAAAACAAGACGTCCAACGCCGGCGCGGGCGCGGGCGCGGGCGCGGGCGAGCGAATGATTACGTGATGACTGAAGTGTTCTCTCCAGGTGGATAGTGTTCTGCAAGTGCAAACCGAAGCTCGTCGTGGTCATCGAAGCGTCTTAAGGCGCGATGTCGACGAAAACAAATATGAGATCATGAGAATAATATAGTGTAGGTGATTTTAGGTTTCCGAGCTTTATTTTTAAGGTCCAACTACGTGAGGTGTCCGGTGATCGCTTAAACATCGGACGTTTGTTTAAACTAGACAATTTATTCTAAACATACCAATAATGATGATGCATACACAATGTATTGCTAAAACATTTGATTATACCTCTTGAAACATAATGGTATGCAGATGAAACATGATGAGGTCAACCAAGTGTTACGACATACTGAAAAAACAATGGAACGTAGCAAAAGAATGGAAAAAATCATGATGTAGCGTAGTCATAGTATTAAAACATACTAAAAGACATGTTCAAACATGTAAAGAAAGTTGAGGTACACCAAAAAAGAACAGATGAAACATGTCAAAAGGTTGATAAAAACATTATATTTCACAATAATTCATCCACCGCACATAAAGGAAGATGCTCCACGCAAACAAAAGGTGATACTTCAGCAAGCAAACCCAAATGTTTCATACATACACGTGTGATGTTTTAAAGCAAAAAAAAATAATGACACCTCAAATCCGATGAGCCTCCCGTCATGCCTGCTAGATCTTCCCACCTAGCTCATTGAATATGATGCACCACATGTGAGCATGAGAGAGAGGAGCGAGGAGGCAGCTCCAAAGAGCTGCAACATTGACGACGACAACAGCGGCGGAAGCGGCAAGCGGCGATGTAGCAAGACGAGGTGCAGAGGAAGGGAAAGAGGAAGGGATGGAGAGAGCAGTGTTGCATGAAAGGACAAGAGAGCACAGTTCACATGGTCGAGTGCAAAAAAATGGCTAGAGTTGCGACAAAGGCAACCACGGTGGTAGCAGCAAGCCGTAATCCACCAAGACAAGGCGCGCACGTGCACACACACACATAGAGAAAGCAGTGTTGTGTGAGGTGACGACAACAACAACAGTGGCAATGACAATTTAGCAAGACGAGACACAAAGATCGATAGATAGATAGATAGATAGATAGATAGATAGATAGTAGTGCTGCGTGAAAAGGATAAGGAAGCACAATGTCATGTGGCTGGGTGCAAAAAAATGGCCAGAGCGGCGTTTGAACATATCGGACTAGTACCGAACCTATGTAATACTTATTTTTATTGAGAAAATGATATATCATTTAGGGAGTGTATAAAATGTCTAGCATGTGACTAGTACAAGTACCGTAACACACAAAATACAAATTCTTGTTTTTAGTGAGTGATGCAATATGTTTTTCATATGGATTCTAGTAGATGGTTGATCTTTATATGAAGTTGTGTCATCAGTGTTACTATACGATGGCAGTATGTTTTGGCATATAATTTAATGGATCGATTTAGTAGCAGGTGGCCACTTGCAAATCAGATTTCTATCTAAAAACAGCAACAAACCAATTGTTCAACAAAAGTATTGAAAATAATGTATGCATAAGTATATAATTTTTTAATATAAAATACCTAAATTTTCACTATAAAACTAAGTGAAAAAATAGTGTAAATTACCTATAAAAGGTCATAAAAGTAGATAAACAATATATACTGACTGAAAAAGTTATCCGTTTAAACTTAAAAAGAAGTGATTGCTATTTATCAGAACCAGGATTTTACTGAAAATGTCGTGATTTTGAAATAGTTGTGAAGCAGAAAATCAGTGGCTTCTGTTCGCCGTTTTGTTGCCCCCTGTATTATTTCCGGACACCAGTGGCACTAGTCCCATTGCACGTCCGTACGACACAATTGGGCCGGTTTTTATGCCCGATTCCTTGTCCATTGCACGTCTCTCCGTGACGATCCAGTGTAATTGTGTAGCCCCTGCGTGCATATGTAGAGACGAGCAAGACAGCGTCCAGGACCATGTAGCGACTGCCGGATTATTGTCTCCTCCGGCCGTGAAGCTAGGTAGCCAGACGAGACAGGCAGAGACCATGGTCTCCAAAACAATTGTACCGTCTCATGCGTAACCAGGAACCATCGTTTGCTAAGTGGCCCCAGTGGCACAGCCCACGCTCGTTTTGCGCGGAGTGTCGCCCTGCGCTGCGCTTGGCCCGGCCCGGCACCCCCGTACCCGGCCAGGCGCAACCGCGCAAGTGCTGAAGTGCACCGCTGCTAAAACAAGACGTCCAACGCCGGCGCCGGCGAGCGAATGATTACGTGATAACTGAAGTGTTCTTTTTGAACAAAATAACTGAAGTGTTCTCAGGCCCTGTTCTTTTGAGCTGATCTGAACGGTTGAAATGACTGAATTTTTATAGCTTTTCTAGGTAGTCTCGAGATTCGGATACATTTCGTTTGACTTGTTTTCTAAAGTGTTAGGATACACCTTCGAAATAACGAAAAAACAAACTCAAAATCCCAAAACATGTGTATTTTCAAAACATAGAAAAGCCGTTAAGCTGATAAGCTGAAAAGAACGAGGCTGGTCTCTCTCCAGATGGAAAGTGTTCTGCAAGTGCAAACCGAAGCTCGTCGTGGTCTTCTAAGCGTCTTAAGGCGCGATGTCGACGAAAACAAATATGAGATCATGAGAATAATAATAGTGTAGGTGATTTTAGGTTTCCGAGCTTTATTTTTAAGGTCCAACTACGTGAGGTGTCCGGTGATTGCTTAACCATCGGATGTTTGTTTTAAACTAGACAATCTGTTCTAAACATTTGGTTATGCCTCTTAAAACATAACGGTATGCTGATGGAACACGATGAGGTCAGCCAGTGTTTACGACATACTAAAAAAAACAATGGAACGTGGCAAAGGAATGGAGGAAACATGATGCAGCATGGGAAAATTGATTGTATGACACTCGGTTGATGTGCCTCGCAAAAACTAACATCCAGTAGATGTGTCTTTTGATGAATAACACCGGGCACACATATTTGTTTTATTTATGACATTTTGAACATTTTTATGTCTTTTCTCTTCTTTTCCTTTTATTTTCCACCCATTTGAGACATGAAATGACCAAATTGCCCCTGCCTCAAGTGTCTTGACCGCACCGGGACCGCACCAGCTTCTTTGCGGTCCGACCGAACTGGTTCGCATAGGAGGACGCGATCCGGACGAACCGAACCAGCAACACAAATCGGACCGCAAAGAAGCTGGTGCGGTCGCGGTGCGGCCAAACCACTTTAGGCAGGCGCAATTTGGTCATTTCATATCTCAAATGGGTGGAAAATAAATGGAAAAGAAGGGAAAAGCCAGAAAAATGTCCAAAATGCCATAAATAAAAGAAATAGGTGTGCTCGATGTTATTCATCAAAAGGCACATCAACTGGGTGTTAGATTCTGTGAGGCACATTAACCGAGTGTCATACAACCAATTTTCCCAATGTAGCACAATTGATCAGTATTAAAACATGCTAAAAGAATTGTTGAAACATGTTAAGAAAGTTGAGGTACACCAAAAAAACCGATGAAACATGTCAAAAAGCTGATAAAAACATTATATTTCACAATAATTCATCCACCGCATACAAAGGAAGATGCTCCATGCAAACAAAAGGGGGATACTTCAGGAAGCAAACCCAAATGTCTCATACATACGCGTGTGATGTTTTAAAGCCAAAAAAAAAATAATGACACCTCAAATCCGGCGAGCCTCCCGTCATGCCTGCTGGATCTGCCCACCTAGCTCATTGAGGATGATGCACCACATGGGAGCATGAGAGAGAGAAGCGAGGAGGCGGCTCCAAGGAGCTGCAACATTGAGGACGACAACAGCAGGCGGAAGCGGCAAGCGGCGATGTAGCAAGACGAGGTGTAGAGAAAGGAAAGAGGGAGGGAGGGAGGGAGCAGTGTTGCATGGAAGGATAAAAGAGCACAGTTCGCGCGGACAAGAGAGTGGCGACGTAGGCAACCACGGTGGTAGCGGCAAGCCGTAATCCACCAAGACAAGGCACGCGCGTGCACATACACACACAGAGAGGAGTGTTGTGTGAGGTGACGTCAACAACAACAGTGGCAGTGAAAATTTAGCAAGACGAGACACATAGATAGATAGATAGATAGATAGATAGATAGATAGCAGTGTTGAATGGAAAGAATAAGGAAGCACAACGTCACATCTATAAAATGATATCGGACTAGTACTAAACCTATGTAATACTTATTTTTATTGAGAAAATGATATATCATTTAGGGAGTGTATAAAATGTCTAGCATGTAACTAGTACAAGCACCGTAACACGCAAAATACAAATTCTTGTTTTGAGTGAGTGATGCAATATGTTTTTCATATGGATTCTAGTAGATGGTTGATCTTTATACGAAGTTGTGTTATACTCCCTCCGTTTCGTTTTTTAGGGCGCATAGTTTTTTTTCTCGCAGACCAAGGAGTACACGCGTAGCCATTAACTGATGGGATTTTACACGCTGTGTATTCATGAGGACTCCTCGTTCACTTCGCCGATACATGCACGCGCTCGCCGCGCGGCTGTGCATGTGCTCGCTGTGCACGCCTGTGCATGTGCTCGCTGCATGCAGCTGTGAGTTAGCCTATCACGCATGCCTCTGATGACATGTCACGCGCTCACCCATGCAGCATTAACGCCATATTTGAGGAGCGCCCGCGCCGCTGTATGCTGCCGATGCTAGGCCTTGTTTGTTTCAGATTAAATTAAATTAAATGAAAATTTGTTATTTTTGTATAAGCCAAATGATGTAATGTTTTGTAGCCATTCTTGTGGGGTTTTAAATAGTACTTCTTAAAGTTTGTAAAATATTTTTTTCATAATTTTTTGAACTCGTTAAGATGTATTTTGAGGGTATCACAAATTTGCTATAGTAAAACGCAACGCTACATTAATCTGAAACAAACAAGGCCCTAGTTAATGCATGCGCCCAACAAAACGAAACGGCAAGGAAAAAACTATGCGCCCAATAATACGGAACGGAGGGAGTAAGTGTTACTATGATGGCCGTACGTTTTGTCATATAATTTAAGGGATCGATTTAGTGGCAGGTGGCCACTTGCAAATCAAATTTCTATCTACAAACAGCAACAAACCAGTTGTTCAACAAAAATGTTGAAAATAATGTATGCATAAGTGTATATAATTCTTTTAATATAAAATACCTAAATTTTCACTATAAAACTAAGTGAAAAAATAGTGTAAATTACCTATAAAAAGTCATAGAAGTAGATAAACAATATATACAGACTAAAAAAAGTTATCCGTATATAAACTTGAAAACAAGTGACTGCTATTTATCAAAACCAACATTTTAATGAAAATGTTGTGATTTTGAAATAGTTGTGAAGCAGAAAATCAGTGGCTTCTGTTCGCCGTTTTGTTGCCCCCTGTATTATTTCCGGACACCAGTGGCACTAGTCCCATTGCACGTCCGTACGACACAATTGGGCCGGTTTTTATGCCCGATTCCTTGTCCATTGCACGCCTCTCCGTGACGATCCAGTGTGATTGTGTAACCCCTGTGTGCATATGTAGAGACGGGCAAGACAGCGTCCAGGACCATGTAGCGACTGCCGGATTATTGTCTCCTCCGGCCGTGAAGCTAGGTAGCCAGACGAGACAGGCAGAGACCATGGTCTCCAAAACAATTGTACCGTCTCATGCGTAACCAGGAACCATCGTTTGCTAATTAAGCCAATAAGCAGTACGTGTGTTTGGTCAGTCGATCGCCCGTCCCAGTCTCGGCTCTGGCTTCTTGTCTTCGTCGTTCTAAATGCCGCCACGGCCTTAACGCCGCTTGAGTACCGTACGTACGTGCTCGTCCTTGTTATGGTTCGTGGGCTATCGGATCTACTCGCTATTTTTTCTGTCTTTAATAGTGCACTCATAATCGCATGTGAGTTTAGCTCAAAAAAAAAAATTGCATGTGAGGCTGAAAGGTTGGCGACCTATTTATACACTCCTCTTTCAATGTCGTGTAGGATCCATATGTTCTGCGGAAAACCATAAGACTCCTGAATCATACCACCAAGCACGATAGACATGTTTGTATGCCAGTTCAAAATATAACAGTCTCAAACACACATGTATGAGTCATGTGTCATGATCAAATTGTATACAGAGATCAATTTCAATCTAGTCATATAGGTTAACAGTTAACAGAGCCGATCCTACTAGACAAACCTAGTTATATATTCCGTCTATGCCGTGTCTGGGTAAATTATGTATGTACACGTTAGTTCTAGTAGATTGAATCTCAACTTCTTTTTCTATTGTTTTCTAATTAACACAGACGTCCTCAACATCTCGAGTATCAATTCCTCGAGTGAAATTCCATATCAATAAATGCTAATAACAATCCTACTTTAAGACAATACAATAAGAAAACCATACTATATTACGGTGAAAGCGAAAAGTCCTCTCCTTCATCCCGCTGGTCGGTGAAGCTCCGGTCCGGAACCGCCACGAAGCCTGGCCCTGGAGGCTAGAGCCACCACGCATGTTTCGCTTCTGCCCATATATACACTCTCGCTCGCTCGTTCGTTCGTTTGTAACGAGGTTCACTCAACCACCATACTTGTCTGCGCATTGCTTGAGCTGCGTGCAAACTGCACAGATGTACGTACGTGTGCGGCTTGTCCGGGAAAGAGAGGCTATTAAGCTTGGCAGTTTAGCACACCACGAGAAAGAAAACAATGGAGACTGCATGTGTCCTCGACCTCCGCTCGCAGTGGACACTGGACAGCGGCCAGAGCGGCAGCTTGGACCGCGCGCACCGGTGCTCGTACGGTGCTACACTCGTGCGCCGTACGTGGCTTGCCCTACGAGCTTATTTACCTTTGAAAAAATTGACAACTAACCGTGAGATCGTGCCCACGCGCGCGGGGTCATGTGGTTCATGTTCACTAAAGCTAGACACAAGGCAATGTGGCAGGGGTTAATCTAATGTGGCAATGTGACGAAAGGTTTGAAGCACACATAGGCTCAGCTCGGGCTTATTTTTAGCTCCGAGCTGAACCGAGTCGAGCAAGGAGCCACGAGTTTTTTTTCCCGACCTTAGTTCATGGCATTGCATGCTTTGTAACATCCGACCTCCCATTGCATCTTTGATAGCAGTAGTAGCAGGATATGATAAACAAATGTTTCGTTTGGTAAGTCATGACATGGGGTTGCATGGTCGGTTCACGTTATTGTGTGGACCCAGCCACTCTATGTGGTCTGTTCGATGGGACCAATTAGGTGTCGTTGATTTAGCATTCTCGATCGATATGATGTTGGTATGATCAAGTCTGATTCGAATAGTGACCATATGTGGGAGGGAGGTGTAGAAGTATATCTTTGCACCTCACTGAGCCAAGAAAATTATGTTCAAATATTTGAAACACACACATATGACATATTATGAAGCTGGCAAGCAGCTTTAGGGCATATTATCGAGAATGACCAACTTTGAGGCATATAATAAGCACTCAACTTTATCACATACTCAATTTATTCCTTAACAATAAAGCAAAAATATTAATGGACGATATATCGTTGCAACAGTGTGGTTGTTTCCTGTCGTGTTTCATTAACATTTTCTATGTGTTGCGTTTCATGAGTGTTTCACGTGGTGTATTATAAGCAATTTCATGTGTTTCTCACTGTATTTTTTATGGTGTTTTACGCGAAAAACCTATACCATTGCTACAATATACCATATGCTAAC
The DNA here is from genome assembly GCA_005191435.1 of Raddia distichophylla. Classification (NCBI taxonomy): domain Eukaryota; kingdom Viridiplantae; phylum Streptophyta; class Magnoliopsida; order Poales; family Poaceae; genus Raddia; species Raddia distichophylla. Next base: position 3,742,696 of record SPJY01037268.1, on the reverse strand, counting down.
AACTCTTGATATAAAATAAAATGTGTATGGGCCTATCGGGGTAGATTTTACCCCTACTCGATCGCAATCATGCAAATAGACATGCTTGAGGCGCTCATCATGATATGCGTAGGTGTCCTTGAACATCACTCATTCGATTCTTCCAGGCATAGCCACTCTCCACCCCGAAGCGTATCCCCCCAAGTCCGAGGGAGATGAATGGCGACTGATTGCCATCGTTCATTTCGCTTCTACGCCTTTACCTATGTGTGTTCCTTAAAACTCGCCTACGCATAATGCATTAGAGCATCCATGTTTTTCACTCTATCCCTCGCTCCATTTTACTATTAGTTGTTATCTCTATCCTTATCTCTAAATGTTCTTCACATTTTGCACTATATTTTAAAAGATTCTTTCCCTTCATCCGCTACTCTATTTTAAACTAGAGCGTTTTAGAGGACGACTACTCTCCAAGCACCCAGCCATAGAGGTGGCCAAACGAGCCAGGCCAACAAGGCCGAACCGGGCTGGCCCGCACTGTTCACCAAACCAGGTTGACACGGTTCGGTTCGGTACCGAACCAAACTTGGGCCGAGGCCTCGGCCTATCGGGCCGGCCCGGTTCGGTCGGTTACTGCGAGAACCAAACTTGGGCCGAGACCTAGACCCAAGGCCCGGTTCGCATAGTAACCGAATCAATCGGGTCCAAATCGGGCCAAGCCGGGCCGGCCCGTTGGCCAGGTCTGGCCATGCATGTTTGCTATGAGATTCTTGTGTTCCAGGCTTCAGTGCACGTTGTTACACCGTACAGCAACGCAATGATGCCTGAATTCTTCTACTCCATCCCGGCTAGCCTGCATGCGTTGCGTGCGGCGGTGGTCACGGCCGGCCCTTCCCAACGAACTCACCACCACCATAATCTCCATGCGATCTTGTGTGTCTGCCTCTAAATCCCCATGGGCCAGCCCGCCAAATTGTCGCGATCGCGTATGCATCGCCCCGTGTGTCTCCTCCGTGAAAACGCCACCGGGTATTGGTACTATCGCGGGGACCGAAGCCCTGCATGCATTTCTGCTCGTTCTGCGCCATCTCATTCTCATCTCATCTTCTCATTGCTTGGTCTGCAGCAACTAGCCATAGCTCCCCCATTCTTCTGGCTCATCAATGCTTGTCTTTGCATTCACATACGTGTGCATTACTCGGTAGAGCTATCCATCCAGCCAGGATTTGCATGGCATCCTCCTGCACGGCTGCCATGAGCGTGAGTCCATGCGGCGAGAATGGAGGACGGGTGACTTGTGCCGCACTTGGCATGGGAACATGTACACGTGGGAGTGTATCTTGTGACCTCCTCCAAACCTCGGATACCCTCGATCCAGGGCAAGCGGCCTGGGTCGCCCGTCTCGGATCCAACGGCCCAGCGGCCTCTGCCTGTGTCGTGTGTGCTCCTACGCGTAGAGGTTGACTGGAAAGGTTCGTGCTTACTGCGGTGAAAAGGCCTCACCTGCTGCGTGCAGCGAAGTGATCGGTCAGGGGAAGGAAGCCGCGAGGTTATTTGAGTAGCTGAGGTGAAGAGACAGTGACAAATGCAGTGTCAGGGGGATGGAGCGGGAGCAGCAGCAAACGATTCTGATCCCGGCGCTGCGGCTGCAGCTGCAGCTGCTTTGGATGCCGTGCTTGTTGTGTGTAGGTTTATTTCTGAAAAAAAAAAAAATCAAGACAAACTCCTCTCAAAATAAAGATTTTTTCCTTGAAAAAAATATAGATTACCCGAACTATCTATTATAATATTAAAGTAGAGTAAAACGAAGCCACCACAATGCCACATAGGCTAAAAAACCTCCACCATCCGATCACCATAAAATTTCAACCCGATGCTATCTAAATAAATTTGTTTGAAAAAACATAATTAAAAGGAAAATCAGTGATTAGCATGTACGGCTGGAGATAGATAATATCGGTAAGGCGACCTTATCTCCATCCCCTTTGTTGCCGAGGCTGTTTTTTGGGAGAATCACATCTCTAACAAACAATAACAGGTATAAAAGTGGATGGATCAAGCAACGAACGGGGCTTCACACAGATTAATCACATACACACACATGGAGCCAGGTTACGCACGCGAAGCATGCATCGAAGGCCTTACTAGAGACATAGGATTGATCTGCTCCTCGCCGGCGAACTCAACAACGGCGAATAGGTTCCGGCGAGATTGATCTGCTACGTACTACCACTGGACGTTGGCGATGACCATGATGATCAACTTCTGCACGAAGGCTTAGATTATTCCCATGATTATGGAAGCCACGTACAAATACATGTACGGCGTATGTATGTGTTTACACATACGATTAAAGGTTGTAGCTCGCCGCCATGGCCGCGCCCCCGTCACGGGATACCGTCGCGGCCGTGCCTCTTCCACCTAGCACAAGGCCGCTGCACACCCCTGGTCGGCGTCCCCCTAGCTGACCTGTGCTCCATCTCCAACCGGCGCGCCCCTGGCCGGCGTCCCCCAGGCGCTGCCTTCTTGGTGGCTACGCGCCGCCTACTCCACTCAATCTCCTCTCAATCTCCCATTTTTCTTGCAGCCTCTAGCTCTCAGGTTATGGGATTGAAGAGGTCAGGATTTTATTTTATTTTTATTTTTTAAGAAAGAAGAGGTCAGGACTTCGGGATTGACGGCAATGGGGGATTTTCTCTCTCCATGAGAAGAGTACAGAAGCCACTCCATGTGTAAGATCAAGCCTCCCTTGGGCTTAATGTTTTGGTAATTGATGCCAACTGGGTCTCGACGGATCGCATCAAGGCTAAGGATGTTATTTGCTAGTTCTTCTATTTTCCTTGTGTGCGTGTCTGCTTCTGGCCCATCCGGCCCATTGATGTCTGCAAGATCATCTCTCTGGTTGTAATAGTTCAGGATAATCTATACTTTTTTTTCCTTTTACTTTAACCGTCAGGTTGACACAAACGTCAATGTGTTTTTGACGGTGAGATTCGTAGCTCCATGCAATAACGGGCCGCTGTGGCCGCGTAATTGTTAGTACATTTTTTTAAATTACAATGCATGGTTTAAAAATGTCATGTGTTTTCGTCTGGATTTAAAATTTTCGGAGCTGCATTTTTTCACATGAAATTGTGTTACTGTATTAACTAAGTAAAAAATAATAAAAAAGAGTAAATTTAAGGACCCTAGGCCATAGAGGTGGATCGATAGGAGGGACAAACAACAGGGTCGAGGGAAGTGGAGAGAAATCAATGGGGTATTTGAGATTTTATTTAGATTTATTTAAAACAAAGTTTATGAAATATTGAGGTTTTTAAAGGATTATCTAAATATTTAGATGAATTTAAGTTTTAAAATAGGATTTTCTAAGTTATTTTAGATATCTAGATTTTATTTTCAAAACAAAACTTAGAATTTCTTATGTTTTAAATTTGTTTAAAGGAAACTAGCGTTTCTTTATTTTTTTTAGAATATTTGGTCTTTAAAATTAAATATTTACGGATTTAAAATTACATGTGGTCATTTTGTCCACATATTATGCTTTGTAGGAAGCTCATATAATCATAACCATCCTCTCAATACAGCTTTGGATCCAATCGAAACAGTAATGTAACTTCGTGTGTCCAATTATTCGACCTAGAAGTTTTGGACCTAAGAGGGAATGCATGACGAGTTTAAAGACTTGCAGAGCAGTTTTATTTTTTTCCCTGTGTTTAAAACCAAAGTATGATAATAAATAAAAAAAAGTATTTCAGTTCAAATTTGTCGGGCTGTTGTAGAATTAGTACTTTGTAGCTAGAATGGTGGTAGATTATAGTTTGAAAGGTCGAGATCATCAAAGGAGGCTCAGAGATGTTAAAAAATATTTTAAAAATAATTTGGGAAACTTTGAAAAAACCATTAAAAAACTTTTAAAATAATTTAGAGTACTTCAATGTGTGGTCCGTATAAACTTGACAAAGCCCTCCTCTTTGATTCGCGCTTCTATTCAGTTTGATATGGGTGAGTTAAAAGTTGATGGATTTTAAAAAGAGGTGTGTAAAGGCTCAAAAATAATTTTAAAATATTTCTGAGATATTTGAGAATACCCTCACAAAGTGTTAAAAAATTACAAAATGTTAAAATGAATGGACCGTAGAAGTAACGAATGTTGACCGAACCGAACAATATTTTAAGTGAACATAAAAACTACTATTACAAGGTCTAAATGGTACACATCACCACTGTACTTGCAAAAAATACCTTGATATTATTTAAAATATCTGAGTCAAGGAAGTTGATTATCACAACCATGAAAGTACATAAGGCGAGTTTGGTTGGCAGCCGGCTCTCGCTGTGCCAACCCTCGGCGCGCCCTCAGTCACGGCTCGCCCACGCCCGCGCGTGCGTGCAATTCCTTCGGCGCGCCGGCGATTTAGATAGGGCGAGCGGCCGCGGGCAGTGCACCAAATGGCAACCAAATCCGACGGTGTGCCGGTGGCCGCGTTGGCGAGTGTGGGCGGCGAACCAAACACGCCCATAATCCTCTCTTTGTTCACTGCATCGCATTTTAGCCATATCATGAGGATTCTTCCCATTTCTCTCCAAGTAGTATACCCAGGTATACATGGGGCACCTATTCAATGCGGTGGTGAATTTGAAACTTCGAATATTTCGGGTGGCATGGAATGAATTTCTCTATAATATTTTTCCTAGATTTTATGCAACAGTGAAATAGGGAAAAAAAAGTGTAGTCGGTAGTGCACTAGTGCAGCGGGCCGTACAGTCATGAAGGTTTAGGGCCTGTCATCTAACCATATGTAAGCTAGGTAGGTTTGACCGAGTTAGGCTCGTGTTTGGTTCGTTAGCACATCTACGGTATGACACACTTACTGAGCTAGCTGGCTCACACATCATAGATTTATTTTTTGCCACACTTTGTCACAAGTGTAACGTCTAATTTTTGGCAGTGTGCATCCTAGTTATGCAGAGGCCGGTTGCGATCTTGGATCGATTGTATCTCCTTGATGTAATTGTCTGAGATCACTAAAGCTTCCTTTGTCTAAAAAAAATAGTGTAACGTCTAATTCGACCGGCCCTAACATGCCTTTAAGCCGAACTGGATGCAGGAATGCCGGGGAGCAAATCCCAGCGAGGCCATTGATAGTGTGGCGCGGAGTATTTTATCCACCGTCGGTCACATGCGTTTCTTCTCGGTTCACTTCTGTTTCTGTTCCTATATAAAAATAACAAAATTTGCTACAGTAATACGCAACGGTACGATACGCTGAAAAGAACAAGGTCTAAAAGCCGAACTGGATGCAAGAATGCCGGGTAGCAAATCCCAGCGAAGCCATTGATAGTGTGGCACGGAGTATTTTATCGACCGTCGGTCACATGCGTTTCTTCTTCTCGGTTCACTTGCTTTCTGTTTCTGTTCTTCACTTCCTTCTGCATTTATTACTTGACAGAGTCAGACAAACGGTTCCAACTTCCGAGCACCCTTCCCCCCCCCGTTCAGGCATTCAGATCACACACTGGCCTCCTCTTATTCGGTTCTTCTTCCTCTTCCCTGCTCTCTGCCCCGGTGCCCCCTCTGCTCCTCGCATCTTCTCACGCTCACGGCCACGGGTGGGCGCTCCCTCACCTAGCACAGCGGTAAGTGTATCGCCATCCTGATTCCTCACCGTTTGTTTTCTTCGCACACTCGGGTGCTCTACACGGGCGCACACCCCTCTCAGGGGTTCTCTCTCTCGGTCTCATCCTGTTCACCTTCGCCGCAGATCCCTGCCGGAGTGCTCCGGCCACTGACCTGTTCCCGTCGGCCGGCACGCCGGCGAGGTGCGTAACAGTGTAACACTTCTATTCTCCCCTCCTCTACGTTTCTTCGCAGAGAACCTCCTCCCGCCGCCGAAATGCCGGTGCTCGAAGCCTCGAACCCTCCCCGTATTTCTCTTCTCCACGCCCCGCCACCTCTCCTGCTCGCCCCGTCTCCTTCCCGGCCACCGGCGAGATTCAAGAGGGAAAAGCGCGTCGCGCTTCTCAGGCAGAGAGAAAAGCGTCCACTGTCCACTGTCCACTGCCCCGGCACCGTCCACCGCTGAGCAGAGCAGTGAGCTCTCACACTCACTCTCATCACTCTCTGATTAGTAAACGGCGTGCCTGCGAGGTCGTCGTCGCCGGCGCTGCCGCGGCGGCATCAACAAAAGCTCTGCCTCTGCGGAAAGGAAAAGGGTGGCAAAAACTGAAAATCCCCACGCTTTTTTTTTCCATCGCCTTGACGCCTTTCGCCTCTCCCTTCTCAACCCCCTTTTCCAGGAGGTCATCGCTTTCCGCTCGAGGGCCAAGTCGCAGCGCACTAAAAGCGCACAGCGAAAGCCTACGTACGTACGCACGCCCATGCCCCGTCCCGTTCCTCTCGCCGTCCTCCTCATCCAGTTTCAAATTTCAAAGTTCGAACGCTTCTGCACCGCACCGCCGCGGCCGGCCTCGACCAGCGAGTCCCTGACCGGTCGGTGTCACCGCCCAGTAGCAGCGGTCGTAGCCCCATTAATCCCCGTCCCGGACGGCGGGATTAGGTTAGCCGGGTGGTCTCTAATCTTAGTCTCCCTCATTAGGGCGTCATTTGCCGCACTTGGTTGCTGGATTAGCTCCTGCTCCTCCTCCCCCTCCTGCTTTCGCCTTGATGGCTCAATCATTAGCAGCGACTGAAAAGGCGCGCTGCTAATCGCCGCGCTGGTGCTCGACGGCGCTCGTGGGGGGAGAGGTGGATAAAAAAGATCAGATTTTTACCGTACGGACGTGAACCCGAACCGAAATTACACCTCAACTCCTCTTTCTTTCCTTCTTCGCGGCCGACTCGCTCCTCCGGCCTCCCATCGCCGCCGTGTACGACTCCACCGTGTTTACTGCGAGCGCTGCTGGTACCTTCGAGCTCAGCAGCAGCGGCATTTATTGCGAAGAGATGCGCTTCGGTCTGCAGCAGCAGCGTGCGCCGTAGCCTGCTCATTCAAATCGTGATGTTGTGGGGTTTCAGTTACTGCTGCTGGTGGTGGTGACGGTGCGTTCTTGGGAGAGGATCAGGAGGGCGCGATGAGGATGAAGACGCTGGCGTGCTGCCGGCGGCGGCCGCAGGACTTCAGCATCGACATGGATCAGGAGCCGGACAGTAAGCCTAAAATCTCCCCTCCCCTTTCTTCCTCTGCCATTTTCAGTTCAGGTTTTTGTTAACAAAAATTGTTCGTGCGGTGTTCTTGGTCCGGTCATGTGCCTGCTGCTCCTGGCCTCCTGGATTGTTTGGTTTTGCAGTTTATGTTCTTACGTTGATTGCCACTTCTCCCGTGGTTCGGGAGTCGATACATCCACCAGTGGCTGCTACTTGTTGGATGCTGTTGTTGCCTACCTGCAAACTTTGTTCGTCCTGCTCCCTGTCCCAAATCTGGCCAAGATTAGGGGCAGACCACCCCAAAATACACCCGACCTACCAGAGAAGAAATCTCGAAACAAATATGTCAAAGTAATAGTAGTACTGGAACACTACTGGCCACTGGATGGATGAGCGAGCGACGGAGCCAGCATTCGTGATGGATTAGGAGCTGTGAAAATTGAGAGGCCACAGCCACGTCAGCTGTTCATCGTCCTCCCCGCGTGGTCGGTTCCGGGGGGCTGTAGCACAGTGCGGCATGGTCGATCGGACGTGGGAGTAAATGGGGGTCACGAAAGACACAGGAACTGGATGAGCAAAAGGGGGCAGCCAGTCATGGCCTCCGCAACCTGATACAATCCGGCGGCCGGCGCCGGCCGCATTCACGCCTCGCCCTGCTGTTGCACAGTTCCACTGCTCAGCTGTTGCCGTCAATACTACTACTCCTCCTCCCTTCAGCAACTCGCTGCTTCAAAGCATCTTTTTTTTTTCTCCCCATTGAATCACCGACGCGGCGACGCCTATGCCGCACCTTTCCGTTTGTCGATCGCACCGTCGACTCCGTGAAGTTTTTTTCTTTCTTTTTGCTACCTTTTTTTTAAAGCTTTCGTTTGTGTAATTGTGTTCATTTGTTATGTAGCTTCCAGCTTCCTAGAGTTATTTCGTGGTACAGTGGAGGCAGCGGCTTGTGGTGTGGTCCCTGGCTGCTTTCTTTCAGCATGGTATAGTGCGGTATATGTCTATGTGCCCCCCATTGACTTTGAGGCAAAGGAACTTCTTTTTAGACGCTGCGCGGGTAGGAGGGAGGAGTAGCAAGAACCAGGGACCCGAAAATGTGGCTGTGCCATGTGGGAATCTGCTCAACATGTGCGCATCTCGTGACGGAGCATTGCTCTTCTTCTTGTCCTGTAGGGCAGTGTGGGTATCTGACCATCTGGGCATTGGCAAATAAGTGAATAATGGTTTTTGTTAGAGAAAATCGATGATATGCCCAAAGCTTAACTTGTTTAAAGGAACCAGCAATTGAAGCTAGTCTGTAAAGTGGAGCATATTGGATGTAGAAGTTCTATTTTGTGGTGAACTGGTGACAGCACAGATTAAGGTTGAATTAATCTAAGCTAAGTTCTTGGTGTAATAAATTGAAATTTCAGGTGTACAATTATGGACAACTTGTATGATTTAGCACCTTATCCATT
>SPJY01037268.1:3676882-3727925 GCA_005191435.1 Raddia distichophylla | reverse complement strand
CTAGTCTAGCAAGGTGTTATAATTCCACAACAACCTATCATATGGGTCACATGATCAAACTTGCATATCAATTGGCTAGGGTATTACATATTGTACACATGCAAACATTGTTGGCCATAGGAAAGTGGGATGGCGAACCACCAAGAGCACAAGCCATGTTGAACTCCACAAACATTATTGGAGCGAGAAGACGAGGGCATCGACAAACTTATTGGAATTTGAGCCAATGGCCATGGCGAGCCAAAGAAATGACCCACCTTCTCCTCCGATCTTGCAATGTAACTCCTGCGCCACTCCGGCAATGTTGTTGACATTGAAATTAACCCACTACTACGGGTGGCGGCGGGGCGGGTCCCCGCCAAGATGGCCTCCCCGCCCCCATCCCCGTCAAGCCAACACTTCCCTGTTCCCATCCCCGTCCCCGGTCTCAGGTGAAGATCCTCCCCGTCCTCGTCCCTTTTCGGGTAATGGGGAACCCAATGGATCCCCATCCTCACCAAAATTACCTTGCTCGGTTGCTCCTCGTCTACATCAACGCATCCTGCCATGGATCAGGGTCAGCCTCCAACTCTCCACACACGGGTTAATCTACACATCGCTATTGTGGGGATTGGAGAAGAGATCAAGGGACTGAGTGAGGAGAGGGATAGACAACTCACCGCTACTCCCATTGCTTCGAACCATCATCTAGAGGGGAGGAGAAAGGCAGGGGCTCGAGACCTCTCGTGGGGCAACAGTCGCCGGCTCGCCGCTGCTTCGCCGCAAGCCGTCGCCACTCTGGTCTCCGCAGCTGCTCTTACCATGCACCGTTGCCGCCAGTCGCTTAATGCGTCGCCTAGTGTTGGATTGGGATTAGGCTTGCTGTTTGTGGAAGAATGAGGAGGTGTGGGCTTATATGGCATGGATGTTCTTTTGACTAGCATGTTGAGAAAAGTCTTGAGCCTGATTTTAGCCCTATGCGGGAGGAGTTATGCTGAGAATGGATGTATTTTATCCGATAAATATTGAATTTTGGTCCCCCAATCGGATCCCCGCGGGGGCAAATTTCCCCCTCCCCGTCCCCGCCATACCCGATGGGGGATGAAATTCCCCTGTTTCCATCCCCGCGGGGCAAGTTCCCCCATCCCCGTCCCCTAATAGGGGAATTCCCCACCGGGGAACGGGGAATGGGGCCCCGTTGCCACCCCTGCCCACTACGCTGACCACTATGTCCTCCACCAGGTCGTGGCGAGCCAAGAAGGCAGCTTCACCATCTCCGCGGCCCTTGTCACGCGTCTCTAATGTTGCTTCGATGACAACGCTAACACGGAAGCCGATCCATGAGACTAAACATTGTGCCCTCCACCTCTAGATGCTGCATCCAGCCTACAAACTATCCCTAACTACATCTATCGAAACCTTGGGTAGCATTCCTTCTTCGACGTCGAAAGACTACTGGACTAAAGCTGGCTGTTTGTTTGAGCTTCTGCGAGAAGCTGGCTAGAAGCTCAAACAAGCAGGGCCTAAGAGGGACCGACCAAGTCTAAGACGGAGGCATGAGCTCTCTCTCCTTCCACTTTCGAATAAGGACGAGTTCCCCATCGTGCCTTCATAAAAAAACACATTGATTAAAGGAGCTTCTATATTTTCACTTTGTTTATAATGTATGTAACACTTTCAAAAAAATTTAGTATGGTGTGCGCATGTGACTATAGCCTAAAGCAGAGTCACCGACGAACATTCTTGCCTGCAATAATATAAAACCGGCATGAAAGTGGGCATGTGGCGTGTGATATGGCTATGACATGGCATGAGACCACATGTTAGTCACACTATCTCATCCTTTTCCCCTCTCTTCTCCCTTGCTCCTCTCCTTAATTCCTCTGTGTATATAGCTTTGCCTACGGAGTGCTCTAGCTCCAACAACTCTAGGTCTAGTGCCATCGCCGGTCGCATCCCTTCTCATTGCATTCCTTCTTGTGGTGTCTCTCCTCCCCTCTTAACCGAATACAACTTTGTTGTCCTATTGATCCCATGACCGATTGCACATATTGAGCTTGGTCCAAAGTGGTTCTTGTTGTTGTGGACCTTGCAGTTTTCTCCACCTTAAAGAGAACTACCTTTGATCCCAGGAATTGCGACTGGAGCTGCCACGACCATCTTCTGTAGCCACTATTGTCCCGCCAATTTAGTCCTCCTCTACTCGATCCGATCTTAGATTCGTGCTTCCCTCACCCCAACATCTTCTCAAGCCCTCAACCGGCGTTGCTGCCAATCCCCGTTGTGGTCATCAAAGTTGAAGCAGGGACATCGCCCACACAATGTGCGGAGCAATGACGACACACAAATGAAAATGACACATCAAGCTGCAGGACCATGCACTGTTGACATCCTTCTCGTTGTGAATCTCTAGGTGCGGCCATGGAGTCCATGTGGCTGCATCCTCATGTAGTGTCTGTGCTCGGGCCGCCATGGAGGCCGCCATCGTCACGCCACCATGGAGTCCACCACCTCGACAATTGTGGACCCTATCTGTACCTCGCTGCCCTAGTGGACACCACCATGGAGGACGGCGACTTGGCCAATACTAGAGAGAGGGAGAGAGGAAAGTGAGAGAGAATGAGAGGTAGGAGAAGAGAACGAGGATGACAAATGGGGTCCACACATTTACCTTATTTATTTATTTATTATTTATTGTTTTTATCACACCGGTACATCACTCCTCGCGTGGACAAAACCATCTCCAAAACCATCCCAAGGGTTTTTTGAGTTGGTTTTTCGAGGTTTTTCATGTCATAGTTCAAGAATTATGTAGTCGAAGCACAATAGTTTAGGATGTAAAATAGACTTATTCCTATAGCTATAACATATCTTAGATTAATCTAGCCCATAGTTTTTTTATATCTTGTATCCACTTTGTCGTTTACTCATGTTGTGGGCGGCGCGTAGAATTCAACTCTGAGCGCCATATGCTGACATAATAAATTTCATAGCTTAGTCATCAATGACTTGAGCGAACGAAGATGCGGAAGGCTCCGCCGCTTTATATCCCTATATCTCACAATTCATTAATATTAGTGTATGCATCTTTTATGGTCCGTCCTTGCTCGGTGACCGCTTTATTTATATTGGTGGCAACCCATATAATTATGCATCGAGAAACTTAACTTATTAAATCTATGTATTGCAAAAACAATAATAGACATCGTGCATTCTTCAGGAGCATCATTTTTACTGAGTTGTGCGCTCCAAGTTTGGCACGCTCCATTGTCTTCGACATGCTACCCTAGGGCAGGTTACAGCCACTGTGGGTGGTCATGTATAGCCCATATTACCAATTTTGCCACTGAGCCGACATTACCAATTTACTATACCATTCTACCAACTAATTAGTTAAATTCCAGCGGTGTATATATATATAGGAATGGGAATTGGCTTGAAGCAAAGCAAGCGAAAAAACCGAGTGAGAGACGAGGGGGTGACGGAGACGAGGAAGGAAAGCAAGAAAAGAGACGAAAGAGGGAGGGGGGATTGGGACTCGCCGCCCCCTCTAAATTCCCCACTCCACCACCACCGCCACCCATCCCCTAGCCTCCGCCACCGCAAATCCGGCCACCGAGAGCAACCCTCTCTCCTCCTCCTCCTTCCCAAAACCCTACCCGCACAATCTGCCGGCTTCGAGCTGTTGGCTTCACCTCGGGAGCCCCGCGGGGAGAGGAGGCGTACGCAGGGTGGGGGAGATCGGATTGGCAGGCGCCCCTGGGCTGGAAGAGCATTGGGCGATGGTGGCCGCGTAGGATGCAGCTGGACTCCGCCGGCGGCCGTTTAGCTGCTGCTGCTTCTGCCGCCCCGGAGTGCGCTGTCGTGATCCCGATAGGAGCCGGGGGTGGAGTGGATTGGGCTGAGGTGCTGGTGGCCGTGGTGGGCACCTGATCTCGGCTGGCGCCGGCGCCTGCGTGCTGGGAGGTGGTCGCGTGAGCCGTGACGCGTATGGAGGCGTCAGGAAGAGGGGATGACGCGGCAGGGCCGCCGTGGGCGCCGAGCGAGTCCACGGCGTTCCGTCCGTTCGCTGCTGCGACGGTGGGGAACCGGGCGGAGGAGTCGCCGTCCGCCCGTAGCAATGGGATTGCCATCCGCTCAAGCAACCTCTGCGCCGTCAAGAGGAGACCTGTACGTTTCCTACTTCTTCCCCTCTCACGGGGCTACCTTAAGATGCTTGCTTCCTGCAACTGTTTCTGTTTCTCGTCCTCACCATGCTGAATCATCTATCGTCTATGGGCAATTCGTACACGGTGACTTGGTTGAAATGTAATTAGAATGAAGTGGTCGTAAGAAACCATTGAACTATATGAATCAATACCATTCTGCTGCCATTTTTCCTCATTCCCTGCCCTAACGTTTCAAGCAACTATAGTTTGACCAGTAAGGATAGTTGATTAACTCATAATTATCTTTTGTTTAGACTCAAACTTCATTTCTAGCTGGTCCCAGCATTGCAAACCACTAAACACCTTATGCTTTCTGCAGAAATGTGCTCACAACGTGCAATTTAGTATATGTTAGCTTATTTGTCTGATTTTCTATTCTAACCCATCGCTAGCACAAAAAGTTTCTAATTGTTCAATATAAACTGAATAGGAGATATGCAGAAGTGCGCAACTCAAATCGCATTCAGGCCCTAATTGTTGTTAGATTGAAATGTTCTCTACATTGTTATAGATCTTTAAACATTATAACCACACCTAAACCATCTAATGGGGAATGCAATGATATAAGAACATCATTAACTTTGTTGCTCCTTTCCAGTTGCATTTTTTTACTTATTTTAGAGAAGGTGATGGAGCATCCATAATTCATTCTGTTTCTTATGTATGATATGCACCTCATGTTCATATGCCTGTGATGTTCCGCTCTGAATTACAACCGTTTATTTCTGCAGTTTGTTGCAAGATTAACCACAGACATCATCCAAACTTTTGAGATATGCAATCCTCAGTTTAAGTACTCTGAGTCACTAAACCCCAAGCGCTTTCTCACCAATCCTGCAGTTCCAACTCACAATGATGGCCTTGATAATGCAAATTCCGACCTCATCTTGTATGTCAACTTGGAATTGGCTAATAGAAAATCAGAGCGGAGGTTAGTTTTCTTATCTAAGTTTCTTCACATGCACCGTGCAATTTTTGTTTCATGATGATTTCTTAATGAGTTTGTGTACTTTTTTACCAGATAAATTCGTTTTTGCGCAAAACTATTTTTTATATGAAAAATTAGAAAATGTGAATGTTTTTCCCAATTATTCGTGGAAATTAATATATCAACATATAAGAAGAAAAATAATTCCAAACACCGTCAGAAGTGGCCCTCTTTGATTCGTGGTTCTGTTCGGTTTGTTTGAATCATAGGTTGAGGGCCTTTGAAAAAGAGGTATAGAAAAAGGCTAAAAAGTTACTACAAATTTTTTTTTGAGGTCTTTGAGAAAAATCCCACAAAGCCCCTAAAAAAATTACTAAATGTTACACTAAATGGTCTATAAAAAAATAACAAGTTTTGGCTCAACCAAACAAAACCAAACCAAACCACGAATCAAGGAGGGCTTTAGTCTTGTGACTCTTGTCAATTAATCTATGGAATTTGTATTATAGCTATCCAATTCAACCTCCCCCCCTCATTTTTCATTTTCAGAGTTGAGGTTGCCAAACTTTGGACTTCATTGGTTTGACCGCATTGACTCGGTTTTTTTTTGGTAATTAGGTATATTGTTAAAGAAATGCTTGGCCAAGGTACCTTTGGACAGGTGGTTAAATGCTGGGATGCAGAAACCAACAATTATGTTGCAGTGAAGGTTATAAAAAACCAGCCTGCCTTTTATCAGCAGGCTATCATGGAGGTTTCACTGTTGAGCATGGTACATTAGTCCACCTAGCATATTTCCTTATATGGTAGGATGTATAAATTGGCATGACAACTGTGGTTACATATACTTGCAGCTAAATGAGAAATTTGATCCTGATGATCAACATCACATTGTCCGGATGCTGGATTTTTTTCTTTTCCAAAATCATTTGTGCATAACATTTGAAATGCTTGGTCATAACCTGTAAGATGACTCTACTCGAACTTCCCTACACCGCTATATGTTTAACTTCCCCTGTGTAAATTTTGCTTTGTGTGATAATATAAACTCCCACTTTATAGGTATGAGCTGTTGAGAAAGAACAACCTAAGAGGTTTGCAACTGAAATATGTCCGAACTTTCTCAAGACAGGTGGGGTATCATTTTCATATGTTGCATGAATTTTGTATGTATTTGTTACCATGTTACCCATGCTCTATTCTTTTCAGATATTGGATGCACTGGTTGTAATGAAAGATGCTGGCATTATCCATTGTGATCTAAAACCAGAAAATATTCTCATAACTCCAAAGTGAGTTGCTTCCTCTCAAAATAAGTTCTTGCTTTCTTTGCATCTAGTTTGCTATGAATTTCATCCATGCTACAGTGTTATGAGTTATGACTATGATATACCATTTCAGTGTGAAAACAGCAGCAGGAGTTAAAGTAATCGATTTCGGATCAGCATGCATGGAGGGTAAAACCATTTACTCATATATTCAGGTTTTCTTTGAACTCACTCATCAGTATGAAATTCATATTCTAGTAAAAAATTGTTGTTTTTAAGTCAAGCCTCTATCTTTTCCTTTTCCAGAGCCGTTATTATAGATCTCCAGAAGTACTTCTTGGTTATCCGTATCCTATGTGACATTTCTACAAGCAAGTGCTTAATATAGCCATACAAACATCTTATAATGCATATTTTGGTCTGCTCTGTTATTTTTATGTTTACACATCATTGACATGCAATATTTGTGAATTTTAACTTGTATCCTTGTACACTTAACAAGCGCTAGATATACTACTGCCATTGATATGTGGTCATTTGGCTGCATAGTTGCTGAACTGTATATAGGGTTACCTTTATTTCCTGGAGCATCTGAATACGATGTACTTTGTCGTATGATTGAAATTCTTGGGTAAGTGCTTCGTGGAACCTTTTTTCGTTTCTCCATTTTTTCAGTCGCAGCTTGTGGGTGAATTTCTTCTACTGGAATAGGTGGTAACTGCTTGAGGCCCTTAAATTCAGTTTAGGAATTTTCCAACAGTGTTAAATTGATTGCTTAATTTAACTCGGTAAAATACAGGGGGCAACCTCCAGATGATCTGCTACGGGAGGCTAAAAATGCTGGGAAATTTTTTAAACAAGTTGGGAGTATTTATCCTGGCGATGAAACACGGGATAGTCTTGGTAGTGCATACAGAATATTAACAGAAGAGGAGGTTGAAGTAGTAAGTTTGTGATTTTTACCTGAAGTTATTCTATAGGCTCCTTTTATGTCTTGTTTTATACACCACAGTGTTATTTATGCCCTGTCTACATCCTGTAACACAGAGGGAGTCCAAAAAGCCAAAAGTAGGGAGATGGTATTTCCCTCGTGGAAGGCTTGACAGGCTTATATTTACATACCCCTGGAAGAATTTGAATGGGGATAATTTGCCAGGTTTGTCCTATGACACAAATTTAAGAATGGAGCTATGTGGGCTTTGGCCCTGTTTATGAATTGTGTAGTTCTACCGCTGTCTTGCGTTTGTAAGGTTCAATAAGCCCCCAGTAGTTAATTTTCTTCTGTAGTTATATTTGTATTATGTTATTTGAACATCAAGTGGCTGCTCGCACAATCTTGCATGGTGTGCTAAACGCCTAACATTATTTGATATTGTTAAGCTGTTTTAACGGATGGCCTGGAAATCCCATCAATATATGTTTTTATAGCAGAACTATTGCTTCAATCCTGACAAACTGTGTTTTTTCCATCATCGGATGCAATTTTGGTGGTTTGGGTCCAGTATCTTTAAAAAAATGATCAATCTGAACCTTGTAATAGTTCCCTTTACTATTATCCATTTTTCGCGTTGTAGTTCATACATCATTAAACGTGAAAAATTCTGACAATAGACCAGTATTTTTGGCATTTACTGGTGAAAAACTGAAAATATTAGTGGTAGAATGAAGAGGCACTTGTATTTATTGCACAGATGAGCGATAGCTTCTTGAATAATAATGTCATAGGCCGTATAATGAAGTTGCAAATTCAACAGTGTGTTCTCATTTATGCAGATACAGACAAAACTGATTGCTTAGCATTGGTTGATTTCTTGAGAGGACTTGTTGAGTTCGATCCTAATAAGCGCTGGTCACCGTTGCAGGTATTCGCTGATGATAGCATTAGATTTTGATTTGGCTTTGTTCTTCTCTGCAAACTGGGATTTTATTGATTGTTGTGTCTGGAATTTTCTGGGTATCTTTACTTTGCAATAGTTAGAAGAATTTAAAATGATCTCAGTACTTGCCATTTTGGTGCTTTTGAAAATATTGAACATATTTTTCCATGGTTGGTAATTTATCTTCTTCAAGAATGAATGGAAGTATGTCACACTCATAAAAACCTTTTTTAGGCTTCATATCACCCGTTCATAACTGGAGAAGCCTTCACTGGTCCTTATGAGCCTGTCCAAGAGACCCTGAGAATTGTAAGTATTGCCGTATTCTGAACGTTTGCCGCATATTTCCTTCTCACCGGTGGTGCGAAAACATCATTAGCTATTGCAATGAACTTTGGCCTCTCTTACATGGACTCCTCGAGTAGATGGGAGACATTTAGATGTCTCCTTTTTACATGATAAACACACATTGCCTGATATAGGTGTAACAGTGTTTATTGACTTGTTCCCATTCTTGAAAAATGTTTTGTATGTTATGTTCTTTACATCCTTGAGACTTCGGAATGGGTAATAGCAGAATGTTTTGGGAAAGAAACATGAAATATTTGGACCATGAGTGTTGCCTGTTTCATACAGTTATAACTTGTGAGTTAAGAACTGAAGTCTTTTGTGTTGTAGCCTGTTGCTCGTGCTGCAGCAGTTGATCACAATCCTGGTGGAGGTCATTGGCTAGCTGCTGGCCTTTCCCCTCAGGTTGTAAGTATGTCTTATGCTTTATAATTCTATCAAGTTGTCAAGTTGTAAGATGTTCTCACAATATCCTGTTTCTAACATTTCTAGGTTGGAAGCATTAACAGATGCCTACCATTTAATAATGCTTTCCCACCAAAGATGCCCTTTTCATTTGGAAGCAGCTGTGGCAGCTTTGGCAGTCATGGTAGCATTAATGATAATTCAGGTCTTGCAAGCAGCTACGGAAGCTATGATGTCAACAACATCAACATGTATCATTCACCTCTAGGCCCTTCTGGATTCAATTTACATTCACAAGCTGGAGGATCATTTCTAGGATCCAGTCCAGATATTAGACGAAGACCCCATTTCTCTCATGGGGGTGGCATTCGATTAAGTCCTGGGGCTCTGGGGCCTATGTCTCTTGGGGCCAGTCCATCGCAATTTACTCCACCAAATTCCCAGATGCAAATCCAAGCTTCTGGCACTGGGAAGTATGGCCCCACATCTCCAGCAAGGGGCAGTCATGGATCCTCATTGGGAAAAGCTGCCGCGGTAGGCCAATACAATAGGAGAAGAAATCTGGGTTACCCTCCTATGTCAATGCCACCACATGAATACGCACTGCAGCCTATCCAAGGACATCATGGGGATAGTGTTAGTGCTACTCACTTTGATGCTTATGCTCGAGGGCATTCTGGCTACCCACACAGTGCACTCCCTAATTCTGGTCATTCTAATTGGAGGCCGCAGATAGGCACCAACAGTGCTTTATCTGTAGACCATTCTTCTAGTCATGGTTCTTTTCCACCATCCCGTTACAATGAATTTTCCCGTTTGCACTCATCTGATGTGTCGGCAGATATGTTGCCTTCCACTTTGTCCATGCCAGATCCAGCCGATTGGGATCCCAATTATAGGTAACAATGCACATTAAAGTTGATTGTTTGTAATATACACTATAAATGAGTTTTCATTATTTTTTATTTGCAGCGATGAATCACTCCTGCAAGAGGATAATTCGCTGTCAGCTGAGCTAAACAGTCTCCACCTGAGAGATGCAAGTGGCCAAATGAACCGATCTAGCAGATTGCCCCCTATCCAAAGCAATACTGCAAACTCGAACCCTTTGTTCATGCATCAAAGGTACCGTAGTGTTTTCTTGATTTTATATGATGGCAGAAACTATAGATAAATTCTAATTGACAACCATTGGGCTGTCGGGGTCTTGGGGATGCATTGGTTTCCTTTATATGTTATATAATGTCATCAAGACATCTGTATAATCTGTCCATGACTCCACGTTGGTAGGGAAAATTTACAATTCACTTTTTTCACCTTATGATGTGTTGTCAATTTTTGTTTTATTTCATCACATCTTACACCCTCTCCCCATTTTCCAC
Source organism: Raddia distichophylla (assembly GCA_005191435.1). Taxonomy (NCBI): domain Eukaryota; kingdom Viridiplantae; phylum Streptophyta; class Magnoliopsida; order Poales; family Poaceae; genus Raddia; species Raddia distichophylla. The sequence continues at coordinate 3,717,530 of SPJY01037268.1, read as the reverse complement.
AAGCTCTACTTGTAACCAGTAAATTGTACGTAACTATCAACATTGAAACAAATGGAATTGTTGATGCTTCACTTGTGGAGATAAGAATGTGACTTGTTTAGTCTCTTCATTTTAGGTGGATTGCATCCAGAGTTGGTAGATTCAGATGCACATTTTACCTTGAACATACCACTATCATTCAGATGGTTTTTGTTAATTATGCTGCTCACGAGTCTACATGCTTGGAAACACCTTTTATGCTATAGCTTTTCGTGCACCGTTGGATTTAATGCCTCTCGTGCACTTAACAGTCTTATGTTTCGTTGGCCAAAGTTAAACTACTACATGCACCATGCCATGGGCATTTTTAAAGGAATATTTAGCTATGGGCTATGGGGCACTTCAATTGTGTGGCCAACACTCCTAAGCATTATCGTTTACACCTATGCCCTATAACACTTCAAACGGAGTTAATAGTTCCCCACGACACTATATCAACTTCAGACTATTTAAGGGAAGATTATTTTAAGAATAACAATGATGTCCGTTAAGCTAGCAGAGCAGAGAGGAAGAAAAAAATTCAAAGCCATGGCATGCCACAAACGTTGTGCCATAGCATCGTGCAAGAGCAACTGTAGGCACTCTTTTTGTGCCTATGACATAAGGTGTTTGTGGCATGCCCAGGTGCATGAAATTTTAGATTTTTACTCTCTTCATTGCTAACTTGGGGGCACCACTGTCATTCTAATTAATCTGTCTTCAGATAGCCTGAAGTTCATATCTAGTGTCAGACTCCTAGGGCACTATTAACTTGAGTTGCAATATTATATGGCAGACGTGTATAAAGAGTGTCCAAGAGTATTGGCCACAGAACTACAGTGCACTACAGCCAATTTTCCCTTTATAAAGTGTTACTGAACCTCTTTAAAGTGCAAATTACTTATTACTGTTCCTGTTTTTGCTGCAGGAATGACCGTGTATTTCATGCATCGACTCTTGGAGAGAGTAGCCATACTGCCGGTCATATCACCTATGATAGTTACAATCATGCAAATTATTCTCAGCGAAATTTCCCAAGTCGTCATGGACAACCGTTTCAGCGGTATAACCACATGACTTCCAGCTATATACGCCCAATGGGGGGCCAGCACAATGGCCAATCTGTCTGGCCTAATTATAGCATGGCAGAACCTCCACCCACTACTATGGGTGACGGGGTGGCCTGGGGTATATTTCCATGCTCATATACTTCTATTTTATGTTATTGATGTTTCAAGAATAACTATTGATATTTCCATGGCTATTATTTTCATGTCATTTGCAGCTCCTTTTTTTGTATATAATATTATGCATGGGATGTGTCTTGTTCAAATCCAATGTAAACTTGTGTTGTTGTTGGCTTGTTGCAGACACTCAATGTCTTGTAGTCTTACAGGGAGATTTTGGCCACCAGTACACTTTAAAATACATATTTCGGCACATGACACCTTGGCCCACTGTTTGACTTAGATGGTTCCACATGTCGTAGACACATGCTTTTAAGCTTGCAAATTTAGTGTCATCATGTAAAATTTTGTAATTTTCAGGATAGGGATATTTCACCAGACAATTGATTGATTAGGTCTGTTGTTGCGTACGGATGAAAATTCCTTAATTGTTGGGTCAAACCTTTTGAGACTAACTGGTGCCTGGTGGTCTGTTGAATTGAATCTTCTTTCAAGAAACACCTTTACTTTTGTTACCCTATTGTTACTTAAATGTTGTAATTATTTGTATATCTGTTCTAATTGACATGCATTTTGAATTGTAGAAAGAGACTTATATAAATCTGTCTTTCAAGCATGATACTGATGAAAATAATTCACTGCTATGCAGGAGGAAGGGCTGGTCACTCATTTGCAACAAGTGGACTGCCATCTTCCTTCGGAAGGAAGGATTTTGGGAGGATCTTTTAATCTTGATCCTTGATCTGGAGGAATGCCATCCAATTGATGGCATAAGTTGTTTGTATTGGCAACTATTGGTTGCATTGCTTGCATGCTGTTGATTCTGCGATCTGTTGCATTCCTCCTATTGGTCCCCTTGAGATACTCCGGTTCATGAAATTATATGGTATGGGTTATAATTATCTCATTCTTCATTCTTTGTTATGCGTGGAATGGAGGCTTCTACCAGCAAAGACCCTGTGGTAAAAGTGTTGCGCCCAACCTATGGCATTGGGCTACCTGATGGGTCTCATCAATCCATTTTAGTATTTTTGGTCGAATGCACCTTTCCAATGTGAGAAGTTCTACGCTACTTGGCACGGGTGTTACTGTCCTGTGATTTTGAGTAATGGTTCAGGGGGTTTGATAGTTGATAGTCCTTGTTTTTGCCGCAAACATGGTTTGGAAGCGCCTGTAGCCATGTGACCGAGTGGTGATTTCATTCTTTTCTTTTCTTTTTTAGGAAAAAAAAACATGTTGGGCTGTGTTAATTTCTTCGGCCGCCTAAAAGAACATATTATTTTTCAAAAGCTATAGAACTTCAGCAGAAAAAGGATGAATCAGGGTTTTGCCGTTTCATTCAAAACACGTCACGTGCTGTATGTCATGGACCAGAGCCTGAATTGTGGGAGAACCGAGCTTTGCTTGGACCGCTAGCCTCGCAGGTTGATCTCTGTGGATCTAACTCATAGGCGCCTCATGTTTTCTTTTTCTAAGTACTCCCTTTGGTTTTTTTCGAGGCTTTTAATTTTTGGACATAGGTCATTTGTCTTATTCAAAAATTTAGTGCAATCATGTAAAAGAATCATGTTTAAAGTATTTTTACTGTTTTATTTTTTTGACGCCTTTAACTTTTGGACACACCTTTGGTCATTTGTCTTATTCAAAAGTTTAGTGCAAACATGTAAAAAATCATGTTTACAGTATTTTTTTTATAAAACAAATCACAACAAAATAAATAATATTTACATATTTTTCTAATAAGATGAATAAAACAAATCACAATAAAATAAATAATATTTACATATTTTTTTAATAAGATGAATGATTAAAAGCGTGTCCAAAAGTGAAGACAAAAAAAGAAAAGAAAAGAACGAGGGTAGTAATGTTTTCGAAGGAACAAACACGTGCACGTCAGCACGCGTAGTTCGAGGTCAGAGCTGTCAGAGCCTCGCGTTTCATTTTCTAGTGTGTACTGTGTGTAGGAAGAATGGGAATGTTGCTTCGTCCCGGATGGTCACGCCCGATAGGATGCTACCATGAGCCACTGATGCACCTTGTGACTTTTTTGTTGCTGTATTTGGTTAGCTGTCTAGCTATTAGAGTAAGTGACGGTGATCCTCGTCTCAGTTGAATACTTGCGCGACCCACAGTTCTGGCCGACTGGCCCGTTGGCCTTCCGCGTGAATCAATACCTTTTTACCTTTAGCCAAATGGCATAACCAAGAGACGAGCTGCACAGCGAAAAAAGACAGTTGAGACGTCAAAGGCTTCAAAACTTGGAGCATACTATGATGTGTGGTTTTTTCCCAAAAATTATTTGATTATATTTTTATACGCTTTGACTTTTTTACTTTTATGTTCTTTCGTAAAAATATCAAGTCACGAGATAAATATTCTCAAATCCAATTTCAATTATCAGTTTAGTTTTTTGAAGCCACTGTTTAAAGTGCTCAAAGTTCAGTTGCAGTATATAATTTAAACGTTTTAGAACACGCTCTTAGATCATTTAGAGTGTATGAATTTCATACGGAACATTTTGATCATGTAGGAATCAGAAACTGTCACACCCTATTTTCAAAGTTTAAAAATCATGTGCATTGCATGTCATAACAATTTTGAAACATCTTAAAACTTGAAAATATAGAAAATCAGATATGCCTTAAATTAAATTTCCAAAATATATACTCATAAATTTTTTTAAAATCGTATGGAAATATATTCTAAATTAATTTATTTTATATTAAGTAATTGATTTGGTATTTATAAGGCTTAAGGAATATTCCTACTCCTATTCCTTTCCCTGTTTTTTTCTCCCTCCTGCAAATGGGTCTTGCCAGTTATTTTTCTTCTCTTCTTTTTTCTTTCTCCCTCACTTTGCGCTGTTGCACATCCCTCCTCTATTCGGGGGATTTGATGATTTGCCACTCTCAACATTAGTGCTCGCTAAAATGCCACTCTGATCCACTTTCATACACATAGATGGTCCCACGTGTCATACACACAAGTGGCATACTTAGCGAACTACACATGTTGAGAGTGGCAAATCGTCAATTTTTTCCCTCTATCCATGGCTGACCCCCTCTTTCCTTTCTCATTTATTTTCTTTGTAGCAACATATAGGCTATATAAAAATAACAAAAATTGGTACAATAATATGCAACGGTACAATACGCTGAAAAGAACAAGGCCTTAGTCACCTGCGTCTTGATCGATTTGTGTCGGTCCTTTCCCGATCACCCCTCTCTCCCTCTCTCTCCCCTTGTATCAAGTATAAACCCATCCCTTCAAGGGTGACCTCGTATACCTCCTCACTCCTCAGTGACTCATTTTTGCCATCACCATCAAGAGATCGTCGTTGGAGTCACTAGATCGGACGTCAGAGTCATTGTCGTCTTCCTTGTCAATGCTGATGCCTCCTCCCCAATCCATCGTCGTCGAAGTGTATAGTTTTTCCCTCTCCTTTTCACTAGCATCCTAGGATGTAGGGAACCCCTTCCTTCCCTGCGGCCGACGATCGTCGCGTCGCGCATCGGCCTTCGTCTTCCCTGGGTGACCACCCTATCACCTTCCCCATGTCTCCCACTTACCCACCGACCCCGTCGACCGCTAGAATTTACAACCGGTGACCCCTCTTTGTGCGCACCGCCGCCTCTTGCCTCCGTCGGCCAATGTCCCACCACGTCAACCCTACTCTGAGGTCCGTCATGACCCTCTCCTCCTTTTCCCCTCCTCGCCATCACCGGAGGCCATTGTGGGAATCGCTATCCCTGAAACCATCATGCCTCTCCCCTGTATTCTCCCACTAGCATGCGGGCCCCACCCATCTGCCATGTGTGCACCTTCACGTCCGTTGCTGGGCCAAGCCAGAGCGCTGCCCATCCTTCATGTTGGGCTACGCTAGCCGACTAGGCCGCTGCGCTTGGGCGCCCGCAAGCGTGTGCTCTGCGCACCGGACTAGGCCTATCCAATCCGTGCCAGCCCGGTCCCTGTTTTGTAATTAATAAAAGCAAAAAAAATATATTTATTTCATCTTTATTTCCCAAGATTTTAAAAATATGACATAAATTTAAAATTGTTTATAAAAATAATATACACCTTTTAAAAGTTTTAATGTATTTGGACACTTATTATTTTGTGTACCTTTTGTATTGTTATTTATTGTTGTATTTCTCTCGAACGTTAGCTCCGATCGCTGAAGGGATTTTTTTGTCGATGCATCGGAAGACCCACCCCATCGTACTGGTATAGGATGTTGGATAGTGATCTACGGCTAACAGCCGGATCCTGAAAAGAAGGGAGCCGTTGGCTCCACCTCCTCGCGCTCTAATCGGGGGCGCATAACCAACTGAAGGTTGCGGCCCCCTGGTGCACAGCGCAACAATAAAAGGGGAAACCGGCACCTTCTGTAAGCCAACACAATAAGAGGCCAACGACTTCCCTAACACCCCCTTTAGCCCGATTCGATTTCTGGGCGCGCTGCAACACTTGGAAGGCCGCCGACGGCGCGAGGTCGTCACTACTACCGCCTCCCTGCGACTGCTACGACTCTCTGCTTCGACTCTTCACCAAACAAACCCCTCCGGCCTATCTGTTAATCAACCTCAATGGCAAGCTCAAGCAACAGTAAGAGGAACCCTAATCCGATTTAGTTTTCTGCGTTCAATCTTTGGACTAAGATCATTTTAGTCTTCCGCTTCACGATTAAAGTCTAACATAGGAAAGTGTTGAACCTTTGATACCTATGTGTTGTAAAATGCTTTTGATAGAATTTCGAACTTGGATGTATATGTTAAATCTAAAATTTGCTAGTTAATTAGATAGATAAACCCATGTGATATTGATCTTGCCGAAATATTCCTTTGTCGTGGTAGGTTTATTATTAATTTGAATCATTGCCATCCCTTGATTAGGTTTTGCACATATTTAGAACTGCTTAGTTTAGTATTATTTCATTCTATACCTATTATTGCAATGTTGTTGAAACATGGATTTTGGGAGACAATTTGATGATGCCATGTTTATAAATGGGCGTAGATGATAGTGGATATTATTGGGATAACCTGTTTGCAAAACTAGATCAGAGGTAGATGGTTGCAAGGATCGGTGCAACATGCATGAGAGTCGGGCCTAGTGTGGAAACCACCCTTATTTCTAAGGATCGATTGCTTAAGGTAGTCAAACTAAGTATAGGCAAGCCCTGATTGAGTATCCTTCGGATTTTTAGTTTGGATATTCCATTAGGTGGAATAGACAATAGCTGCGGGTTCTATTGGCATATGCACTCTAACGTAATACTACCTCCAGTCACAAAAAGAAGTTGCCATTAACTTTTGGACACGCCTTTGTCCATTCGTCTTATTCAAAAAATTAGTTCAAATATATAAAAATTTAAGTCATACTTAAAATACATTTAATAATAAACTAAACTATAACAAAACAAATAATATTTATAAAGCTTTTGTGAATAAGATGAATGGTCAGAGGCGTATTCAAAAGTCAACGGCAACTTCTTTTTTGACCGGAGGAGTAATTTTTATTTGTAATGGTAATGATCCAATGTTCTGAAATTTATGTGTACTAGCTACTTGACCAGAGACTATTATAAGATAAAGCACAACCAACTCCATTTTCGGTCCGATGAAAATAATTCACGTGTCAATGCTAAATCATCCTTTCTGTTATTGATCCGCGCCACCTCTCTTTGGTGAAATCAATGTCAATCTTGTCGATAACAAACGACAAATACAGGAAAAATTAGAACGATCTGGTGGACACCGGATGAAAAATACAAGAAAATGGTCACGATGTGGCAATGAAACATTGGAAGCACCGAACTTCTGTAACTGATATTGGAAGATGCTTCCAACCTCCAGGCACCAGCTCAGTTGCGCCTGCACCAGATCTAATAGTCGAAAATTAATTAATGGCTGCCCGCCCATTTCCCAACTTGCGAACAATAGTGATGCATCAAACATAACCATGTGATGAATGGCAGCATGAAGTGAGGATGCTGTAATTGCTATGCCTCTGAGGAGTCATCATAGATTCGGTTATAGCAGGTTGAATCACACGGGTATGGGCAGTCAATCTTCTGAAATGATCTGCCATTGTAGAACCAGTCTCCAACTGCAGTTGCTATTGTCTACGCAGGTAAGCAAAGCTCGTCACATCAACATAAGCTGCCTTCCAGGCTCTAAGCTGCACGAGCTTGGTTTAATTGAAGCTCAAGGGTCTGTTACCTTGTTTCCAAGCATGGGTGAATTGGATGTAAACCATGTTTCCTGCGTCTCGGACTGGCAGTGTACAAAACATGAGTTTATAAACAGTCCTGTGGTGGAGGAGTTCCCTTCTTCCTCCAATGCTTTCAGAAAATCATCCCTGAATCCTGTAATGACGTCACAAGTTTAAAAGAGTGGACTCCTAAATTAGCCAATAGCTGAACTGTCAGGAAAACAAAGTAGCACCTACCCTGCAAGGTCTGAAGTTGGGCCGCAGAACATTCATTTATATCATGCTTACAGTTGTGCCATTTACCATGAGGGTCTGCAACTCCTGGCACCAAAATGTTCCTAACCTATAGCACAATGAAACTAGATTATTGATGCCTAAACAGAAGCCGATACCAAGCATATTTATCCAAGAGTGATAAAAGTCAAGAGGCATGCAAGATGGCAGATGTAAAGGATTTCTATCAGATGACAACCTGCCATGAATCATATGCGGCATTGAGGACAAACAGAGGTGTCTGAACCTGTTTCACCTCATTCTGAGGGAAAAGGCACTGCATCCAAGCAACATGTTTTTGTTAGGGGGTGGAATGTGCTTTTAGATGTGCACTTTAACTCTGCTGGCAGTAACATCTTACCATGCCTGGAGGTAACTTGGAAGTGCAGGAAGATGGTAAATTCTTAGCTGATTTCTGAGGCATCCATACACAATGTAATCAGGTACCAAAAGAACAGCAGAAATATAGATGAAATTATTTTCTTTTCAAAATGAAGATTTATTTTAATGTGTGCCTCTTATTCTCATCCAAATAAATGCTTGTTAAACTCTACAATTATGTTAGGATGTATTTGTTTTAAACATAAGTTGTTGATTACCATATCATGACAAACTTAAAATCAGATAGAGCGATCAAGAGTGCATACATGTGTTGTAGCAACATCACTGATTATTTTTTATTGATTTATGTGAGAATTTCTTTGATTGATCTTGGCCGTTATAATTTGGTCCCACCGTTGATCAAATGGCTGAAATAATTGGACGATATGGACGAACGTGGTGGCTTCTTTGTCCCCTCTTTTATATATATAATAGATAGATGCTTGTCAAACTCTACAATTATGTTAGGATGTATTTGTTTCAAACATAAGTTGTTGATTACCATATCATGACAAACTTAAAATCAGATAGAGCGATCAAGAGTGCATACATGTGTTGTAGCAACATCACTGAAGAAGGCAGCAATGTACTCCACGCCAGCAATATCCTTCCTGTCAGCACAAAGATGAGAGGTGTTAGACAAGCAACCGGATATTTAGAAAGGCAATGTACTTTGCTCTATATAATGCATGGCTAGTGTATATGTGTTCAAAGTGACAAAATCATATAGCATGGCTGTGTGTGTGTGTTTTGTCAACTGACTTAATAGCATTATCTTACTCATTGACGAAGAAACCAGCATCAGAAAGGCATTTAACATTGGCATCCACTGTCAGAAGGTCATGAAATCTGTCACAGTGCAGTATGGAAGTTAAACCACCAGCAGAACAGCCCGAAATTAAAGCCTGCCACGATTTCGTTAGTATTGGGAACCCTTATACTTTTCATGCATTTCGCTGGTAAGAATGCATACATTTTCAGCTTTATTCATTCCTTTGGCAAGCAGGTCCTCCATAACAGCTTGCCAAACCCTTGCACCTCTGTAGTGTAGCTTAGTCATCTATACAGAATACAGATGGAAAATATAAAGAAATGCTTACTTCAAAACAGGCCGTGATGTATTGCAATAGCAGCAAATCATGAAAATATGGGATATGGACTCACAGGATCCACTTCTTCCACATCGCCAGTAAAAGATGAGCCATCGCAGTACCGAACCTTGACCTTGTTCCAATTGTAGAAGACTGGTTTTGATGATTGCATGGACATTAAGCTTACGAATTCACATGGAACCTAGGCTGTCTGAAACCTGAATCGCTAAAAAGAACCACGGAAATACAGCACTATCTTTCTCCCTCAACGAGCTACGAATCAGGTACCTGGGTTGTAATCTGGGGTGCTGCTCAAGATTCCTGAGAATGCAATTTGCTTTGCCATCTCCTTGGATGATCCTAACCGAGTGTGCTTGCGCTCCAGGCAGGTCGTCACATTGCTGCACCATCCTCCTCCCTACCATTCACACAAAGAATGTAACCGAGCCCTCTCCCTAGCATTGTACGATCCAGACATCCAGTAGCTCAACTGTATCACTATTATCGTTCCCAACTGACCTCAAAATGAATCAACCAGCTATCCATCCCGGAGCCGAAACCTCGGGCGAGATGGTAGGCCGGGGGGCTTCCATCCAAACACACTTCGCCACGAACACACACCAAACGCGTATCAGCACACAATATAGTGCTATATGAGGAGAAATTCGCAAGAAAGAAAAAGAGGAACCGGTAAAGCAGAAGCAGAGAAGCTCGGAGTCCGAACTCCGAAGCATGCTGTTTTTCACCTGCTCCTTTGGCCACAGCGCTTTCCACATAGGTAATGTCCACAAAATAGCCGTCCGCTTCGAGGCCGAGGCATGCCATTGCCAGCGCGAAGGCGAGGGCAGGGCACCATAGGTAGAGCCTGCCATTTGCCATCCTGGTGAGGAGAGGATCGGAGACAGCGTGAACCGGTTGCTGAGGCACATACAAATACAAGTACACAACAAAGAAAAGAAGCCACCGTAGCAGCCGCTCGGCCGGCGGCCATGGGGGTAGGAGGAGAACCTGCAGTGGAAGCCGCGTCGCCTCGATCTAGCACCGCGAGCTGCTCTGCCCCGGAGCGGCGGAATCGAAAACGAACAGCGCAAAAGCTTCGAGCATTCCACTCCAATGCCTCGGCTTCACGGACCTCCTCTCTCTCTAGCTTTCCCTCTCTTTTTCTAGCTTGCCCCCAACTCTCTCTTACCTCTCTCTAGGTGCAACCCGTGGCGTAGATGCCATATAAGTTTTTTCCCGGCTTCACGCCTTCACTTGCGGTTTCGTTTCCTGGTGTGTGTTGGCAAGTACTAGCAGTATTTAGTGCGTGCCGCGTGCGTACGGGGGATTCTGTGATCAATACCTGCCATTTACGCCGGGGTAATGCTCGCTGCACTGTACTCCACGCGGAGAGAAGGCATGCGGCGCAAGTGCAAGCGAAGGTGAATTGAATGGCGGAGAATTAACGGGCAATGTTTTAGAGGGGTCTGTTCGCGACGTTTCCGTTTTGGGTTCCGTAGGGAAAAAAATGCCTGACCGCTAGTGAGAAATAATAAAATTACGGGCGTGTCAGTATATAAAAATACACAAATAAACAAAATGTAGAAAAAACACATGATCTTTATTAATATTGCCGGCAAGATACATGGTTCCCATTATATTTGCGCTCCATTGTCTCTTGGAAGAACATCTGATATAGACGATATGGATTTTCTGGATCCTGGGGTCTTGAGAGATCTCCCAGTTAATTATATCCGCGAGAATACGCAGAATACCTCCGATTAAGCTATGCTTTGTCATATTCATCAATCTTCGCCTGCGTTCGTTATGCATGTAAAATAATTAATAATAAAATAGTGAAGTGTTGGTGTAATCGGCAGATATCGCAGTCTAGCTGGACCGTTCGACGTGGAGAACAAAGCTCAAAATCTTGAACCTGTTCGCCGATGTCAGTCCGAATTTAAACGATCGCGAACGACACTGTGTTGGAGTTACTGGAAAATACATCAGCTCCTCCAGTTAACCTGAAATAAGAACATGCATAGCTACGCTCAACTTGGATTGATTTGATGACGTAGCAACAGCGTCTTCGGGTATGATCTGCAAATATAATACTTTTGACATATAGAGAATGATCGAGGAATCATGAAGCGCATTATCCATGCTTCTGTATATATTTCTTTGCACTGTCTCAGCATCTTCGAATGTAATCTGCAAATATAATATTTTTCATATATAACGGATAATCAATAAATCATGAAGCGTATTATCCATGTTTCTTTTTATTTTTCTTTTGCACGGTATCGCGTTAAATCAATAAATCGCCGGTGTTTGACTGCGTTTGACTTTATGCCATGCCCTGGACTGGAAGATATCACCCACTGCCCTATGTAAATAAATCTCCGTTATTTCCACCGAGCTACCTCCTGTACGCTGCTTGTGGAGAGAGGAAATTCCCCATTTGCTAGTCCCTGTTCATCAGGAAGCAACGGCATGATCTGTGACATCTGGGAGCACGCGGAAAAATTGGTTGAATAATACATATATAAATGAAAATTGCAAAACTATGTCATAGCTTTCAGGAATTGGGGAGTTGAGCCCGCTTCCGCCATCGGGGCTGGCTTAAGCCGGGGTTCCGCCACCCGGCGTGGCTAAAGCCGTGCGGCACAGCGGAAGCACTGGCTTCCGCCATGCGGCGTGGCTCTATATTTTAACACAAATCTAGCCGCACAAACGCGCGGGTCACCTTGCTCGTTTATGTGAAAGCGTCGTGAACCCGTCAAAAGATAAAGAAGCTTGGTATCCTAGACTTGTAATTTTTTTTTCATCTTTTATTTTAAGTATAAGGCTAGTCGTACTAACAAGAGGGATACAACAAAAAAAACAACTTTTACATGTCTCAGGTGCTCTAGTCGAAATTTAGCTTAAGAAAGAAACACTAAACTCGTCACATTATCAAAACCCCCTAATGGTTTTGCACTATTAGGGGGGTCGGACTATCAGGTGCTTAGTACCAGAGTATCCGGTAGGACATTGATTGTCTGTTTTTTCAGGACTTTGAACGCACTGTTTAATTTTTCTAAATTTATCGGAGTATCTAGTTCAAGGAATTAAAGCATCCGGTACTTCTTGTGAGATTGGAGTGTCCAAAATTTTTAGATTTTATTAAGATTGGAGTGCCGGTGTCTTCTACCGGAATGCCAGATACCTCCCACATTAGAATGATGAACCTAGCATCTCCTCCTCCCTCCACGCCCTCCTCAATTGTAGCCCTGAAGCCCTCGACTCCATTGACCACCGCCATAGGGTTCATTGTTAACCTATTGTTAGATCAAACTGAGTCAATATCGAACTTGATTATAAGGCCATCACCATTAATGTACTAATTTATGACGTCGTAACCACTATTTACACATTTTTTACGATTTACCTATATTTTTATCTCAACTATTTTATTTTCTATAATATTAAAATGTTTTAAGTCAAAATCTATTGAACAAGTTCTGAGCTTGTTAGTTCACAACTTCACATTAATAGTTCCAGGGGAGCTCGCAGGCAGTTCTTAGAACGAATAGGAGACCGAAACCCGGCACAGTACCGGTCGCGTCCATCGACCTGCTAAGTGACTCGTGATGCCACGGTATCCAATATTCCAATGTCACGACTCACGAGCGTCCCAAGACGACAAGGCGACGAATGTCTGATTTGCCTACAAAAATCAATCTGCATCTGGCTCTAGCCTGTAGGCCACGCGATTCCTGGACTCATCCTCGCACGTCGAGCCGCATCTGACGGTTCGTTTCACTGTAGACGGAGTCCAGCCCAGCAGCCCTCCTGAACAGCCTAATCCCGCAAGCGGACGCAGGCACCACGGCCCAAAACGCCCTAGGCTCTTTGCTAGAACCCAATAGTCCCGGGCCCAACCGATACAGAGCCCACATCGGCCCGCCCAAGCGATAGTCCCCGGACTGCCGCTACCGTGTGTGCGCATCCAGCCACGCCGCGGCTGTGCTCCGCCTCCACCGCTCCACGGGGTGGAGAGTGGAGACGCGGTGCACGCGGAAAGCGCCCGATGCCTCTGCAGAAATGCGGCTGTCCTGACCTGCCAGGCACGTGCCACCGGCAGAGATCGCAGAGGCGAACGTGACCGGACGATGCTGACATTGTCCCGTCCGGTCCGGGCATCCCGAGAAACGGTCGGGGCGGCGCGTTCGGACTCACGACGGCGGCCACGCCCCCGGGCGGTCAAGGTCACGCTCACGCGCGTGTGGCCGCGCTGCACTGCACGTCTGCACCCACCCAACGGTGCAGCAGGAGAAGGAGAGGGACGGTCAATGCTGCAAACCGGAGCGGAAAAAAATAGTAGGAAATTCCTCACGAGATTGTTTACGGCTTCGGTGCAACGTCATACACGAGAATCACCCGATCACGACGGGAAAAGGTGGCGGTTGTGGGTGGCTCTCCACGTAGGAAGCCCGTCAGGGATGACGTGGCGTAGCCGGTGTGGACGTGACCAAAGCCATCCACACTCCACACGGTGTGAATGACGAGACGGCGGCAGAGGAGCTGAAAAGAACGCGAGAAATTCGAGCCAACGGCTTGGCTGGCGGCTGCATGCAGATGCAGCTGCTGACCCCAGTCGTGTACGGACTACGGATGCAGCGCCCCCCACCCAGACCCAAGAATTCCCTCCTTCCCCACGCGCCAACACCCCGCACGGACGCGTTTCCTGGCCTCCTAAACCAGGTGCCGCGGCCGGTGGAAGAGCTGGCCTCGTCGTCGACGACGACGACGACGTCCACAAGGTCGGCCTTCTCCCGTTCCTCCTTGCTCCCAGACACTCCATTGCCGAAACATCGATCTCGACGTCGTGGTTTTGCTTCAGATCGTCGTGAATCATAACGAAGCATGCAACGTCAGCCACTCGGGACAGAACCAGCGGAACGCGCCAGCGCAGCTCCCGCTGACACCGGCGGCGGCGACGACGTGCTGCGCCCAAGGAGAAGGAAGATGAAGGCGGCGGCGGCGCAGACGACGGGCGGCGCGTCGGCGGCAGCCATTCGTGGCCTGCTGCGGCATCTCCTGGAGCAGCAGCACCGCCTGGAGGCGGAGCGGCAAGAGGTGATGGAGAGGCGGGCGCGGGAGCGGCTCGTCTTCGAGCAGCAATGGCGGCAGTCGATGCAGATGCTGGAGCGGGAGAGGCTGATGCTGGAGCGGGCCTGGGTGGAGCGCGAGGAGCAGAGGAGAACGAGGGAAGAGGCGAGGGCTGAGAGGAGGGACGCGCTCCTGACTTCCTTGTTGAATAGGCTCTTGCAAGATGATTTGTAAATTGTAGTGGTAGGGAAGAATCGTTCAGTGTTCGATTCAAGGAGGGATCCAAGTCCTAGCGATAGGCCTTGTTTGTTTTAGCTTAGCTTAAATTAAATTAAATTAAATTAAATTTTGTTATTTTTTGTATAAGTCAAATAATGTAGAAAAAAGTTTATTTTATATACCTCAACTATCGCAAAAGTCCGAAAAGCTCCTTAAACTATGATTTTATCTGTTTTACATACCTGAACTTTTAATACCGACTCAAAACCCAGCACAACCTGGTTTTGTTAAGTGTTTTGCTGACGTGACATCACGTAGTGGAGCCACGTGTCAGCCAAGTAAGCAAAACCACTGCTATATGGCGCCACCTCAGCAAAACCACCGAACAAAACAGGGTTGTAATGATTTTTGAGCCAGTATTGAAAGTTTAGGTATGTAAAATAGACCATAGTTTAGGGGGGTTTTCAGACTTTCACGATAATTGAGCTACCTAAAATGGACTTATTCCAATAATGTAATATACTTTGTAGTCATTTTTATAGGGTTTTAAAATAAGTTTTCTTAGAGTTTATTAAATAATTTTTTAAATAATAGTCTTTTGAGGGGTTACAATTTTTCGGATTAAAGTTTTAAAGTTTTTAGGAACTAAAAGTTCAAATAAACAAGACCTAAGTGGAAGAACATAAAAGGTTCTTTCTCCTGCTCGGAATCATGAACCGACAAGAAAGAATGAATGCATAGTAAGCATGATTCAAAACGAAAACAAATATCCACTCTATGGGTTGTTACAATGCTAAGTACTGGGATTAGCAAATCTACACGTACATTTCGCTGCGGCAAAAGAAATTAGAAACGAAAATACCTGATCGAGTGTACAAATCTTTATGCACAGATACAAATTATGAGTGACCACGAATCCTTGGCGCCGTGCTAGCGTACAAGTCCATCACATATATAGATGGCGAGATAATTAGATCAATCTGGACAACCTGCTAGTATTTAGTAGGAAAGTGAGCATCAGAACAAAAAATATACATGACAAAACTCTGACCAAATTTGTAGTTTTATGCCCCTTTTGATGTACTTTCAGATTGTATTAAATTACTGCCTAAACATTGTCTTCACTCTTCACTTTCCGTATCATACCTATCGATATCATCATCAGAGTTGGTATCACAATCTTGGTCATCACCAGAACCTATCCTGTCGATTTCTTGTGTTGAAGAACTAACGGGGCTGTCCAATACATAAGGTTCTATTATTTTCCAGAAAGAATCGGCACTGCTACCCTGAAAACCTATCCAAAAGAATCTGCCTTTCTTCTTCACTTTAGATGTTAAAGATTGTGCATGTAGGGAGTTCACAATCCTGACAACACCCTCACTATTCCCACCACTGAGTTTAAGTACAATATCACCTGATGGGAGTTTGAAACCTCCAAACATGAACCAATATGCTAGAACACGTGGAGATAACCACCTATGGACAAGCTTTGGGAGAACAGGCTGACCTTTTAGAAAGAACTGATCAGCAAAGAAACCAAAATGTGAATGAGGTATGGTTGAAAACTGGTAAGGTATTTTGCTCTCATCATCATATGATCTGCTTGCTGCAGGCAGCCATTCAAAGAAACGCTCGTGAATGTGTGCCTTTAAATCTGAATGAGCATCGGAATTTTCATCAAACTTAAAGTGGAAAATATGAACCCCTCTCTGTGCATAAGATTCTATTTGCGTGCCTCCTAGAAGCAAACCAATCAAAATCTCACGCTGTTCTTGATCCAATTTCATGCTCACAGGTTTCGGCTTAACAACTTTCTTGCTAATCAGGAGACCGCTTTGAAGCTTTTCCAAGGAGTCCGTCTGCACGTCATAGTTCTTTTTGCTCATCATATCATAAACCTTTTGAGCTTTCTCATAGTCTTTGGTAGAAAGATAACCCCTTAACATGATGTTACATGACTTTGCATTAGTACCTATTGTCCCATTGTTTTGCATTTCACCAAACACCTCGTCAGCCTTCTTGATATTTCCAACCCTTACCAATGATTCCAGATAAATGATGTACAAGATTCTATTTGGACGACACCTCTCAAGGCATTTTGAGAATGTTAGTTCTAGTTTCTCATGCATATCCAGGTCCAAGTACATGTACATCAAGGCAAGAAAGGCTGGCATAAGATGCTTCATAGGACTCTCAGCAAATTCATCCATAAGTTGTTCTGCGATATCTACCTGCCGAGCATTCGCCATTATCTCAATTATCGTATGATATGAAGCAACATTTGGAGGTAAATTCTGTTCCTTCATTTCTTTGAATATATCCAAGGATTTCATAGGTTCACCAGTCCGTGCATAAGCCTCCATTCGGCAGACATAAGCTTGAGCTGGACGCTCAAAACCACTCTGTAGGATTTTATGCCACATTGCCTCCGTTTCTTCGACATCCCCTTCCTTTGAAAGAGCCCTCATCACTGACACCAGGACATCGACACTCTCATCAAACCCAGCTCGCCTCATCTCCCTCCTAAGAGCTATAATCCTTTCTCTATCGATGACATCTTGGTAGCTGTGAAGCCAGATAAGCCCAGCATAAACATCCTTGGGCAAATCAATATTGGTGGTGACCAGATTGTGGTAGACAAACTCGGCCTGCCTGAGGTTGTGCTTTGCCGTCCCTCCCGTCTTACTCACGAGTGCACGGAACAAGGAGTTGTGAAGGCTGAGGCGTGGCTTGTAGCCACCCATCTGTATCATCTGGTTGTAGATAGTGCATGCTTCCTCAAGGCAACGGCCCCCAGGAACACTGAGATACGCAACGGTCAATATGTGGAAGGTGGACTCTGCAGGCACACACCCCTGCTTGACCATTGCCTCAAAGACCTCCCGGCATTTTTCAACCTTGCCTTCCCTGCCGAGACAATCCGCAACCCTCGTGGCTAGTGCAAAGTTGAAGCGGTACCAGTGCTGCCGCAGCATCCAGTTATACACCTGAAAAAAACCAGATAAGTTAGCTTTATCAATACAGCTAAGGCAATTCGTCGAACAGGCCATAAGCAAGAACCGAATGTACGTGTATCCAATTGGTCGAACAGGTTACGGGAGGGAGGTGGGAGTGCAGGGCTGACCCGGATGGCAGCGTCGTTGTTGCGAATGCGGAGGCAGTGGACGGCGACGTAGGTAGCGTCATCCTGGGTGAGCCACTTGCGCTGGGCGTTGAGGATGCGGGTGAAGGTGGAGTGCTTGTAGGCGGGGAGCTCCTTGCAGAGCCAGGCGATCCTGGAGCGGCGCCACCGCTCGGGCAGCTCCTCCAGCTCGGGCACCACCAGCTCCGGCGACCGCACCCCATCCCTCTCGTCGGCCGCCGCCCAGGCCTCGCCTTGGAACAGTTCAGCCCCGTCCTCCTCGTCCTCGTCCTCGTCGTCAGAGTCCAGTACTAGGGACTCCAGTGCTGACGCTATCGCGGAAGTTCTTGATGGGGACACGGCGAGGCGGTGAGGGGGAAGCGGAGGGACGACAAAGCGGCGGACGGGAGGAGGGGAAGCGAAGGGGAGGGAGACGGCGAGAGGGCATCGTAGCGACGGAGACGGAGCGGCGCAGGTAGAGGTGGAGGCCATAGGCATAGAGGAATCGACTGGCGACGGCGAGAACGGGAAGCTTGGCTGCTTCGCAGTCCCCAGTCCCCAGTCCCCAGTCCGTCAGAGAGGTGCCTAATCGTTTCCGCGGTTTGGACCTGAATTTCGGACTACCAACAGTCTATTTTTACACCAAACTATAATGATTCATCTATACTAATACAACGCGAAAATTCCTAGGGACGGGATCCCATACGGGCGGGATCCGGACGGGATCCGTCCCCGCGCCCAGCAGAGGAGGAAGAAGGGAGGAGGAGGAAGGAAGGAGAAGAAGGAAAGGGGAGCTGACCTTGCCGTTACTGCCGTCGAGCTCGCCACAGTTGTTCAGGTTAGGGTTCGGGGGGTTTGGGTTCCTTGGGGTTTAGAGGGAGGTCGGGGAGGCGGCGGACCGGCGGTGGGTGGGGTTCGTCAGGGGCGACGGCGGTGGCGCCGCCGAAGCCGGGGGAGGGGGTGAAGGCGGTCGGCCGGCGGTGGAGGGGGGACCGCCCCTCACCCCCTCGGGTTAGGGTGGGCGGCGGGGGCAGGAGGGTGGAGCGGCTAGTGGCAAGGGCGCCGCTGGCCTGGGCGGAGGAAGGAGGCGGCGGGGGTGTGCGGAGCAAGAGGCGAGGAGCGCGAGGCGAGTGGAGGGGAGGGATCCCGTCGGGGTGGACTCCCAACGGGATCCCGTGCGCTAGTCGCCCCCATACAACGCTATCACACTTTGTCCATATGATTATATGAACCATAAAACTTACAAAACTTAATAACCAATGCAGACAACTCCTTACAGCAGTTTGAGATATGGTTTTGCCACGGTGACAGTGTGATATAACCATGAGAGCATCTTTAGCGGGAATGCGAGATCTCCATACTTTGTTCTCTATATCCTTTATATAAATCACTATTTGTTTTTCCATATTTTTGTTCTCTAGTAGAATATCCATTCTTCTCTAAATTTCTATATTTTTTTTATGATATGTCAAGGCTCCGCTAAATGGTGTATAGAGACCGAGATTGATAACAATAGTGCGTTAAACAATCTGTTGGGCAAACTCTAACACAGCAGTCTTCGCCGTCTCTATTGTTGACTATCAGACCCCACATATGAACCTCACAACCTGTATACCTCCCGTCCCCCTCTCTATGTTCCTTCTGTCTCTACTCATCGACCATAAGCCTCAATCAAGCGCCATATAGCCCGTTCATTGTCATATGTGCACCACAACCAATGGTTGTTCACAGCATTGTGGTATTGGCCCAACAACAAAGAGGGGTAAGATAGGGGAATGATGAGAGGCAATAGCTGAAGTATGTCATAGGCGGTAGAGAGATGACACTACGTGATGCACCGCACAAGCATGACGCTCGGCGGAGATCACACAAGATGGCAACGGTAGCAGTGGTGGTGGGGTTCCTACCGAGAGACGATGACGTCAATACCCTAGAGGATGAGACTCACCTCGAACCAAGCTTTGGTTATCCAATCTGGCAGAAGCGATGCTGTCTCCGGATGAGAGCGGAGCGGACAAGAAAGAGATAGGGGAAAGGAATTGCCATGATGATAGCACATAAGGGAGAGAAGAGAGAAGAGGGGGAGAGAGAGTAGGAAAGGATACAAGAGTGGCTTACATTTGGACACCTTGCCACGTCATAGCAATGTCATGCGTCAACTTGTATATCAAAGAGGTGAAACCACCTTAAAAATTGTCTCGGATGTTATTTGTCTCGGTTTTAACGATACAGATTCAAAATACACATGCTGGATATGATGAATTGAGAATCGACAATTCACAAATGAATGATAACTTTTGTGGCCGCACTTTAAAACATGGAGGAAAAGGCTTCTAATATTGCATCTGAATGTGAAAAATGGAAAGGTCTGCTTCAGGTAATTCTAATATTCAGAATGTAATATGCACATATGATCTTGGCTTACATGATATAACTTGAAAATTTAAACTTGAGCTACTGATCTTAGATATCATACCCGAACCCTGAGCGCTCATTTCGGGACCTCGGGTGACTCGATGGACGATAGCCCTCCCACCTCCAAACCCTACCTCATCAGCCTCTCCGTCACCAAAATGATGGTGGCGGCGGACCTTCCCCAAGCTTCCCTTATTCTCTTTTGTCATCTCCCTCACTCTTCCTCCCTCATCTTCTCTGCAGGCTTGGTGTTGTATGTCTCCTGGAGGCGGTGGGGGCCTTTCCCTGCCATCGAGGTCTTCTTCTACTTCGCTTCGTCTCTATGCACGGTTGCTGTCGTCTCCCAAGTGGACATCGATCCACTCTGTCCCCCTGCTTCTCTCTTCTCCCAGAGTGCAATGGCTTGGGCCATGTGCCGCCTCCTCTCGGTCCCTTCCTTTGTCCAAAGGAGGAGCAACATTCCGGCTGAGGAGCGCCCCTTTCCTCCCCGCCATCGCCTTTTCCAGGCCTTCCCCTCCCCGCTGGTGAGGCAACATCCGCTTTGGCCACCGTCCCCTTTGCCCCTCCCATTCGTCTATGTCAGCAGAGGTGGTGGTTTGGGTCGTTCTTGTCATAAAGGCTGATGGATATTTTAGTTTGCGCATGGGAGGTGGTTCTTTGGTGTCGATGGCTCATACGGTTTGCAAGCTTTGGGGTGTGCGTTCAACGATGGCACTCGGTGTTGCTGTGGAGGTCCTCAGTAATCGGTGCCCTAATAGTGTTGTGGTCGGCGGGCCGTCCCAGCATTGCATGGCGGCAATGGAGGCGGCTAGAGTGTGGGCTCGATGGTTCCCGACGGCAGATGGGTGGATTTGGTGGAGGCCCCCTGATCTGGCGGTTGTTGGCCAACTTCGCTTGAACATCTCCTGCTCAATGACGTTGCCATGTGCTCCTTCGGGTTTTGCCGCTTTGCTGTCGGCTCCCTTGAGCCATCCTTTTGCTTTGCTCCTTCCTCCCCCCCTATGGGAACTCGACGGCTTCGGGTTGGCTGAGTGATGGATGGTGGCCTTCTTCGCAGGTGCTCTGGCGACTTGGGGCTGCAATGTTGGTCTCTCGTAACCCTTTCCAGCTCGACCTCAGGGTGGGGCTATCCCGGGCGAAAGCCTTGCCCTCTGGGCCCGCAATGGCGACACCGTTGTGGCGTCATTTCCACCATAGTGGCATTTGCCGAGGCAAAACCATGGGCTGGCGAGCCCTCTGTCGTGCTGCGGTGGCGTTGCTTGGGTGGTTGCCTTAGAGGGTGTTGGTTCATGCATCATGCGAGCAACTTGTGCTGCGGCGGGCCGCCCAGCACGGTGGTGATGGCTGACTCGTTATTCGAGCATCCGGACTGTGCCTCCCATCTGGTGGTGGTGGCTTTCTTCATTAGGCTCTGTCGGCGTTTTGGCTATGCATCCCTTATGGCAGTGGCAGTTGGTGTTTTCTTGCGCACCTAGTGCTATGGGTGGACGTTGTGCTATGTGTTACGTGTCGGTATGTTTAGGGACGGAGACAGGGGGTGCGGCACGAGCCTTGGCACCCCCCATGCTCCGTGCATACTTATATGTACCCCTATATATACTGCTAATTTTTTTAAAAAAATTAAGAATTTATGCAAATTATTCTTAAGAACTTATAGATTTTATGACAAAATAGTAAAATTTTCTAAACACAAATAAACATAAGTTTGCATAGTACAATTGTAAAAAAACTATAGAAGGCCTAAAAATACATGTACATTTTCATGTATAATGGTAGGAAAAAAAATCTATAACTTTTTCTAGCTCTGTCCCTGGGTATGTTTGGTGAGGCCGTTGCTTGGCCAGGGCACCCTCTCCCTCTACCCCCTCTCTCTTGCCCCTCATTTTTCTCTTATTTCTCTCCTTGTATTTAATGGCAAAATTCCTGCCATTTGCGTTGAAAAAAAACTTAGCTATTACTCCTGTTTAATTTATTTGGGCTCCCATCTGGTGATGACCTTATTCTATGTTTCCCTTTTTAAGTCCAATCATGTGATGAAGATCAATGAGCACCTTTTGCGCAATTTATGGTGATCTTTCTACATGTGATGAAGAACGATGTTGTTATAGTCAGCCATTGATGAAATGAAATGAATACAAAGAGCTTCTGAGCAGAGAGCCAGACACTTGCGAAGTGCATCCAAAACAGTGCAACTGGACTGCCGTGCCATGATTAATACCCAGGTAATTACTAAATTCTGGTGGACATTTGTTTAGCCTTACGAGGGACATTATGTTTAGCTTTGTGAGGTTATTCCATAGTAGCTCATTATTCAGATCGGAGTGAGTTTAAGACCTTTCTGAACCTTTCTGAATTTTTGGATGCCAAATCCCGCCTAAAATTGGTTTTAACAATGAAAATGAGTTGCTCCCATAGACACAATTCAAGCATAAAAGAGGAGCTTGGGCCAAGTTCGTTGATCATGGCATAGTGAGAGAAGTACTGAAAATCCCGAGATGATTTTGAATTATTCTCCAAGTTTCAATTATTACACGACCAAAATCTAACATGAGAGAAATAAAAACATAACTGGAAGAGAACTTCCTGTCTATCATATTCAGCTTAAGTAGAGATGACAACAAAACAGGGGCTTTGCACATTCTTCTCTAATAGTTCAAATCATTATCCCATATTATTAGTGACGTATTGTATTTCGTTGTTGAATATAGGAGAGAAATCTACACTCTCACAATCAGGTAGTGCTCCTAGTAAGGTAGTTTATTGGTTATGGATTGCAACTCTGATGAAAAATCAAGGAACCAAGGGTTGGTATGTGCCTTTCACGGGTGCTTCTTGTTCTTGGCATACCAGTTCTCTATAGTAGAGAACCAATTCCACTGGAAACAAATTGCCGCAAACCGCATGACTCCAGCACCAACCACCTCCAGGAAAGCCATTAACGGTGAACTCTGTGGGGATAGACCAGCTGTGGCTACAGCTAACATTATTCCCTCAAAATTGCAGGGAACAATAAACTTTCCAGATTTGATGCCGTCTAAAGCCTTCTTAGCAACGTCGTTAGCCTTCATTCCACCAGATGATCCTGCTATGATATTGGTCAACTCTGGCCTCCTTTTGTGTTCTGCATCCAGTAAAAGAACAGGCTAAGCACACAAAATGCTGATTTTCACTAGGCATTGGAGAGGTGAATTGATACTGAACTAATTATAAGACTAGTGCACATGGCTGCTAATGGTCTAGCACTAGCATGGAATATCTCAACCATAACTGACAGGTTGTATTGTTCATGAAAAAGTAGGGGGTCTATAGAGCTGGAAGGCACATAATAACCATGAAATGTACATACATAATCTTATAGATAAAAAGCAAAAAATCAGAAGTAGACTTTTTCCCCCATTTGTATCTGTGCAGCTTGCAAAAATGAAATCGTTTATTTATCATTTAAACAATGAGTCAAGTGGGGAACTTAAATAGCCATGAAATTTAATCTATCTACAAATGTACAGTTCATGATTTTGGCAATACTAATTAACAGGTAAGTATAATTAAACAAATGCCTCTGGTTGTATTAATCACTTGATTCTTGAAGTAAATCTGTGTTATACGTGAAATAGGATTAAATTGATGAGGCAACTCATTTGATCAATAATTTCCCCTGTTATCAAACCAATAATCTTCAGAGATGTAAAATTAATTTTTAGCATTCATATATACCATTGATTCATTGCATATGAATTTGAAAGAAAGGAAAGCAACATATAAGAAACTTAGTGAATTGGTGTTCAGCGATAATGTAAAATGTACATATGATCCACACGTACCCTCAGCGAAACCAGGTGTCTCTGTGTCTGGGGGGAAGATCAACGAGACACGAATATTGTCCGCAATGACCTCATGCTGCAGGGACTCTCCAAATCCACGTAAGGCAAACTTGCTCGCCGCGTACGCAGTGTACCCATAAACACCAACCTGCAGCGAAGAATCACTCCCCTCAGCAAACAAAATTACATCGAACACTTGAGCTGCAAGGTGGGTAACCCTAATGTAGCGAAGAATTGCTTGTAGCGTGTACCTGGCCGGCCTGCGAGGACATGATGGCGATGGAGGCCGGGAGGAGCGTCTTGCGAGTCCGTGCCTTCATGGCGGGGAGCGCGGCCTTGACGAGGTGAAAAGTGCCCATCAGGTTGATGTCCACCATCCACTTGACCTCCTCCATGTCCTGCTTCAACAGCTCCTGCGGCACGAACACGCCGTGGTTGCACACCAGGACGTCGACGGGCCCGGCCTCCTCGAGCGCACGCGACACGGCGTCGGCGTCCCGCACGTCGGCCGCGAGGACCCCGACCTCCTGCCCCGTGGCCTCCCGGATGGCGGCGCGCGCGTCCTCGAGGCGGGCGGCGTTGCGGGCGAGGATGGAGACCCGCGCGCCCTCCCGCGCGGCGGCCGTCGCCATGGCGAGCCCGATGCCGCTGGACCCGCCGGTGATGAGCACGTGGCGGTCCCTGAGCGGGATCCGCGCCGCGCGGGGGCGCGCCAGGAAAGCCAGCACGGCGAGGAGGCCGAGGGGCGGGGCCAGGAGGAGGAGAAGCAGCAGCGCGGCGGCCATGGCGATATCGGCCGGTCGGTAGGGCAGAGCGGCGCTGGAGCTTGTCGTGGTGGAGTGGGAGGGGACGGAGGCGGTAGCGGTTGCGGTTGCGGTGTTTAAAGGGGGTGGATGGATGGAAGGGCCGCCGGAGCTGACCGGACGTGGCGAGCGAGGGGCGGCGGAGGAGGGGGCTAGGTCAGTTAGATCTGGGGCGGCGACTGCTGAATCGCCTGCACCCGTGGAGCGCTCCACCGGCCACCACGGAAGAGCTGGAGATGCCGATTGCAGAGTGGATACTGGATAGGCGACGACGAAGACGACGAGTACAACAAGATGATTATATCATTATAGCAGTCAGCAGAATAGGTGTCCGGATGGTGGCCCGTTCAAGATTCAAGGCTCGAGAGCGGCCGTCGCAATAAACTGCTGCCGGTCACGGGGGGAAATCGCTCAAACAAGCTGAGATTTGAAAGGAAGCAAGGCTGTCTCCCACATTGATCCTTAAATTCGATCCCCTTTCATATACATACCTATAGTCTCGTATGCAGACTTGGTTTAAAAGAATTCTCTTCCTATATTTCTCCTATCTTCAACAACGTTCTCTATATTGAGAATTGTATAGGGAAATGAGAGAGAATCCCTATATATGAAGAAATGGAGAGAAATTCTCTATTTTATGAAACAAAATAGGAAACACTGTTGAAACATATAGGGGAAGAATCCGTTCCCTATTTTGAGATAGAGGATGGAGAAGAATCCGTTCCCTATTCTAAGATAGAGAGTGCTTTAGGCCCTCTTTGATAGCTTGTTTTAGTTTAGTTTTTGTTGGGATTGCAACTTTTGTTATTTTTATATACACCATTCACTTTATTTTTTGAAAATATTTTTTTATAACTTTGTTGGGTTTTTCTCAAAGATCTCAAAAATATTTTTTAATAATTTATTTAGCCTTTTCATACCACTTTCAAATGTGGTCAAATTTTTTCAACAAAAACTAAACTAAAACTAAACAAACTATCAAAGAGGGCCTTAGGGAAGTCTATTGGAGACACATTAGTGGCCACAAAATAAAATAACGATTAATTTGAGTCAACTTTATAAAATAACATTGGGATAGCAAATTTGTTTTTAAATAACATTTTAGTATATATTTCTTTTCTTTTCTTTTCTTTTCTTTTTTTTTTGCAAAGGGGACCTTTCCCCAACTCCATTTCAATATAGAAACAGAATTACAAGATCCACCACAGATAGTAGCTAGTCACCCATACACTAATTAAAAGGCTACCAACCATCTTAGAACGAAAAAAGAAAATCCTGAAGGGATAATAACATCCAGATACCAACTAGTATACCGCCAGAACTTAACCAGAACTCCATACCACAGATACAAGAGCTACCAACATTTATCCAGAACCTAAACACAGCCAAAAAGCAACAATCCAACATCAACTACATAAAATTACAATTACAACTGAGCGAGTTTTTTAGATTTGCTCTAAGCGGCGACGGCGACCGTGGAGAACTGGCCATAAAATGTCCATAAAACATTCTGTGAAACAAATGAAACACCGTCCGAACCAACCGTACGTTAGAACGGTATTACTCCTATGTATTATCGTCCATCACTATATCTATATCTATACCTAATAATAAAGCAAGGTGGGTTTCTTCTTCCTTTTTCTCCCGTCTTCATCCGTCGTCCGTCCCGCACTCCCGCTCCCACCGCTAAACCATTACATCCCCGTACCAGCCCTCCCGGCCTCTTCTCTCTACCGCCTCCCACATCAAAACCACCACAAATTCACCAAAAATCATAGCTCCCACCCAGAAAATCCCTCACAAATCTAAAATGAGCAAGGCTCCTGGGCCTCTTTCCCTAAATCCGGTGAGGAGGGGGGGCAACCATCACCGCCGTGCCCTCCAGCCCAGGCTTCCCCAGTCACACGGGCGTCCCTTCAACGCCAAATCAATCTCTTGCGGCCAAATCATCCAAAAATTCGCACCTACTGCACCTAGAGGACCGCCACCTTCGTCGAGATGGGGGCAAACTTGCGGTCTTGTTAATATAGTTTTGACAACGCAATTGGTTAGCTTAATTGCTTTTGGTTAATGCTTAGTATCTTTGCGTCAGTAAATCGGAGAAACCATGCAACATTTGGGTGAAATATGTAATTGCTGTGGTGTATTATCTCATACATTAAACTGATCATTGTATTTCAATGCCACCTGAGGAATTAGGATTTTTGACCTTGGAATACGTGGATAGATAATTAGAGATTACAGATATTTTGCTTTAATGGCTTGACCAGGCATCTTTCTTTGGATGCTAGCACACTGTATGGAACAAGTTATCTTGCTGGAATACTGAGCGAGCTTAGATGGTACGTGATAATGGATGGCAAAGTTGAAAGTATAAATAGATCCTGAAATTAGGCTATGAACCACTACAGTCAGCTTATTATTAGTACCGATGGTGTGATTATTTTCAAAAAATCATGTTGGTGCTCGTTTTTATTGTTGGATGAAACTCTATGGATGTCGGTGGTTACTTCTATTGTTTGCACGGGAATTTTTGTATCCTGATATCCAACATCTAAAGGTGGTGCGTGAATGGCTGGGAAAAATAATATCATTGCCAAAATTTTGTTGCAAGACAGAGATACAAGTGATAGGCGGTAGACTGGTCGTCACTGTATTTTCATTTTTCGTGGAGAAATATTTATACCAATATTTGAATGTGTGTGGATTTTTTTTTATTTCCCGGTGCTCTATCGACTTTCTTTAAAATAAAGTGACATGCATAAATTGTATGGTAGATATAAATTCAGATCTTTTTAAATGCACGATAATCTGTACATAATTATCTAATTGTCTGTTCATCATACTCTGCTAATAAATACGTCAATATTCTCGGGTTGGATCTATTAGTATATTGTTTACTCTGTTATAATATCCATGATTTTTGCTCTTTCTATCACAGTACCACATGTCTTGCATTGTCATTTGGCACTTTACAGTTATAAGGCGATGTTCTTAGTTTTTTTTTGACATCCACATATTCGTACTGACAAGGCCGGGGGATATATAAGTGGCATGTGAAGGAAACAACCCATTCCCTTTTCTCATAAGTTTCATAACGCTGGTCCTCTGGTTCTCTACCTGCTAGAGCGTTTACTTGCATTTGACACTAAAGATCGACGTACTGCAGAAGAGGCGTGCGTGCGTGCGTGCGTGCGTGCGTGGAAAATGGGTGTTCTTGCTTATGTTCAACTGATTTGAAAAGTGATGAGTACATTAGTATATGTTTTTCTACTTCTTTCAGGCTTTAGCTGATTCATATTTTAGTGGGCTTGCTAAGTTGAAACAAGAGCCTGGTATGTGGCCAATTTCAAAGTTTGAGTTTGAATTTGAGAGAAGGAAGCTGACAAGGGATGGTATAGGAGAATTGATATATCAGGAGGTAGAAAACCATTACTTCAGTATATATTCTTGACTGAATAAATACATCTCAATTAAATTTGTAATTCTATTTTAATTGAAAGCAAACATATTTTGGAGTACCATCCACATATGCTTCATGAGTATATTAAAGGTGGAGAACAGATCAATTTCCTCTATCCAAGGTTTGATTTATTTTTCCGATTGCTTCCATCCCACCATAACGAGTGCAGGAAATGATTAGTACCCACATTATAACAACTTAATGATGACATAGTATGATTTGTATATCTGTATGACCTGTGTCACATTTTATTTTCATATTGAAATTGTTATAAGATCGTATCCTGGTTGAATACACCTGTTAGGAACTGTGGATATATTTTGCTAGTGCTTCCTCATTGCAGTGGGGTTGATCGCTTCAGACAGCAGTTCGCACACCTTGAGGAGAACTTCAGCGGAGGACAAAGAAGTACCCCACCGCGGAGACAACATGCATCTCTGCCAAGGTGTGTTTATCAATAGAAGGTAGAAATTTTAACCGAAAAGGATCTGCTTTAATTCTGATTCAGCATGCTTCTGTATCTATTTTTATGTGACAGAGAAAGAGTCTACTCATCAAGAATGCAACAATGAAAAGAGGAGAACGACATCTTCTTGCCTGCAAATTTAAGTTGTGATTTTTCTGATTAAATTGGAACCATGGTTATGGGGCTTGGGTCTTTGGGCCATGCTTATGGAGCTAGGGGTGTGCGACGATTTTTACTTCTCCAGTCGCAGTACGAGCATTTTTGCTAGTTTGTTAAAAAACACCATAAACTGGCCTGTGCTTGCCACTCGTAGATACAGCTTCTCTCTCTCCTGATCTTTGGGCCCATAGTCTTTGGTTTGGGCCTTCCTGCCTGGCCGAAGGGTGCTGCTGTGCTGCCCATAGAACGGTTCTTCTCCGTTTTCGTGTACTCCTGTGTGTATGAGTGTACTCCTGTCTCTCCCAGCCTCCCTCTCTCGTATCCTCTCTCTAGCCGCGGATTCGCGCTTTCATCTCGAATCGACCGATCCCCATCGACTAATGAATCATCGGCGTGCAAGTGCGATCTCTTTTGGCTCCATGAACACTTACGATCTCTGGCTGGCATCGATATCCCAGTGAAGATCGTTCGGTCGATGCTAGCCTGTCCGGACCCTCCCTTGCCTCCCAGCAATCCGTTTCTTGGTTTGGTTTCTTGTTTGCTCGCGCGTTTCGATCCCTAGTAAGCTCAAGGCAAAGGCGTTGGAGCTTCTAATGGGGCCGCTCCTGCCTGATCTTGTCTAGCCTAGGCCTGATCTGGTGCTCATTGCGGGATCGGACGAGACGTATCGTTGCCGCTCCGTCTCACTGGCAGCTATGGATTTCTATCTTGTTTCAGCGGATCGTGATGCTATGGAAACACTTTCCAGATTGATCTGATGTGTGTCAGGTCAATATATATGTAGAAATATCTCGTCTGTCGCGATTGCCATGGATAGATCATAGATGGGATTTACAGTAAAAGTCAGTTTTTTTTTATGTGCACAGATATGGGGATCCTCTGAACTAGAAGTAGATGAAATAATGGAAGGTATTTACATGCTTTGTTTCCAATTTGACAGGAGCATTTTTCCCATTGTTGTATTTAGGGGAAGAAATTTGATGCAGTTTCATCTTTTATGATTGAACAATCCCATGGAAATAGACACTAGCAAGCATGGTTGAATTGCTGGCAAACCGAGTAACCGCAAAACACCTCATGCTCTCAGTTTAAACATGATGTAAGCTGCGTACCGATTCTTATGCTTCTGAATATCACTGTTACCCAGTCAACCTGTGCGGTATTAGGGCCTACAAAAACAATGCTGAGATTTATGGAGACTTAACAATGCTGAGATTTACGGAGGCCGGGCAGGTGCAGCGTGCAGGTGCTTAGAGGGCGTTGCCACTCTTGGACGCTCGGTTGAGGCGTTTGAGTGTCACCGTGGGTTTTTTTGTACAACGACAGGTCCTTTTTTTAGGTTTTTCGTTGAGACCTGCCATTTTGGGTGGGTTATTTGGTGTGATGGTTGTTTGAATTTGTCTTATATCTCTGCCTTTTTTATGAAACTGCATTGCTCCTGCCCTTGTGTTGAAAAAAATGATTGCCGAGAATTATGAAGACTAAGGTCCTTGCAATGTTTTGGGCCAGTTGTGCTCTATGGTCCAATTCGAACATTTTGTACCATAAATTCATAATTAGTTGATAATACCTTGAATGATTTTCTTTACTGCATTTGATGTGAAATACTTACATGAATAAATGAACCATGCTTGTCTGTTTTTTTGTTATGTGTGGAAATTATATCTCTCTTGTTCTCTTGGTATTATTTATGTTCCCTTTGGTCTAATGATGTTTTTACCCTTTTAAATAAATATTTGTTTCGAAACCTTGTAGCAGAAGGAAGATGGGTGCTAATGTCAAAATGGAATACAACAATTGTTAGCTGCAGAGCAAGAAGCTCAACAAATTGTAAATTCTGCTAGGAATGGTAATTTTTGACACAACTTTCAACTATAATGAATTAAGCATAATGCAGCAGCTGGAGCAAATAGCTTATGCAATATGTACATGTGACTTGTGTGTCAGCATGGCTGCAATGAACTCTTCACATTTTCTTGGTCAAGATCTGCTTATGGTACTTTACTACCTACTATTCTCATCTTGTTTATTTCATAGGCATTTAATAGGCTGATCAAGGTCCTAAAAAAAAAGCTGATCAACATAATCAATCAACAGCACGGACCTGCTATGTTAAGCAAACGCTGGCTGCTGAATTGGAATAGATTCTATTTGAAGATGAAAAAATTTCTAACTATTTGCCAGCTAAATTAGCCAGACTTATTAGGCAGGCCAAAGAGGAGACTGTGAGGGAGATCGCTGAACATATATCGTGCTCAAGTGGAGGCTGAGTTCGAGAGGAAGGTTGCGGAGGTATACATTTTTCCATGAGTTGTTTGGTTCGTAGTATTGGGGCTATTGGCTATAACCTATCCCTTTTTTCTCAGAGTAGCGGGGATTCGGGTGCAAATTTCAAACGCCTTGAGCAAGAAACTGATACAAAAATTGAGCAACTAAAGCGGCAGGCTGCGAACGTCTCCCTGATGTGATCCAGATGCTTCTTAGGCATGTGACCACTGTGAAGAACTGAAATCTTCGAAGAATTGCAGTCTAACATGACATCATTTGTCACCTTTTGTTTCTATATAAAAGATGCGATGAGGAATTGCCGTCAGTTTTTGCCATGAACCTTGTATTTTCTCTTCATGAACCTATTTCTTTATCACCCAAAAAGCTGCAACAGTTTAGACGTGTATGTGTCTGATTACCACACAATAAGCTTGCTTGATTTCACGATCGCCTCTTATTTAATACTCCTCTTTTTTTCAAAAGAAAAAGTCTACTTGTCCCCCTAAAGTATTGATCCGGACGCACATACCCCCTAACATCGAAAACCAGTTAATTAGTCCCACAAACTATTGAAACCGGTGCAAATAACCCCCGCATGCAGTATTGAGGGTGGTTTTGACATTTCGTCGACCACATGGCTAGTTTTATCTACATGGCGAGCTAAAATGTCAATCTAGTCGTCAAACAAAATAAAAAGAAAAAGAAAATATGTGGGGCCATGCTGTCGTCCCCTCCCCACTTCTCTCTTCCTCCCCTCCCCTCCCTTCCCCTCCCCTCATCTATCTCCCTCTCTCTCAAAGCGCAGCGACACGGAGGGTCACGATAGGCGTGTCACTCTTTACCGACGGCAGCCAGGCGGTGCCGGCTCCCACCACGCTGACTGGCCCGGCGCGGCAGCCCCTCCCTCCAAGTGGACTAGCCCGGCACGGCCGCATCCGTCTCCGGCGGGGCGCCCTCTCTCTCCACGTGGCCTTTGTCTCCTCTGTGACAGACGGGTTGTGCATGCAGGGAGGCGATAGGCACAACGGTGCTCTTTGCTGGGAAACGGGTAGGCTACGCGAGCGCAAAATCAAAATTTTCTACCACGAATCACCCAGGAGCACATGCAAGTAGAGGATCACAGATCATTACCCTTGACGCGTAGATGCAGCGGAAGCAGTTCCTTGTGCGTAGAGGAAGTAGGCGTACTCGCCCAGATCACCGCCGAGTGCTCGCTCGTCCTCGCCGAGTGGTTCCCGAGTGGTCGTCGGTGTTCGCCGAGTGGTTGCGAATCGCTCGCCGACTGCTCGTCGATGTTTCACCTGTGTTCGTTGACGATCCAACCGAACAGCGC
Source organism: Raddia distichophylla (assembly GCA_005191435.1). NCBI lineage: Eukaryota > Viridiplantae > Streptophyta > Magnoliopsida > Poales > Poaceae > Raddia > Raddia distichophylla. The sequence goes on along the minus strand of SPJY01037268.1, from coordinate 3,685,223 downwards.
GTCCGCATACGGCAGCGCCTCTAGCGGTATCCACACGTACCGAGCAGGAACGCCTCATGGGGTGTGCTAGCACCTCACCATGCGGCTAGGGTTTCTGGAGAGCAAGAGGGGCGCGCGATGGCTAGGCGTGGTGAAGGCTCAACTCAAATCACGCCGCCCCTATGCCTCTCCTTATATAGTCACGCTAGTGAGTTTCGGCCCGCTAGGGTTTTTATCTTCTACGTAGATCATATCCACGCACAAACCCATTAAACAGTCCAACCCGTTAAGTGTGTGACCCGTTAGGTTCAGTGCAAGTCGGCCGTGGATCCGGAAACTCGTTTCCAATCCACCGATCAAAAGCGGCACCTAGCAGTACGTATTGACCCCCGAATGCACAGAATCATTATTCGGCTAAATCTTGATACATTCACATACCGATCCCTTTGCCTCCTGATACCAGTCAAGCTCAAGGCGGGATGTGCGCCACCCTTGTTGATAGCTCGACCAATTCACTCGACAGTGGAATGGATACAAACCATGACTAACCCCTTAGTCATATTAGCACGGTCTTGCGCTTTTCTTATCCATCCACACGAGGGACCCAGAGGTATCTCTCCTGTTATCTAGAAGGGGCAAATTCCATCTTGATCATCACACCCCTGACTATGTATCGTGACATACCCAGTAGACACCTTTATAACTACCCTGTTACGATGTAGTGTTTGATGATACCAAAGTATACGAGTTAACATGCTGGGCATCCATGACAATCTCAGGTCTAAGAACTATATAGGTATACCACTTGAGACTATACGCTGATGGCGCTATAAGAGATAACAACTCACAGCGTCTCGGAGTAGGTCTCTCCGACTGCCCATGTTCTCCAACATGCGTCCATCCGATTGGTTTGATATCTCTATATCTATGGCATGTGAAACATTAGCATCAACCAATACGTATGCTGATCAAATCATAACCGCTCCTCGTAATGATATGGATTAGGGACCTGTTTAGAATAAAGTCATATAACAATGTGTTTCACAATCAAATCGTACCCAATGGACAAAGTCATGACATTTATTCAGGGAACCGATAAATAACGTTATCATATGTACATGAACAAAGACATGGTACAATCATCACTATGATTGATCTAGGGCATATCCCTTTCACTCTTCACTGGCGGCACCCCTCTGCAGCACCCCATGCTGCCCGTCCGCAACTCCCCGCGTCACCCGCTGACGGCGGTGCCGCCCGTCCGCCGAGCGCCACACCGCTCGCCTCCATCCCTCCCTCCCTCCCCTCTCTCTCTCAGGGCGCAACGCGCAAGCGGAGGGCCGCGGCAACAGCACGACGACGCTCTTCACCAGCGGCGCCCCGCGCGCGGCTGCCTTTGTCCACTTCGACTGGCCCGCGTGTGGTGATCTCTCCCTATACGCGACTGCCCCTCCGCAGCGGTGCCGCCCTTCTCCGCCCACCGCGCCGCCCCTACCCCACCACTCGCATGACGCGCGGGACCGTCGTGCGCCGGCCGAGCTGCAAGAGGGAGATGAGGCGTAGGCGAGCATCTCTCTGTTTTGTGTGTGCGACCTGCTCGATGAAATGACTAAGAGAGGGAGGAAGAAGAGAGATGGGAGAGAGATATGGATGACATGTGGACCAGTATTGAAAATAATATTTTTTAATTAAAACCGCCACGTGGGCTGCCACGGTGGCAAAACCATCCACCTGTACAGCCTTGGTGGCAAAAGCACCCTCAAAACCGATACTAGGGGGTTAAGTGCATTGATTTTAATAGTTTGTGGGGCCGGTTACCTGAATTTCGAAGTCAAAAGGTTATGTGCGCTGGATCAATACTTCAGGGGTAAGTAGACTTTTTCCTTTTTTAAAAAAGGGAAAGTCTATTTTACACCCTGAACTATGGGGCTGCGTCTACATAATCCCTTGAACTATTAAACCAGGTATTATACCCCGTGAAACCAAAAAAAGTTGCAGGTAACCCACTGAAGGTGGTTTTGCCCACGTGGCGGTGATGTGGCACTTGACATAAAAATGACATGGTGAGGGGTTGAGGGACCGTATGTAAGTGAATAATATTTTCCATTTCTAATCTAGCTATATTCTTCCCCACGGTTGTTGGCCTATCCTGCCACCGCCACTAGCTGCCCTGCCATCGGCCTCTGCCCCGATGCCCGCCTCCAGCTGCCTGCGCAAGGGTTGGTGGCGCAGCGATGACAGAGTGCCGGACGGTGGCAAAAGTAGGTCACTTGGGTGGCCCACTCATGGGGCTAAGGCCAGGATGCTTCGGGTTCGGCCGGCGACAAAGCTGGTGACGTCCATGGCCGAGGCGCACATAGGTGCGGATGAGATGGAGCTGACAGTGTACATGGCGGCAGCTCACCAGCCGTGGTGGCCTGGGATCTTGAGGAGGAGGCGCGGACGATGCGTCGGGTCTCGACGGGCAGATCTGGAGCCGAGCGGTGGCGTGAAGGTGGAGATGCAGCCACAATTAGGTGTGCGTCGAGTGGAGATGGCAGCGTGCGACGGGACCCAATGGTTGGCACGCGCTTGAGGTCGAAGGTGGGGATGGCAATCGGGTTAGGTACCTACGGGTACACCCCCCCTCATACCTGAACCCGAAACATGAAAACTGTACCCGAACCCGAGTTGAGACAATTCTCTGTATGCCACTGGAAAATTTTACAATCCCCTATTTGCCATTGGTTTAACTTTTTTCTTCCCTCGGTACCACTGCCGTTAAAATCTGTTAGTTTTAGCTGTTTAAAAAGTTCATTAATGTCTAAAATGCCCTTTCGGATTAAAACTTTAAAAAATAATATCTCCTTCATTTTAACTCCAAATTGAGTAATTCAAATTTTAAAATTTATGTAAAATCATGCTCTACTTGCTATTCAAATATCTGTAACATTTGGTATTTTCAAATTTTATTCTCCATTTTCATGAGGCATAATAAGTTTGATTATTTTTTTTAAAAAAAATTACATCCAGAAAGTTTAAATGTTTACTTTCGAATCTGGCTATACATAATTTTATGAATCTGTAGTAATTTTTCTCATGTTTTTATGAACTCTATACTATTTTTATGAATTTTTTCTATTTTGTAACGTATTAAAAAGGTAGGGGCATGATGGTCATTTTTTAACTCCGTTATAATCTTTACCGTTTGAGTGGCACTGAGGGAAGAAAAAACTTAAACCGATAGCATGTAAGGGAAGAGAGAATTTCGAGTGGCAGATAGGGAATTGTAAGCTTTCCAATGGTATACAGGGAATTCTCTCAAAGTTCTCATGGGTATAATAAACCCACGCCCATACCCGAACCCGAACGGGTACCCGAACCCGAATGGGTACCTGAACCCGAAATATATAATAAGTTGATATCTCTAAATTGAATACAATATAAATGACATTAATAAATTTCAACTCTATCGTTTCATCAACTTTAAACATATATTATATTTAATTTTATTATTCTTTTTAGGTACCCATGGGTGTAAAAATAAACCCAAACCCAAAACCCGAAATCCATACCCAAACCCGAAACATTTCATGGGTATAAATCCACACCCATACACGGGTACCTGAACCCATGGGTAAAATTGTCATCCCTAGTCCGAAGCGTACCCGAGGCCTCCAGATCCCGTCGCTACTCGCCTCTGGCCACCTCGTTGCTCGCCTCCAACCACCCCGTCGCCCACCTCTAGCCTCCTCTGCCGTTGCCCGCCTCTATCCCACCACTCAGTGCTAATCGCCCCTAACGCCGCCCCACCACCCGCCACCCCGTCGGTGGCCTCCAACTGATAGTCTCCTTGCCACCACCCTGCTGTTGACCTCCCTTGCCGCCCACGTGTACAGAGGGATAGAGGGAGAGAGAGAGAGAGAGAGAGAGAGAGAGAGAGAGAGAGAGAAAGAAGTGATATGTGCACGTGGCGATGATGTAGCAAGCAAAAATTGCTCGTGTACAGCTTGTGTGGCAAAACCATCATCGAAACCACTTTCAGAGGGTTATTTGCAACTTTATTCTGGTTTCGTGGGGGTATAATAGCTGGTTTAATAGTTCAGGGGACTAAAATAGACGCAACCTTATAGTTCAGGGTGTAAAATAAACTTTTTTTTAAAAAAACTGACAATTTCTGAAGTGTAAGGCTACTGTGCGCTGTACTGTCGGCCGTTTTTGTTTAAACTGAATCACTGCTTACCTTCCCAAGTTCCCATGGGCACAGCGCGCAACTCTGCAGCAAGGACCGACCATTCGCATCTTGGCATAGCACTGTTGTACGAGTAGTCTATTAATTTTTTTTTGCTCATTTGACTAGTACAAATTACGCCCACATGGATATGGTTTCGTCTGGTTCTACCAGCATCTGCATCGCTGAACATGGGGTCTCTTCTCCTATGCTGCCAGGGGTTTGCGACAGGTGATGATGGTGTACTTGATGAGGCCCTTCTTGTAGCCTTGAACCATCAGAGGCATCACCAGGGCCACTCTTATCGTCTTCCATCCTTTCATGTAACCCGAGGCCAATCAGCACAGCTTGGTGCAGTCAGTGAGCAGTGAACGGAAAGAAGGTGAAAGAACATACCACTTCGTAGCAGAGAAGTTAAGCCTTTCCATGTCAGTGCTGACTGTATGACAGCGGGAAAGAATGGCGCCACGTTCTCAGACCAATCGGCTGTCCTGATACCCTGCCATGTCAAAAACAGTGGAATAATAATCATGGAGGTCCGCAAGCAGTTGGATAGCATATGATGTTACAGATGATATTCAGGCAGAAGATTTACACACAACGTGGGTCGAATTGATCAAATCCATTCAGAATCCAGGATATGGGAAAAAATTTACCTCGAGAGACAACGACTCAGCAATCTTGACATAGTCAGAAGGCGAGCACCATTCCGGGAGGTAATATGCGTCGCATATCCTTTTCAAGAGATTCAGCTCTTCTGGTTTCAGTGAGTCTTTAGAAGGTGCGAGATCCCTATGGCACCATGTCACAATGATAATTGTTGCTCCAGGAGCTGCGACGCGTGCCAGCTCACTTACAAACTAATACAAGAGTCAGTAAGAACTCATGGAAAACTTCAATATTGCGGTTGTTTGAAACTGAAGAAAAAAATCCAATCTTTGCTACCCACAGCTCACTGCCTCACTGGGTTATTGTAGTTTATCTAGTTTGTCTGCGATTGCAAAACTAAGCCAAACTAGGAATACTGAGATTAATACACGAAACCATCGTTTCACCCGGTGTTAGTTGGCATTCAATGTATTTCGAGTATGAGTTCCTCCCATGTACTTCATATTTTCACCAATAACCAAATATGACGTTGCACACATGCTATTCTATACAGCTTGGTAGCTAATCTTGAGAGGTTACCACACTGCATTTTTATTAAAAGGAATACCAAATGTTGTTACCTTGCGTTTGTCCGGCATGTACTCACCACTCTCCATGGACCAGACAAGATCAAACTGCCCATCAGGAAAAGGCTGATCCAAAGCATCAGCAACTTGGAAAGAAACCTGCTCAGAAAATATGCCGTCAGTGCGTCACCCCAAGGCAAATATACAAAAGCAGACCTCTGAAGTCAAAGATCAAGAGCTGAAGAAAAAAACAAGTTTTTTTAGGAAAAGACTGCAGGGGTTTTAAAAAACAAGTTACCACTAGATTACCCAAAATGAACTCCGTAAAGGATTAGTACTCACCTTGTCTGACAGCCCCTGCGCAGCTGCAAGGTCATTTCCTCTCTGAGCCTGTACAGGGCTCAACGTAATGCCGTAGCACTGTGCTCCGTATTTGCTCGCCAGGTATCTCGAGCTACCACCGATACCGCACCCAACGTCGACAATCCGTTTGGGTTTCTTTGCTGCATCGTCTGTAAGCAGGTCATCCGTTGGAAAGAGCTATTAGTAACGCATGCACTTAATTTACACTAGTGGAACAGATCCATCAAGCTGCTACTTCATACGAAATGGCAAAGCCGAAGTTGTGCTTGCGTTGGATTAGGTGCTAATATCTCTATTGATCTTCATACCAGTACTCTGGAGATTTCCTCCTCTTTTGTTTGGAGAAAAAGAAAGATAACAAGGCTATAACCCTTCATATATATTTTGAACCAGTAGATAATCCAGTCCACAATACAGTTGAAAATAAAGATCGGAATGGTATGTTTTCAGGTGAATTGCAACCATAACATTACAAGGTTTCTACCCTGTGGAAATGTAACTCATGTATCTATGTCATTATCAGTTGAAGTGAAATGTCAATTTTAAGTTTTTGCAATGGCATGAGCGAAAAATTTTCTTCAATCAACTGATTAGGTGAGAGACCGGGATGGACGGGACAAACAATTTTATCCCAAGATCTGTTTTTTAGACATACATACTTATCATATCTGTTTTTTTAGCAATTGGATAAGAGTGTGGCATTTTAACAACGAGGGTCTCTTTGATTCGCGGTTGTAGTTGGGTTTTGGTTGTAGTTAAATAAGTTGAGGGTCGTAAAAAAAAGCTAAAAAGGCTAAAAATATTATTTAAAAATATTTTCGAGTTTTTAAATAACTAAAAATATTATAAAAATGTTACAATGAATGGTCCGTGCAAAAATAATAAATTTTACAAACCTAACCAAAACCATACAGAACCATAAACCACACGAATCAAAGAGGGCAGATATGAAGTTTATGCGTTAAATGTAGGGTATGTACATAATGAGGCCATGAAAATTAGGACTGCTCACCAAGTAGCCATTTGAGGGTGAAATAGGGTAAAAAAAGCAGAATTATGTGCCAAGGTGATATGCGCAAGTGCGCAACCACCTGTGCAACTGAGGACCTCTGGTTGCGAAAAAGGTTCAATTTCCACTCATTTCACAGAATCCAGATGCCCAAATAGATAATATGACACTGTGAAGAGACGTCTGCCCTAGGTTGCTAGGCGGGTAGCATCCAAACATTTCTGTTTCTAAAACGAAGCGTTCTGATTCATCGAACCTATTTTCTTCAAAACCATAAAAATATTACTCACAAGTTTTCACAAACAACCAGGTGGACTTCTCGAACTTTCACCATAATCCGGGAAATTCCGGCGTGCCTGGCTCGTCCAACGAGCACGAGCGACGCCAAAAATTTACCCTTTCAAGTTACTGTGCCGTGAACAGTGCCTAGTAGGTGGCGTTGCGAGTTTGCGACTAGGCACACAGAGGCAGGCAGAAGTGCAGAACATCTCACAAGTGACAAGACACAACCAGAAAGAAGCCTGGTCGGCACTGTGGGCGTGGGGCAACTGGCAAGTGTTACCTATATGTGTGGCTATGACGATGGTGGAATGAGACTGTGAGAGTGATGCAGGCGTAACAGGATGCGGGGTTCGGGGACGCACTAACCCGGGACGGCGGCGAAGGCGAGGGCCTCCTCGATCATGCGGATCTGGGCGCGGCGGTGGTCGGACATGGAGGCGGCCTCGCCGGAGTCATAGAAGCCGTTGTGCATGTGGTCGCCCCAGATGCTCTCCCACACCCCGGACGACTCGTCGTAGAGCCCCGCGATGCCCTCCTTCAGCCCCGGCGGCGCGGCCGTCGACGTCGCCGCCATCGCGCGCGCGCACAGCTGCGGCCGGAGGAATAGGCGCTGGCCGGAGTGGGCGGAGGCGCGGCGGCGGCGGCGCCTGCTGCTCGGACGCGGACTCGCGGAGGTGGAGGGGAGCGGATGCCGGAGCACCGAGCCGTGGGCCATTTTGTAGTGCAGGGCCAGGGGCAGGGGCAGCATCTACTGTTCTGCTCTCCCAGTCTCGTCCGTCTCGTACTCTCGTGTTGGCGAGGCCGTGCAGGACTGATTACTGAAGGGCGGTGTCAGGTGGGCCAGCCGGCCAGGCGAAGGGCGGTCACGATTTTTTTTTTTTTTTACAAACGTACCAACAACTACCTTTTTCTCAACAAACTCCATAATACTCTGTCCTTCGTGCTCGTGCCCTGCTAATATCGTACGGTATACAGCCCACACACGATACGACGTAACAGTAGGAGTATCACCTTAAACAGGGACACGATCACACGAACCGCTACCAAACAGTATATCGTCGCATTTAACCTAACGGTATAGAAAAAAAAGGGACAAAATACGGGGCTCCATCCTCACGCATGGTCTTCATCGCTTGAGTTGAGCCTCCTTTTTTCGCACTTGCTCCTGCAGGCACGAGCACTCTTCCTCTGCCGAGGCATCGATGTCGCACCGCGCCGGAGAACCCCGCTTCCTCAGCGCGCCTTCCCGTACGCGCGAGTTCTCTCCCCAATGGTGTCACGGTGCCGGACAGTCAAGCTTCCTCTGCACACGCATCCATTTCG
>SPJY01037268.1:3593101-3674394 GCA_005191435.1 Raddia distichophylla | reverse complement strand
CGTTTTCTTCTACTTCATCTTCTGTTTCTTGTATCACATCACTAATATCGACGTACAGCTCTCCTGACAACTCTCGTTCTTGAAACGGCTCCATATCTTGTTGAGACTCGTAGTCTTCTTCATGGAGGTCGAGCAATCCACCAAACGGATGGCATTTATGCACAATCCACCAATTTTTGTAATTTGGATGAGCGTATGGCAGATAGAACACTAGCTCGACTTGTTCGGGTAAAATAAACACGTCAGGCTTTTGATACAACTTCTTATGATTTATTTCAACTAGTCCTAGTTCAGGAGTACGCCGCACCCCACACTTAGGATCGAACCATCTGCACCGAAACAGTACGAGCGAGAGATCATTGTTGCCTTCATAAGATATTTCCACTATCTCCTCAATAATCCCGTAATACTCTATGTCTGGACCATCAAAGTCGGCTGTGACATAACTAACGACGCCGCTATTAACTGTGCTTGCATTTGGGCGAGAAGACTCAGCCGCTTCGGATCGAAAACGATATCCATGGCAATCATAACATCCATGAACCTTAATTCTACGACTACATCCACATGACATTTGTCGAAGATCGTTATGCACGCTGGAGTGTTTTTGACACTGCACAACCATAACAATGTCGAAGATTCAGCAAAACTTACATAGTCCTACGACTTATATTGGCGGCCTGAACAATACCGACCACAAAAAATGCCTATGTCGGCGGTATAAAATGGACCGACCACATAGATCCCGTAGACACCGCGCTCCCACTACTTTCTGACCCGCCCTCAGCTTGATCCGAAGAATTTCTTTATGCAAAGATAGTGTTTATAACATACCCAACACAAAATATACCAATCCATAAGGTTTTGCCGCCCTTCCGTACACTTTCGACGCAAGGTCATTCCTAACCGGAACAAGTCCGTTACGAAACTAATACAACCTCAGCGTTACAAAGGGACTGTGTGTCGAAAGTGCAACAAAGGGCGTGAGAACCATATGGAATGACTTGTTATGGGTTGTGCATGTCTTAGAACCTTACGTTGCACAAAACAATGCCTCGGATTGAGCGGAGCGATGGTCGGAATGGAAAGGGGGATGGATCTATGTGGTCGGTATTAGATTGGGCCGCCGATACAGAGTACGCAACCTGTGCTTTCCTCAGGTTGGCCCACAAGTCAGTCTCACAAATCAGTGTCGGAGGTTTATCGAAGACCGCCTAAATAGACAGTCTATGTCGGCAGTTTTTTCTTAGGCCGACCACATAGGTCCTGGCTGCCCTATTCTACCTTTCTGGCCCCACATGGCAGACACACCGACTTTCCTACTAAACTTAACAGCGACTGTTCGGGACGTTAAGTTACCGTCAAGGCGAGATACAATGTGGTCGGCCTGCAAATGGCCGCCGACATAGACTTGTATGGCGGGCTCGGAAATTCAAATTTTGCCCACGCGCGTAGTAGGTTTGGGAGTATTGTCGGCGGTTTTGGTTATGCCGACGACATAGTTTTTCGTCATGTATGTTTGTCGGCGGTATTATTTATTACCGTGGACATTGTGTTGTCGTCGGTTTTTGGGCCGCCGACACTGATTTTCCGGCCGCCGACACTGATTTCGTTTCCTGTAGTGATATAGCTGAATATGTAGCGTTGTGTGACACGTGTCAGCGAATTAAAGCAGAACATCAGTGACCCGACGGATTGTTACAACCTCTAAAAATTTTAGTGTAAGTGGGAAGAAATTGGCATGAATTTCATAGTTGGTTTGCCAAGAACCCAGCCAGCAAATGATTCCATTTGGGTCATAGTCGACCGTTTGACCAAGTCAGCACACTTCATACCGGTCAAGACTACGTACGCTAGAGATAAGTTAGCAGAAATTTATATGGCTAGAATCGTGTGTCTACACGGAGTTCCTAAGAAGATTGTGTCAGATCGAGGAACTCAATTCACTTCAATGTTTTGGGTGAAAGTCCTTAGTTTCATGGGGACTAACCTTGCGTTTAGTATAGCTTACCATCCGCAAACAGATGGGCAGGCTGGGAGAGTCAACCAAGTACTCGAGGATATTCTACGAGCTTGTGCTCTATCTAATGCCAAGAATTGGGACAAGCATTTGCCCTACGTGGAATTTTCGTACAATAAAGTTATCAAGCTAGTCTAAAAATGGCACCCTTTGAAGCACCTTATGGAAGGAATTGTAGAACACCACTGTATTGGAAACAAACAGGCGAGCGTATGGTTTTTCGACCTGACCTACTCAAGGAAGCCGATGAGCAAGTCAGAGTGATACAACAAATGTTGAAGATAGCTCAAAGCTGACAAAAGAGCTACGGAGATAATCATCGCCGAGATTTGACCTTTCATGAAGGAGATCATGTGTATCTTAAGGTTTCCCCAACGAAAGGAGTGAAGCGTTTCTGAGTTAGCGGAAAGCTGGCTCCGCGGTATGTTGGACCATTTAAAGTTTTGGCCAGGAGAGGCGTAGTAGCCTACCAGCTTGAATTACCTGCCCAAATGTCAGATGTCCATGACGTCTTCCATGTATCTCAGTTGAGAAAATGTCTAAGAGTTCCTGAAGAACAGAGACCTCTACAGCAACTTGAACTGCAACCGAACCTGACATATCAAAAGTATCCAGTTCGCATTTTGGATGAAGCTGTTCGTCAGACCAGGAACAAAACAATTAGTTCAGTGGAGCAACCACACTAGGGAAGAAGCGAACTGGGAGCGTAAAGATCTCCAGGCCGAGTACCCAAGCCATTATGAAGTTGTCCAAATTCTCTCCATTAGTGGCCAAATACCATTGAAAAGGCACCCAAAAATCCAATTGATGGTTGTTATGTAGTGCTGAACGTTACCATTGTTACTGCCTTGCTAGTGGAGCACTAATCGAGCTCTAATTGCCGCATTTTTTGGCTGTAACACCTATTAAATCCCCCAAACTGAGCTCTTCCCTCTCACTTTTGATCTTCTCTCCAATCCGGCTCGGGTAAGCCTTGTTTCTTCGATTCTTCCTAATCTGGTCATGTGTACACATGACCGAACCCATTTTGGCGCTCGGTTCTAGGAGATTCGCATCCAATGGCAAGAATTTGTCACCAGAGTTGTTTTGCTCGCCACCGCTACCGAGGAGCTGGTGGTCGAATTCGTCACTACCGTGCGGTAATATTCCGATTCCTCTCTCCAATAGCATCCCTATGGCGTCTAGAATGTTTCCCCTTGATTAATTGGGCCGGAGCTCCTGCCGTCTCCCCATGGCCGTTGCGCCGCCGCCACAGACGCCCCCAGCCCAAGCCGCTGTCTCCTTATGCCCGCGCGATGCCGCCCCGCCCCTTCCCCTAGCCCCCATGCTACCATGCCGCCGTTGCCGTGTGCAGGCCAAGCCACGGCCGCTGTGCGTCACCGCGCCGCCACCGCCGACGAAGTCGTCGAGCCGCCGCCCACCGTCGTCGTGCCGTCGCCGGAGCGCCTCCTCCTAGGCGCCTCCCCTCCTCTGCCTGACACGGCTGGAGGTGAAAGAAGGAGATGTACTAGCCCCCCTTCAACCGACTAGGCTGCAAGGCCATATAGGCCAGCTTCGGCCCATTTTTTTCTGCAATTTTTGAATTACAGTAATTTCCAGATTGTTCCTAGATTGAAATAATTGTTAAAAATTATATGTAGCTCAGAAAATTATGAAAGAAATTTTGCTATGTTTCTAAAAAGGGTTTTTTTCATCCGTGCCATTATTAAGTTGCATATATTCGGAATGCCATTATAAAGTGCCTATTGTCACTGATGCCATTATCTCAGCAACAAACCTCAGCACTGCCATTCTTTGCAATTTCGGAGGATTCACAAACTAAAATACAACCAAAATACTCATATGACATGTGGGCCCCTAATGTCATCCTCACACCTTCTTCTTCTTCCTCCTCATCTTCTTCCTCTCTCCACCGCTACTCTCTCCTCCATCGTCGCCGGAGCTCCACCGCGCCGCCGCCGGAGCTCACCCCAAGCTCCTTCGCTGTCCTCCTGGAACCCTAGCGGGAGCTCACCGTCGCCATGGCCGCCTCCACCAACGCCGAGATGGACCTCGCTGCGTGCGCCATCGCCGCCTGCCTCCTCCTCTGCCGCTGCTGCCCTCCTCCTCGGCGGCGACGAGCTCCTCCTTCGCGGCGGCGACCGCGGCGCGAGCTCGAAGCAGCGGCGGCGGTGCGAGCTTGAATGGACGGTGGCGAGCTCCTCCTTCGCGGCGGCGGCGCGAGCTCGACGGCAGCCGCGGCGGGGGAGCTCGAGATGGACTGCGGCGAGCTCCTCCTTCGCGGCGGCGACGGCGGCGTGAGCTCGAGATGGACAGCGGCGAGCTCCTCCTTCACAGCGACGGCGGCGGCGCGAGCTCGACGGCAGCCGCGGCGGGGGAGCTCGAGATGGACGGCGGCGGCGGCGGCGGAGCGAGCTCGACGGCAGCCGCCGCGGCGGGGGAGCTCGAGATGGACGGCGGCGGCGGCGGAGCGAGGTCGACGGCAGCCGCCGCAACTTGAAGAGAGAGGGGAAGAATAGGAGGAGGAAGAAGAAGGGATAGAGGATGACATGTGGACCTAGGCTGTCAGCGTGTATTTCTCTGTATTTTACATGTATTTCGATTTTGTATACTTCGTAAATCTCTCAAAATGCTCAAGAATGGCAGTGCTGAGATAATGGCATCAGTGACAATAGGCACTTTATAATGGCAGTTTCGAATATATGCAACTTAATAATGGCATGGATGAAAAAAAAACCCTTCTGAAAAGTGTATTATTTTACTGCCAAGTTTGGTACCGACATTGTACATACTAAATTCTCTATGATTTATTGTTTAAAACTGTTGTAGCATTTTTTAGTAATGAAAATATTAGTGCAAAAATTACCAAACCAATTTTGTTAGGTTTATAAAATTGTGTAGTGTTTGATGGTAAAATTTGGTACTATATATGTACAGAATGTTTTATACATGATTTATTATTTAATAAGTACTTTATCAATTATTGTAATCAATGTTTGTTTGCAAAAATTATAGAACTAATTTTATAATTATCTTTAAACAGATTAGTAAGTACTGTAAAATTTGCATGAGCATGTGCATCCATTTAATTTTGGAGTTCTCGCATTATTGAATTTCTTCCAATTATTGTCGTACGTTAGGATCAAGCGACGAGGAACGATTTGCCGACGCACCGAGGGAGTGTGTCCACTGTGCTCAACAAGGCAAGTGTTGAACCTTGTTGCCTACTGTTTTATAATGCATTTATAGATGATTCCGAAATGTGCATGTATGTTAAAAATAAAAATGGCTATGTAAATAGAGTAGCTAATCTCAAGTAATTATATAGTTCATACTAAAACATTCCTTGCTGCCATAGGACATAACATAAAGTCTTATATTATCGTCCTCCATTGAAAATTAGGTTTTGATCTCATTATAACTGCTTAGAATTGCAATGTCCCCATCTGCACCTATTTAAATTGCTATGCCGATGAACTACGCGTGTTTTGAAAAGATAGTTGTGTCTGCCACTTTTAAAATGGGTGTAGATGATAGTGGGAACTATCGGGATAATAGTATTTTGCAAAACCTGGTTGGGCTGGGTGGCTGGATGCAAGGTGGTGTGCATTATGATGAGGCCAATGTTGCATGAGATTGGTTCAAGTGTAGGACCCACCCCGATCGCTAAGGACAGATTCCTTGAGGTAGTCGAGCTAAGTATTATAGTGCGACCATTGAGTGCCTGTGTGTGCAGGCCCTGGATTAGTAGCTTTTGGAATCCTAATTCGGTGCCCATCCTGTGGGACTATCCTGAGGGCAATGGTCTTGGGTTGTACTATGCTAAGGCCAATGGTGCAACCCGCAGCCAGTCGAGTGTGGTGCTAAGCCGATGCCGATGGTACCCACTGTTGTGTTGTTGGGAGCGGGGTTACCGGATTAGGAGGAAGACTGCCAAAGGCCTTGTCAGGAAGACCCTTTGGCCCGAGAAATCCTATCTCATGGGTAAAGAGCGCAACCTCTGCAGAGTGTACAACTATCATGACTGCCTTGCCCGAGGTCAAGGGCGTACGACAGGGAGCTATCTCTCTGTTAGTTTTAACATTTTGTTTTCGAAATATTTTTAAACAAAAACCATGATAGAAGTCGTGCGTTTTGGTTTTCTCCTCACAAGGGGATTGTGAGCGTGGGAATGTAGGTTCACGGTGGGGAACTGTGATTAAACACTTAGGGAAAAACCGGCAGTCGACGGGAATTGAGAAACTAAATGATTCAAATAATTGTTACTGCCCATAGGAGAAGTAATAGGTAGGGATGACAGGATTTGAACTCGTGACATTTTGTACCCCACGCGCTACCAAGCTATGCTACATCCCTTTCCCTGTTATACAGTGCTGCAAAACCCTTGTCATGTTTTCCACATTGTAATTTTTTCCTCTATCTGTATACAACTTTATACATTACTGTCTACTCGCAAGCACCGAAGCCCCCCTCGACTGTACAATGTCTTTGGCAGCCACATTGTTAGCCCAATCACCACATCTGATCGATCCTTGCCAATAGCAGCCCATCAAATGGTCCAGACCACCCACGCGGAGTACTCTACTCCATCGAGCGATTCGTTGATCGCATCAAGGTCCATCTTGCACGAAATTTGAGATTTTCCTCGACACTGCATGTATGCATAATCCTTACGCCTCCACCAAGATCATCTGCATCACAAACCTTAGCTTAGATATCAATCTTCTCCATGGCACATAGGAACTCATTCGACAACCATATCTCCAGGAGATGTTTCAGGTTATTGGCCTTGGCTCTGACACCACTTTTTAGAGCCCGATGAGATCATGCCATATTCTACCAACTTTTTCCAAGACCAGCACCTGATCTCAGGCTTAGGTCTCCTGCATCTAGTCGCCCAACTAGAGCGTCCTGGCCAAACTCAACCCAAAAGACTAGCCTGATGGATGGGGATGCCTTCTTCTTTAAGTTGTTGTCGATAACATAGATCCCGAGTACCCACAAGGCGGGTCTAAAACACCACCCGACAGGGGATGAACCAAGTCAGGTGGATAAGGACAGGCACCACTCGAACTCTGGAAGGCTTGCCCAGCAAGGAAAGGCTTAAAGATAGAAGTTTATAACTAATAAGGAAGATACAATCGTATCCCGGATAACTACGTATCTAGCTAGAGGATAGAGATAGAAATCCTACCTCGTAACCGAACAGGACTCTACATTGTAACCCTGCCCCCACTATATAAGGAGGGCAGGGAGCCCCTGGTTTGTCACCTTCACCTTCATCCACATCTCCATACACATCCATGGAGAGACATCCCCCTCCACATTGATTATCAGATCACCATCATAATCCCAGAACACAAAACTAGGGTATTACGTCCACCGCGAGAGCCTGAACCTGTATAATCCTTTGTCTTGTGTTACCATCGAGTTTAGATCCAGCGCATAACCCCATATATAATCATTGCCGACGATACCCCCTGGTAAAAAACAAACGTTGACAGTTGGCGCGCCAAGTAGGGGCAGCGTCAAGATCAATCTCATCAAGCTCGATGGCATCGATCAATGGAGTCACCGTCGTCTTTGCCCCTGGCCAGACTTTCCGTTTCGGGAGCCGACTGCGTCATCAACGACTTCAGCGACTCCACCTCTCAGATTTGGATCAGATCCAAACTGGGGGAACTACAACAACACCTTCCGCCCGGGTTGGGGAACGCCACGGCCATCTACTCATTAGTAGTATGCCATGGGCTCACTTTCCGACTCGGATCTGCGATGGCTCGAAAATAGATTCTAGACGTCATCTTGTTTTGACAATTCCAGATGATCTAGATGGAATTTGAAGTCGGGACTAGATGCCTTTGAAAAGATAATTTTGTCAGCTTTCCGTGAAACCAAATAAAGCCTAAAATGGAGTCCGGATGTGTCCGGGGCGTCCGTTTTAAGGCAGACTGCGCAGGAAGGTCGTGAATATCAGCAAGCTCGTAAAGCCCATATGCGGGGGCTGCGGCATGTGAATAGGACATGGCACACCTCCAAGGACATCAAGGATCAGCAAGGAGCTTCTCCAAACAATCGATGACCAACACTTCCTCTAGACTCGGATCCGATCAAGTCTGAGTACAACATCGACATCGCTTCGTCTTGACTCCCGTTCGGGTCGAGCAACGCCGCTGCCACCTACTCCCGAGTGGTGTGCCGAGGGCTCAATTCTCGATTCGGATACGAAGAGGACCTAACCCAGAACAAGTTCAAGACGGTGGGTGCCTTCAGCAGCAAACCACACGGATTCGACGACCGAGTCGCTCTTTTGTACTCGAAACAGGGCCGATCTAAGGAGAGCTTCATCATCATTATAATTCAACTCTCGTTCGGGTTATGAAACGCCACTGGCACCTACTCCCTTGTGGTGTGCCGCATGGCTCAATTCCCAACTCGGATACGGCGAGGACTTAATCAAGTACTTTTACAACACCTTCACGGGTTCGGACATGATCCAATCCGGGGGAGTAATCGGCATTGCTTCGCTCGGGTTTCGTTCAGGTTATGGAACGCCATAGCCACTTACTCATGGATTGGTTTCTAACTTGGATACGGATAGACCCATACCAAAGATTCTCGAGTGGTGTCTGTAACTACCATAACGATTAACAGAGTTATCATCGTCTTCAACCTTTGCAAGGCTTTTCGCTTTGGCAACATCGACTTCGTCACCGACAACTTCGGCAACTTTGCGCTCTCGGACTCGGACCAGATCTGATCCAAGCGCAACTTCAGCAGCGACTGGCCCATACTACTCTTCGGGTTGGAGAATGCCGCCGCCGCACAACAGCGCGTAATGCGCCGGAGGCCTAAGCTTTCTTTTATGTACTCGGACTAGATCCGATCCAGGAGATACTTCACCAACACATCAAGATCCACTCTTTCGGACTCGGACGAGATCCGATCTGGGAGAAACTTCAACAGCACTTCACTCGGGCAACCGTTCGTGTTGGAGAATGCCGCCGCCACCTACCGACGAGTAGTGCGCCGGGGGCTCAATTCCTGACTCGGATACGGCGAGAAACCATTGGAGAACGAATCTCGAATGGTGACCGTCATCACCAGCAAATCACCTGGACTCGACGATCATGGTGTCCATCGTGCGATGCCGGCTTCATCAACCGTGAGGTGAACATGGGAAGAAGATTCGATTGTTCTCGTTCGGAATCTAGACGGAACTTGTGTCGTGATTTCCCATTGACTTAGTTTTGGGTGATATAAGATGCGTTGGAAAGCTTATCTCGTTATCTTTCCATTGAATCCAAGAACACAAAAATCCGAGCTCGAGTGCGACCGTGGCGCCTGTCTGAAGACAGACTACGCAGTAAGGTCGCGAATTTCGGCGAGCTCGTTAAGCTCGTCAGCGGCAGCCACGACGTGTGAATCGGTTGTGCCGCACCTCGTGGGACGTTGAAGATCAGAGAAGACTTTCATGAACCTTCGTCGAGCTACACCAATCACGTGAAGATCATTTACGACTACGGCCGACTTCGTCGACCAAGGCCGAGACCTCGGCGAGCATGTGTTGTTTGATGCCGACCACGGCGTGTGCCGCTCGGTGTTAATCGAGATTTCAACAATTACTTCCGTTCGGTTACGTGAAGATCGGCTGTCCTTGATTTCCACAGTAGAATTTTGATTCGTTTAATACAACGGCGCCACGAGCGACCAAGTTAACGGATCAGCGACACGCCTATGCCGGCGTCCCGAGCATACAAGTCTACGGCTCAGCGACAAGTCTACGTCCGCGCCCCGAACGCCCAAGTCTACGGCTCGGCAACATGCATATGCCGACGCCACGAGCACTCAAGTTTATGGCTGCGTGACACGGCTACGCCGGCACCCCGAGCGCCCAAGTTTACGATTCAGCGACGCGGCTACGCACCGAGCTCCCAAGTCTACAGTTGCGCGACATGCCTGCGCCGGCGCCACGAGCATCCAAGTGTGTTGCTCGGCAACACGCCTACGTCGGCGCCATGAGCACCCAAAATCTACGGCTCTGCGACACGCCTACAGCTGCACCCCGAGCACCCACATCTACAGCAAGGCAACAAATCTACGCCGGCGTAATGAGCGCACAAGTCTACACCGGCGCTGTGGATAACATAGACCCTGGGTACCTATACGGCGGGCCTATGAGACCACCCAACATGGTTTGGACCAAGTCGGGTGGATAAGGACGTGTACCTCTTGGACTCTAGAAGGTTTGCCCAGCAAGGAAAGACATAAAGATAGAAGTTTAAGTTGTCATTATTATAATCTTTTCATATAAATCCAAGTTGTTTCTTGACTTGCTACTTAGTCGTTTTTCAACTAAGCAGTAAGTCGGGGGCTACACCTAATAGGTGCACTTGCATGCACTTTTTGTTGCTTTCTCTTAATGATTGCAAAGTCTAGTCACTCGATACGCGTGCCTGGAAAAAGAGCCATGAGCCAATTTCCGACGCCCCGGGGGCTAGACTAGTCGGGCAGAGTGCATAACAAAAGGAAGATTAGTTGGAGGAATTAAAAATCAAAAAAGAAAAGGAGCAAAAGTATAAAAATTATCTAAATAAAGCAATCAGACCTTATGTCCGAGTGATTTTTTTTATCCAGATACTGCCTAAATCCTACATGACATGCTACAGGGGTTCATGGGTTTTTACTCATCAAGTACCTTCTACAACTCTGTCTACGAGTAAGAAGGACCAGCGCAATGAGTGACAACTACAGCTCGAAGAGCGCCTGACACGGCTACACGCTAACGCCCGCGCCTCGACCGTCCAAACATGTAGCTCGGCAAGCACCCGGCATGGCTACGCGCCTACGTCCGCGCCTCGAACGCTCAAGTTTATGGCACAGCTACATGCCCACGCCAATTTCGGTATGGCTATATGCTTACGCCTCTAGCCATAGGCCACCCTGCGTCCTGAGAGCTAACTACGGCCTTCTAGCTGTCCGTCACAACCAGTGGCTACAAGCGCGGCCAGGCTAAGCCAAAATCAGCCTCGGTACACCCCATGTTGGGTCGACTACCGGTAGAGCTACAAAAAATACCCATCACTTGGTATACCCCATGTTGGGTCACTAGTTGGTCACTGCATGTCAGGATCAGATACCAGTGATGTCGGGATTGAGTTTCGATGGTACGCTCCAATTGGGGCCGACGCTGTACACCGCAACTCAGGTATGGATACCATACGGCCAAACTTTATCCTTATGGTATGCCCTATGGTGGGGCCGCCAGCTGTATCCCACTACGGTCGGGTATAGGTACGGTCTGGCTGACAACAATGATATGCCCCATGTTGGGACACTAGCTGTGTGCCGCACCAGTCAGATACAGGTATCATTGGGCCAAACCCTATCCAGATGGTATGCTCCATGTTGGGCCAATAGCTTTACTCTACGAGTGTAGGTACCAGATGGTCAAAACCATGATATGTTCTCTGGAGCCACTAGCTGTATCCCACTTCGGTCGGGTGCAGGTACCGCTCGGCTCTTCAGCCAAAACCACGGTATGCCCTCTGGGGCCACCAGCTGTGTCCCACTCCAGTCGGATACAGGTACCGCTTGGCTCTTTAGCCAAAACCAATAGTACGCCCCATGCTGGGTTGCTAGCTGTATATCGCAAGACGAGTACAGGTACCACTTCATCAAAATTAAAGCGATTCGCGTTACAAAGAGCCAACCGTCAGAACTCCGGCAATCCCGGGCTGGGTATCACTAACAACTCTCTATGAGTACTTCACAGTGTCCTTGCAGATAATGGGCAAAAGCCAGTCGGAAAGAAGCATCAACAATCTACAAGCACTCGGCATGAAGCATGGCTCATCGAAGGTGCGACGAAGTGGAGCAGCAGCTCGACTATGAAGCACTCGAGGGCTACTGTGGAAAACATAGACCCCGAGTACCCACACGGCGGGCCTATGAGACCACCCGACATGGGATGGACCAAGTCGGGTGGATAAGGACGTGTACGACTCAGACTCTAGAAGGTTTGCCCAGCAAGGAAAGACATAAAGATAGAAGTCTATCACTAATTAATAGGGAAGATACAATTGTAATCACTGGATAACTACATATCTGGCTAGAGGATAGAGATAGGAATCCTACCTCGTAACTGACCAGGACTCTACCTTGTAACCATGCCCCCCACTATATAAGGAGGGCAGGGAACCCCTGGTTCGGCATCTTGTTCATCATCTACAGCCTCCCGCATCATGATCTTCATCATGATCTACATACACATCTCCTCATTCATCCATAGAGAGACATCTCCTTCCACATTGATCATGAGATCACCATTATAATCCCATCGCACAGGACTAGGGTATTACCTCCACCGCGAGGGCCTGAACCTGTATAAAAAAGACCCCTGTCTTGTGCTACAATCGAGTTTGGATCTTGTGCATCGCCCCATATATAATCATTGCCGATGATAACCCGCGGTTAGCTACCAGACGACAGGCGCCATGAGCGTCCAAGTGTACGGCTCGGCGACACGGCTACGCCAGCACCAGAGTGCCCAGCTCGGCGACAAGTCTACGCCGGCGCCATGAGCACCCAAGTTTGCGGCTCGGCGACACGCCTACGCCTATACCTGTGTGCCCAAGTCTACGGCTCGGCTACAAGCCTACGCCTGCGCCACGAGCGCTCAAGTGTGCGGCTCGGCTACACGTCTACTCCGGCAAGGCACTCGGAGGCCCAAATCCATTTAAGCAAAGGGTGATCTCTTAACAGGCTTTCTCGACAATACGTCACAAACAATGATAATATGTTATTGTCACCGAGCCTATTTTGGCCTCGGCACCCCATGAGGGCATATGACCGGAAGTGCCACCTATTAAAAGTGTCTCATGGCATACCCTATGTTGGGCCACTAGCCATCTTTGCATGTTAAAGGTTGGGTGTTGATGAGCTTTGGATACTGTTTTGGAGGTATGCCCCTAGTGGGTCGCTAGTTGTATACCGTAACCAGGATACAAAATACCTCTTGGCCAAACTTTATCCAAACGGTACACCCTTAAGTGGTTCGTCAGCTGATACTTCCTCCGGTTGGGACAGGTACCACTCGGCTGAAAACGCGCCCCATGCTGGGCCAAGTGCTAAATTCTACAAGACAGGATCGGACGTTTGTTGCCGCATACCCCCTAATGTGCAAAAGATAACAGGAATAAATGACCAATGAACCAGTCGGCGGGATATCTGACTCGATTGCAAAGCATTCGGGCGCCCCGAATGCTCGGTCTATGGCTCTGCGACATGCCTACGCCGCTCCCCGAGCGCCTAAGTTTACGGCTAGGCGACACGCCTACGCCTCCGCTCCGAGCGACCATTTATATGGCTCAGCTACATGCCTACGCCGACTCCACAAGTGCCCAAGTGTGCGGTTCGGTGACACGGCTACGCCGGCGCCCTGAGTGCCCAAGTCTGTGGCTCAGACTACGTCTGCGCCAAGAGCTTATAAGCTAAGTTTTCATGGTCATGATCTTTTTTTGAGCTGTTTCTTGATTTGCTACTTACTTGGTCTCCAACTAAGCAGTAAGTTGGGGGCTACACATAATAGGTGCACTTGCGTGCACTTTTGTTATTTTCTCTTAATAATCGCAAATGAATCCGAGTGATTATTTCGAGTAGTGAAGCTCTGACCCACGAACGGCGAACTCTAGTCACTCGGTACGCGTGCCAAGGAAATAGAGACATGAGCCGACTCCCGACGCTCGGAGACTAGACTAGTCAGAAAGAGTGCATAACAAAAGGGAAAATTACTTGGAGGAATTAAACATAAAAAAGGAAAATTAGAAAAATCATAAAAATCATCTGCATAAAATAGTTGGACCTTACATCTGAGTGATTGTTTGTTCATTCAGATTCTACCTAAATCCTACATGGACATGTTTCAGGGGGCTCCGTCTCGCGTCCGTTGGGAATCATGCTCCTATCACTGTCATGACAAGTGCTGGTGGTTGTTATACCGCCTTCCGTAGGCCACAGAAGTTCATGGATTTCTCCTTCATCAAGTGTCTTCTACGACTTCGTCTACAAGTGAAGAAGGACTTGCACCACGAGCGCTACCTACGCCCTTGGCCACGAGCCGTGCCACGCCATAAGCACCAACTATGGCATGGCTATAATCTTACACCTTTGGCCATGAGCCACCCAGCACCATGAGCGCCAACTACGGCTTAGCTACAAGCCTATGCCCTTGGTAAGCTCTAAAAGGGCTGCCAACTGTGCACCGTGACAGACGGGTACAAGTACCACTCGGCAAAACGTAGCTTTGGATATGGTACGCCTCATGATGGGCCGAATGCCGGTCACCGCGTCAAGTAGGACTTTGGTACCTATCAAACCAATAAATTTCTTCTTGTGGTATGCCTAATGTTAGGCCGACTGCTGTTACCGCATGACGGAGCCAGATACCATGAGTTGATTCTGGGTTAAAGGTTTCGAGGGTACGCTTTAAAAGAGCTGCCAGCTGTACACCGCGACAGACGGGTACAGGTACCACTCGACCAAGCCTCATCCAAACAAGGGTACGCCCTATGATGGGCTGACTGGTAGTTTCCTATAAATCGGGTTGGGTACCACTCGGGAATTTCAACAGGGAGCTTTATTGAGCCCTTCACAATCTCCTTTCATGCAATGGATCACTCGGCATGAAGAAGAAACCAGTAAGGAAGAAATATCAACAATCTACATGCACTTAGCATGAAGCATTACTCATCCAAAGTGCGACAAACATGAGCAGCAACTTGACTATGAAGCACTAAGAGGCTACTGTGGATAACATAGACCCTAGGGACCCACAAAGGCAGACCTAAAAGACCACCCGACAGGGGATGGACCAAGTCGGGTGGATAAGGATGGGCACCACTCGGACTCTAGAAGGCTTGCTCGGTAAGTAAAGGCTTAAAGATAGAAGTTTATCCCTAATAAGGAAGATACAATTGTATCCCGGATAACTACGTATCTGGCTAAAGGATAGAGATAGGAATCCTACCTCGTAACCGACCAGGACTCTTATCTTGTAATCCTGCCCCCACTATATAAGGTGGGCAGGGAGCCCTTGGTTCGGCACCTTCACCTTCATCCACATCTGCATACACATCAATGAAGAAACATCCCCCTCCACATTGATCATCAGATCACCATCATAATTCAAAGAACACAGAACTAGTGTATTACCTCCACCGTGAGGGCCTGAACCTGTATAATCCCTTATCTTGTGTTACCATCGAGTTTGGATCCAGCGCATAACCCCATATATAATCATTGCCTACGATACCCCCAGTTAAACAAACGTCGACAGTTGTGCTTCCCCATCATTCGATGTGAGATTAAACCCAAAAGGATAGTAATGAAGCTTTTATGTATTGCTACAGTGTTGTGACAAAAAAAGGCTATATCATTAGAGATGCTCTTACATGTCATCACTTGCAGGCTTTTCATTGCAATAGCACAATTATTACTAGCGAAAACTTATCTATTTGTATTGTTTAAGCCATGCAAACATCTCAAGAATCATGAAAGCATAGAGTTATTAAATATTATTTGTATGTACATATTTTCATATTTTTAATATGGATCTTTTATGTATGACACATTTTTAAATGTATTTTTTTGTAAAGACAAAATAAGTATAGATTGAAATTTTGGAATATATGATTTTTTAAAGTATGTTTACATAGCATAAGCAAAAAGAAAAAATTGAACAATGATATGCAAGATAATATTGAAGCAATCGCGATTAGAAATAAGATAAATACAACCAAGCAATGATATGTAAGACGCTTGCAGTGACCCACAATAGCAATAGTAATATATTAACGAAAAATTGCTCAGATAGCACCTCCCAGAAACATGTTTCAAACATGCCATTTGCAAAGCCAATCTTGCTCACATAACACTGGATACCTCCGTCGTTAGCAACCGTAGCATTCCTTTCCCCTTCTCTCTCCTCTCCCCGTTCCCACCTACTCTACGACAAGTTGTCACGTCACATGTATGCATAATTCTTGCGCCTCCACAAGATCATATGCATCACGGACCTTAGCTCTGATATCAATCTCCCCCATCACACATAGGAACTCATTCGACAATTGTGCGATCTCCGGGAGATGTTTCGAGTCACCGGCATTGGCTCTAATACCACTTGTTAGAGCCCAATAAGATCATGCCATTTCATGGCCTAGAACAATCCAACTCCTCCCAAGACCAACACTTGGTCTCAGGGCTAGGTCTCATGCATCTATTGGCCCAACTAGAGTACCGGTTAAACTCAATGCAAAATACTAGCCT
The DNA here is from genome assembly GCA_005191435.1 of Raddia distichophylla. Taxonomy (NCBI): domain Eukaryota; kingdom Viridiplantae; phylum Streptophyta; class Magnoliopsida; order Poales; family Poaceae; genus Raddia; species Raddia distichophylla. Next base: position 3,658,049 of record SPJY01037268.1, on the reverse strand, counting down.
GATGGATAGGGACGTCTTCTCCTTTTAAGTTATGCTTCCCCATCATACGATGTGAACTAAACCCAACAAAACAGTAATGAAGCTTTATGTATTGCTACAGTTTTGTGGCAAAAAAGGGCTATATCTGTAGAGATGCTCTTACATGTCATCACTTGGAGGCTTTTCATTGCAATAGAACAATTATTACTAGAGAAAACTTATCTATTCGTATTGTTTAAGCCATGCAAACATCTCAAAATTCATGAAAACATAGTTATTAAGTATTATTTTTATGTATATATTTTCATATTTTTAATATGTATGTATGACACATTTTTAAATGTAATTTTTTTTGTAAAGACAAAATAAGTGTATATTGAAATTTTGGTATATATATGATTTTTTAATTATGTTTACAAAGCTTAAGCAAAAAGAAAAAGATTTTGAACAATGATATGTAACTATGTAAGACAAAATTAGACTAATTGTGATTACAAATAAGATATATACAACCAAGCAATGCCATGTAAGACGCTTGCAATGTATTATTGACCCACAGTAGCAATAGTAATATACAAATGAAAAAATGGCTCAGATAGCACCTCCGCAGAAACATGTTTCAAACATACCATTTACAAAACCAACCTTGCTCACAGAACATTGGATACCTCCGCGGCTCCGCCGTTGGCGCAACTCCGGTGGCGAGAGAGGCTAGTTCCATGCCTCCAACGAGCTCCAGATTGTACTGAAAATCGAGCTATATGATTGATTTTGTTCTCTGGACAAAAAATTTCCATTGCTCTATGATGCTCACTTCTCGATTTCCCTTAAAATCTCGATCTGCACTTGTTTCCGAGTAGGCCTGATCATGCTCTAGGCCGGGGTTGAAAAGCAAACAACCCATTGATCCGGAATGTCAAATTGAGCCTACACATTAGCCTTTAGGCCATTTTTCAACCATGCCTAACTTAGGACGGCCTAGTCACTATTAACACCCTCTTTCCACTATTCATCAATATTTCTATGTATTCTATTTTATTTGATATAGTACTACGTCATCCCAATCGTAGATGTGAAAAATTATCAAAGATCGTACATAGGCCAAGAACTTTTCTCCTGATGGCACCAAATATTTGGGTTTAGAACGTGTAAGTCAGTTTGATCTAAAATTGATAAGGAAACAGTTAGATTCCTTGATCAGCTTATGATCCGATTATAGGTATCAGCGAACAAGCCCATATGCAGTATTGCTTAGCACGACTGTGATGAACAGCTTATTGGTGGATTGTACCAGGCTGTTTTTTTTTTCTTTTCCTGTATTTTTCTCACATCAATGAATTGCCAGCAAACCTTTCCATTTTGTATAATAATAATAATAATCACTACTCTTCAGGTTTCATCTCAATGTACTGGAAGGTGAGAGACATAATCGTGGGGGTTATGTTAGTGACTATAGGCACGATCCCGTGATCTAGCTTTTGAACCATGATCAACAAGTCGGTATTTATCCTTATCAAGCGAACAAAGCAAAACGAAGAAAAGAATTACAGATCATTTCAAATCAGAAGAGAAATATGCGTTAATAATCAACTGCGTCGTCGGTCATCTACTCATCTCTGTGGAGAGACAGAACCGTCTTCCGTGCAGACTACCCTCTTATCGTCATTAGCCATGACCATGGAAGCGCGTTGATGGCTAATACCGCAGAGATGATTAGCCATCACTAAGGCAAGGCAAAACCATCTTCCATGCATTCTGCTCTTGCCTCCTCCATCAGTTGCTGCAGGAGGGAAGGATTGCTTGTCACAATAGCATCAACCTGCTCATACAGCATCCTCTTCATGGAGTCACGATCGTCAACAGTCCATGCAAAAACTTTTATATTATTTCTGTTCACAAAAACCAGCAGAGGTTTAATTAGTAATCAATTAATTTTTCCATCTGTTTGCAATACTAGATCTAAAAATGGTTAAATACTTGAATCCATTCCCCAACCTGTGCATGATCCTCATGAGCTTCTCATGTATCAAAGGATGATACACACCAGCAACTTTGGCCCCTTCAATCCTCACTAGCTCAGTTATTTTACCGGTGGACTGGTCCACCATAACAATGTAACCAACCTATAATAGATGAGACTGATCTCGTCAGTCATACAACAGCATTGTATGTATATTATACGCATGGAGGGCAGATTGACATTAATTGCAATAGCATAGCAATTTACCACAACATCTTTAGACAGCTTGATTACATCCCTTCCTACGTTATCACTTTTTGCCCAGACAAGACAATTTTTGCAGTTTGTTCTCTTGATCTGAAAAGAATATAGACGATGTTTAAGTGAAAAACAGTAACATTACAGGTTACTGTAAGATGACATGGGGAAATCTGATGGGTAAATATAAAGGGTGACCCTCAGCGTATATACAACATGATAGACAACTTTGTCATGGATGAAATTCTCTTATCAGAAGCAACATGTGTTCCAATTTGAAATATTAGTTACAACTTACTACTTCAATAGCATTTTAATCACTGTAAGATCAGAATTTAAGTACTCTCTTACAATTACCTATGTAGCTATCATTTTTTATTGTAGCTGACAATTTAATTTAAGTTCTCTAGTGTTTCTTTTCCTCTGTTAGAACCTACCACAGCAATGATGGTACCAGATATTACATATGTCCTTTTTTAGGGAAATAGTACGTCAGGGACCTACTGTAAATGCATTAAAATTTTAAAAATGTATAAATATTTACAGAATTACAGATATATGCCAAGGACCAAGAATAGAGCCTAAAAAAATAATCATAGACCCAAAAAAAATCTAGATACACTATGTTCTTTGAAGAATCATGGAGCCAACTGATCTTTCATTCTGGCTTTAGATTATTATGAGCTAAAGTAAAATGGCATAGAAAACTATCTATACTTATTTTTCTCATGAAGTTATAGAGAGCTCTCTAGCATCACCAAGGGTCAAACAGAAACAACCTGTCAACCTCTCTGTGATTATTAATCTCAAGGGAAAGGTTGCGTACACTGACCCCCCTTACCCCTTTTTAAGGGAGTTTACTCAGAAACATTGGGGTATGACGATGATGACGACGACGACTATGTTCCTTGAAGAACTCGCATTAAGAAAAAACCTGATACTAGATACATGGAACTTACAACAGAAAGTACTTCTTCAGCTAAGTCTTTCTCAAATAATGGAGGCCCAACTTTGACATCCAGAATCACCTGTCTTACTGATTGTGCAATCAACTGTAGGAAGTAAAATGGTCAGCATGTAACAACCATTCATACTCGTTTATATTGTAAAACATTACCACTTTCAAAATCTTATGCATGTTTCATCTGAAGTTTACATATTACAATAAAAGCTTAGATCGACAAATTAAAATTCGATGGGTTAAACCTTACAGCTAGAACATCTTCTGCTTTAGGAACCTCCTGATTTTGGATTGTTTTTGAAAGCTGAAACCTCGTACTTAGTGCTTTTATCTGCAAAACACTAAAATACTGCTTCATCAATGCCCCAGCACCAGATGGGCATAGCACAAGAATAATATAACTAGATGATTAGGATGTGCTTCAGAAAGCTCGGAGTGAAAACAAATTGTGGTCAGTTCAAACGGTCAATCCACTCAGAACAAATATTCATTGGACAGTTTGTTTTAAGCAGCGAGAAAACTGGAAATATGAAGCACATTGCATGAACCAACGCTAAAAATTTTGGCAAGTGACTAGATTTCAAATGCTTAACTCACCTCATCTGTACTCAGGTGCCCAACTTTTGCCGAAGAATTACCAGACATTATTTGCAGATCCCTGCCTGTGTCAATTTGAATTAGGTTCAAGGCAAATTGCTTGAAAAAAAATTTAGCATGCTAGCTGCTATTAGAATAATCACATAATTTATCTTATGGTCACCCAGTTTTGTCATGACAATTTACTAACTAATGGTTGAGCATGTCTCCCACTCTCCCCAGATCATGAGGAACTCATAAATGAAAAAGAATAATTCAATATTTCTTCATAAATTCACATGCTTTGTACAGTTAAAACGCAGGCAACCAAATAGTAGATGATGAGCTCCAACTACTTCATTATTGTGAGAACCATAGGCATTGGGAGTATTAATAGCTACTAGGATCTCTGAAGCACTGATACGACATAGTTCCAGCGAATCCCCATTGGGCACCGCGTTGGACACAGATACGGCTCAGATACATCCCCGTATCCATATGCGTGTCAGTGCTATGCAGATAGGATGTCAATGACCTGCTAACAGGTAAACAGAAAACTGTATACACCATTCACAAAAAAGCAACCTTATGTCACTTAGAAAGAAAGAAATAATTAAATTATAGTAATTATAATAAATAATATACAATCTCAATAGTCCACCCATTTGATCTACGAAAGTGACAACATATCAATACATGTGTCACCTACCTTAAGCAGCCAGATCCAGGCAGTTCGCTGCAATGAAGACAAAAAAGGCCTACTTTGACCTAAAACCTACAACATGCAGGAAAAGGCTAAAATAGCATTACATGTTTCACTCAGAACAAGTGTGCACAATCAAATAAAGAGTCAAGATGTTATCCACTTGCAAAATTTGACTACATGATCAACCCTAGATTTCTGCCTGTAAATAACAAATAAATATCAATTGATACACAACAGAAATCTGCCCAGCAATAAAATTAGTAGCATCTTTCAGTATTAGTTATTAGTTATTACAAATCCTGTCTCCAGTTCCATTAAACTTTATCTGCGCTTACGGCTGCAATAATCAACATCCTAGATTCAGCACTGCCTAAAAAACAAATCGACAATCTTATCTAGTGTAAATGTTCCACAGAAATTTGGGGCTTCTCATCTATTCCACCGCCCCAGCCAAGCAGCAATTCAATTACCTATCATGCAGCGCGAAGAGCACACCATCGGAGGACCTCGACACATCCACCTCCACACAGTCTACACGGGCGTCCAGTGCCATCCTGAAGGCGTCCATCTGATCCCCAGAGAAAACAAAAATTCACCGATACATTTTTCAGCCGAAAACAAGAACTCCTCAAGTTCGAAATATCCGAGAATCAAATGGAACGCCCACACACCGAGTTGGGGAAGGCGTTGGCGGAGTCGCCGCCGTGGGCGCACACCATCGGCGGGCTCACGATCCACCCGCACCGCCTCTCGCGCATCTGCAAAGCCAACCAAAGCAAGATGACAACCCGAGACACATCGAATCGGTAGGAGCCCCAAGAAGGAGGCTTCCGGATGGAGAGACGAGAGAGGAGGACGCACGCGGTGGAGGCGGCGGAGGCGGAAGTGGAAGAAGGCCGGGGGCAAGAGGGAGAGGGCGGCGAGGAGGAGCAGCAGGCGGAGGAGGCGGCTGGCCGGGAGGACGCGGCGGAGGAGGCTCGCCGACGGCTTCTTGGCGGCGGTGGGGAAGAGCGGGAGCGGCGGCGGCTGCCTCCCGAGCCCGAGGAGCCCCCTCATTCTCAGCTCTCTCTTCGTCACCGTGACCGGTGACCGTGACCTGCGTTCTTCCCCTTCACATTTGCAGGCCGGGCCCCTTCACGGACGACAGAAAAAACAGGCCCATCTCATGGTAGCGCGTGAGGGTCAAATATCCTCTCTCTTTTTTCAAGAAAAATGTTCGAATCTCCTCTACTAACCGTGATACATTCTTTGCGAAAATTCCATAAAAAATTTAAATATCGATAATGCTAACAATGGGACATCCGACCTTTGCAAAACTAATGAGAGATCTTTTTACATTCAGAGCAACTACCCCATGCTATACTATTTGGTTTGATCGTGTCGCGCTTCCTTTGCCACCGCCGTTGCGCCTTCCTCCGCCACCACCGTTGCGCCTTCCTCCGCCTCCGCCTTTTATCCGAACTGCTCCATGCGCCTCCGTCTCTGCTGCTGCCACCACCCATGGTCGGTGGCGCTCTTGCCGCCTCGTCGCACTGCCCACCTCCCGCTTCCACCTCATCGGCCCCACCCATCCTAATCTTGCGGAAATGTGCAAATTCGCCTGCCAGCGCTGCTCGAATGCTTTCACTCAGAACCGCGACTGCCTCCCCTGGAACTCGGACCCAAAAAGGCCAAAGGTGGCGACAAAGATAGCGACAGTGAAAGGGAGAGGAAGATGGAGCACACGCAGGGAAGATAGAAAGAAGGGGTATACCATTTGTTTAGTTTTTCTCTTTTTACTTTTGGATGGTCACTACATGAAAGTAAACTTGATGGATCAAAACCGTTGAGAAAAAACCCGTCAAGTCTTTCTCGATGGTCAGCCATCGAGGACATGGTCGTCAGGTCAGACTAGTCGAGAGAACACGGGCATCCAAAAGGCAGTCGAGAGCCTTATATTATACCTTGGCAAGAAATTTGCACAAAAATATGGTATATTTATGCCATTTGTATACATTTTTTTGGAATTTTTGCATGGGTGCCATTATATAACAAAGATTTTGCAAAAATGCCATTTAAAACATGATTTGGTTTAGATGCCATTGCACCAAATCTAACCTTGGCATAGGCGGTTCTGATGAGAGGAGTGGCAGTGGTGACGGGGCGTAGAGGAGATGAGAGCATGGGTGGTGGCAGCGGCATGCAACTAGGGAGGAGCGGTGATAGCGAAGGCGATTGAAGGGGGGTGAGAGTGACAGAGACAACTGAGGCGGCTGCTGGCAAAGGTGAACGGTTAACAGGGTTGGCGAAATCAGGAGGAGAGCGGCCAACGACGCCACGGTGGGAGAGGGGCTCAGAGGAAGGTGGTGGGCTGGTGGCTAGGTTTGGGAGCTGAATGACTAGAGGGCTAATATAAAAGAGGTGGCATAAGACCGGTATTTTTTTTTTGCAAAGGCTGAAGAACCTGGTAGACTGACCGCATATTAATGTCTACACAAATAAATGGACGAAAATGGAAAAGGACACCGGCTGGGCACCACTACGAAGGGACTTGAGTGCGAACATTGGGGATCTACGCGTAAAATCTTAAATTTTTGTTTGGTTTTTTTGCATAAGAACTCTGGTAAAGAAACTGTTGGACGAATCCGCCTGAGGAACCGATCGAACGGCTGTAGAAATCCATGCAACATGGATGGTGTAGCTGACCGCTGTTTGATGCCGCTATATAAAAGAGAGAATGTGGGAAACAAAGAAGAATGAGAGAAAAGATAAAAATTGGCAACAAATTGTAGTATTTATTAGGGAAATGCACATGCACTTTGGCTGCATAGCAATATTCATACATCATAGTTTTAAAGTAATTGGGTTCTTACTCCTTCCCTTGACCTCTTTTTCTTCTGCCCTATACCCTACCCCCGTCCTGCCGGCCACGGGCCACCACCGGCCTACAGAATAGCAACCACGCCAACACCCATAGGAGACCTCTTGTGTTGGCTACCGGCCGCGCTCCACTTCGGGTTGCCTACGACTGTGCTGAGCAATGGTGCGCTAAGGGCTGAGCCAGGGGATGCATGTGTCAGCCGGTTGAGTCAGGGCAGAGAGAGGAGAGAAGGAAGGACTCAGTTACATTTTTTCCATAAGTCTACGTGAAGTTTGTGCATTTGATTTTAGCGTACGATTAAAGACGGAAAATAAAGATAAGACAAAATTCTATAGAGAAGAGAAAAAGGCGCATGCGTTATCTGTTATTTTTACAAATCAAAACTTGAGAAATTAACCTTCTCTCTCTGCTTTCTTTCTTTTATATACACACCACACCTCTGCGCAGAGGTATAGTTAAGACACGAGAAATTATCAATTAGCGACAGGTTTTGCTTGGACATCACCAACACCAGAGCAAATCCCTGATGCTTGCCCAGCTAAGAATGTCTGCAATTCAGCAAAGTAATTTACCGTATCCAAACGGAGCTACGATCGAGCTGCCGAAAATAGAAGTACGTAGAGGGGCGGCTCTTAGATGGCCTTGATGAGGTCGGCGGCGGCCTGGCCGTCGTCGAGCGTGACGATGTTGGGGGAGTCCATGGCCACCACGTCCTCCGCCGCGATCCCTTCCTCTTCCCGGAGGAGCTCCTCGCTGCCGCGGGCGACGGCGCCCGGCACGATCAGCGTCTTGTGCAGCCCCGGGAGCAGCCGCTCGCGATCGGTGTCGCCCCTCTCGCCGACGAGCACCGCCACCTTGGACAGGTCGATCCCCCACAGTATCGACAGGTACCTGTGGATAATAATGTGTGCAGCAATTGCTCACTAGTCAGTACTGGAGTACTACTGTGAAGCAAGCTTCGAGCTTGTACTGAAGAATCATGGAATGGTGGTGCTGCTTGCTGCTCGTCGTCGTCCTCACCTCAGGGCTCGCGGCCGCGACGCGGAGAGCGGGATCACGTTGAGCCGCCGGCACGCGCGGGTGTAGACGAGGTTGCATCGGAAGCCGCGCATCCGCAGTGACTGCCTGATCGCATCGATCTTCTTCACCTGCAAAAACAGCGCAAGATGCAATCAAGAAGTGCGGCCATGGCGGAGGCTGCGAAGCGAGATGTACAGGGGAAAAGTCAGTGCTCACCTTGGAGGCGTCCGTGGCGGCATAGGCGTGGCAGTGGATGGAGCAGGCGGCCTCGTCGACGGCGAGGTCCGACTCCAGCGCGCCGTCGGCCTTGCCGAGCCTCGGCACGGCGGCCCTCACGTGCTCGCCGGGCCACCGGAAAGCGACGTGCCCGGCGTACTCCTCGTCGGCGGTGAGCTCCTTCCACGGGTAGCACATCTCGGAGCCACTGCTGCAGATCAGCGCGTCGAAGCCGGCGGGGTCGGCGCCGCACGCCGTGAGCGCGTCGACGGCCTCGGCGGCGGTCATGCCGGTGGCCAGCACGAGCCCGAGCCGCCCGCCGGAGCTCTCGCCGGCCGACGTGGCCAGGCCAACGGCTTTCTTGAGGCCCTCGACGTCCGGTTGGCCGTCGTGGGTGTAGCAGTCGACGGCGATGACAAAGAGGCTCTGCCTCCGGCCGGGCGCGAAGCCCATCGCCCTGGCGGAGCTCGCCGGCCGGTCGGCGGAGCGGCGCCGGTGGAGCGCGTCCATGATGGCGGCGGCGGAGTCGCCGGCGCTCAGGTCGTGGGAGGCGTCCACGGAGATGCGGAGCGACAGGTCGCGGAGCGAGTCGGAGAGCGGCTCGTCGGCCCCAGAGTTGGCGGCGGCGGCGGCTGCGGCGGGGCCGGCGGGGACGCGGAGCAGCTGGTGCGGCGCCGGTTGGTCGCAGTTGGCGGCGATGTGGGAGAGGTAGAGGCGGCAGTGGTGCGGCCACGAGAAGCGGTGGATGTTGCGGAGGCCGTTGCGCCGGCAGTCGAGCCACCGCGTCTTGTCGGCGAGGAGGCTGAGCAGCGCGCCGGTGATCGCCGCCGCGTCATGGGGGTCGACCAGGAGGCCATTGTTGAGCACCTTGAGGATGTCCACCGGCCCGCCGTTCTTGGTGGCGACCACTGGCAGGCCATAAGCCGCAGCCTACACATGCACATCACACAACAAATCAGCAAAATGAACTGAAAAATTTGAACTGAAAAATTTTCAGACGAACAAGTTGCACATTGCAAGTTGCAAGATTCCAATCCAACCTCGATGATGGTGAGGCCGAAGGGCTCAACAAGAGCAGGATTGATGAACACACCCTGCGAATCACCAGGCACAAATGGTCAATGTAGTTTTTTTACTCTGCAACTCTGAATTATCAAGAAGTTTGAAATCTATCGGTTTCATGCAGGGGAAAATCTCAAAATCATGGCATTTTGTACCTTGGTCTTTGCGGCAAGGCGGTAGATGTGAGGCACGTCGGTCTGCTTGTGATGCTTAGGGTAGGCGACCTGGCCGTAGAGATCGTACCGGTCGATGAGCTTCAGCACGGCGGTGAGCACCGTGGCGGCGCCGCCTGACATCTCCTCGATGTCATCCCTGTTCCCCAGTATCAGTGTCTGCATCCATTGCAGAGACAGATCAGCCACTTGCACCCTGTACCATGCTTTTTCGTGGCTAGATTTGTTTAATTAGCTAAAATATATTTTATAGATGCAACTCTAATAGAATTGATATTCCGCCGTAAAGATATTTTTCCATGATGTCTAGTTGTACAGATCATGCAGGTAAACTCTAATTTGAAAGATATATCAATACGGAATTTTCCCCTATGAATCCTCTAAAAATAGATGAAATCTCAATTAACATTAGTAAATAAATAAATATACATAGAGACCGACTTACTGGCAGGTGATTGATTTTGGGATTTATGGCATCCACCCAACTAATATCATAGAAAATAAGAAAAACACACATGCCAAAACAATTATAGAAGTTAAACAAAATATCCGACGCAGTTAACCTTAAAACTAACCAGCCAGGTTTCTATCTAAAAAAAAAATTAGTGAAAAAAGTTGAAAAATTAATGTAAGTATACGCATATAAGTTTTTTCTAAATAACTAAATCTCCGCTGTCGTACTAAATGAAAAAATAGCGTGGATAAACTGAAAAACAATTGATCGGTCAAAACCAACCTTCTAGCAAAACCCACGACAAAGAAGTCAATCGAGGAAAAATTAAAATAATTGTTGCCAGCCTATATACCTAAATATTTTTCAATACGAAATAAATAACTTTCACTGTTAAATTAAGTGAAAAATAGTGTAAACTAATCAGAAAAAAGTAGTTGACTGCTCAAAAATGATAAAACAGTTACCTGCTATTTAGCAAATCCGATTTACATATAGTTCAATGTTATAAAAAGTGTTTAATTTAACTATAAAAAGTATATGTACTATTTTGTCACATACCTTCATTTTTTATAGATAGTCCCTCGTGTACCTTTTTTCTTTTTAATGAAATTGCAACAACTAAAAAATATAGTATAGTTGATTGTTCCAGCTCTTTTACAACATCATACTATTTATAAATTTAATTATTGATCAGTGTAAAAGACCTCGAAACTAAAAAATATAGTACAGTTGATTGTTCCAGCTCTTTTACAACATCATAATATTTATAAATTTAATTATTGATCAGTGTAAAAGACCTCGAGACATGTTTGTTATGGTCAAGCATAAACAGAAATGAACCTTTTATTTTATTTCATTTATTTTTTATTATCCACGATTAGTGTGGTGACTTCGTGAACCCTGTTTTATACTATTCCTATGTAATAGAGAGATAGATTAGCTCTGCATTTTGTTTCAAAATTTTGAATTATTGTCAGATTTACCAAGTTGGCAAGCTCGCGGAGGTGTCGGCTCTCGCCGTAGGCCTTGAGCAGCGTGGTGACGTTCTTCTTCGGGTCCGGCCGCGACAGCGCTAGGATCATCGGCTTGTGCGGGTTGGTGAAGAACCTCAGCACCTGCACCAAGAAGCAGAGGAAGCCTCAGAAATCTGAATTCTCAATTCATTTCACTGGCGTGATCGATCGAGTTGTTGTTACCTCTGACCAGATGGGGGGCAAGGCCTTCTTGGCCTTGCTCACCTTGTCGGGGCCCATGAGCATCTGCTGCAGGTCGGCGTCGCCGTCGGCGAGGTCGCCGGTGTCGACGTAGCTGAAGTCCATCCCGGGGGGGATGACCACCATGCGCGGCATGTAACGGCCGAGGCAGCTGACGCCGCGGCGGCGGCGCACCCGGAGCTTGCGCTCCACCTTGAGGTCGAAGCCGTCGTAGAGGCCCCACTGCTCCTCGATCTCCTGCCTGGTGCTCGTCACCACCATCTCCGCCGTGTCCAGCCCCGTCTCCTCCGCCTCGATCCTCCTCGCGATCTTGTACGTGCCCTGGATCTCGGCGCGCGGCATGCGGCCCAGCTTCAGCAGCTGCTCCAGCTTGTTCCGCCCCAGCGAGTGCCCCGTCATCACCATCGGCACGTTCAGCGCGCTCGCCAGGTGCGCCGCCACCTCCGCCGCGTCGGCGTAGTGCCCGTGGACGGCGTACGGCCACACCGGCGCCGCCGCGCCATCGCCGGCGGCGGTGGCGTCGCCGAGAGCGCGGGCGACGTTGGTGACGTGCGCCAACGCGCGGTCCACGAACTCGGGGATGTGCGGCCAGAGGGACTCCTTGGGGAGGTACCTGTCCCGGGGCCCGCACGGCAGCCGCACGATGTAGGCGCCGCTGTCGCCGCCGGATTCGTCGGCGTCGGCGTCGGCGTCGGAGGAGGAGAGGCGCGTGAGCATCTCAATGGGCTCGCCGTAGGTCCAGTCGACGTCCGGGCAGGTGATCTGCCGCGTCAGGAGGTCCACGCGGTGGACGCCGGGCGTCGCCGCCAGCGCGCGGGCGAGCTCCACCACGTACTTCACCTGACAATGAGAAAAAAAAAGTTTTTTAAGTCAATTGAAATCCACAGGACTTGTTGACGTAAGACGTTTGGACTGGACTCGACCATTCCTGGATAAGATAGCTCAGTGCAACACAATCTTGGAGTGCCAAATTGCCACGCGTGATTTTGCTATTTCAGCTTTTTTTTGAAAAAAAATGAAATATAAATTATGGAGTAAATGATACTGTTACTTCTAAACGTACAACAAATCTCACTTATTCCTCTAAATTTAAAAACTGTGATGTTGGCCCCTCGGCCGTCGGGCCCCGCCCCCACACTAGCGGCCAGCGCCATCCCAACACCTCTCCCGGAGTTGCCGGGCCCCGCCTCCACCCCAACGTCCCGCCCCACCACCACCGACCGCCCCGTCAGGTGCCGACTGCCGGGCCCCGCCCCCACCCCAGCGCCTCTCCTCACCGCCCACCGCCAAGTCCAGTGGCTGTGGTGCAATTTCTAGTATTTTTTCAGTCACTATCAAATAGACATTCCCACTTTAATTTTGGGTAATTTGGGTATTGTTCAAAGAAAAAACAAATTTGTGTGAACAAAAGTTTGATTAACAAATATTATCACGCTAAATTACGCTAAAATTTATTTTTTTGGGACCAGATGATTTTTTTGTGTGTGACGAGCCTCTTTTCTCAAAGACGTTATTACCCTCTTGTAGTTTTGGCGATGTGTTTTTGGTTTTAAATGCCCATATTTTTAAAAATCCTAAATTGCACATTATCACGTTTACACATGAACTATAATAATAGTTAGCAGTGAAATTTCAATTTCAGGTTTCATTACTCTCCACGTGGTTTTGGAAGATAAATCTGTTGATTATCATGTATGTGCTCTGACACACTAACCTGGCCTCCTGTGTCAGAGTCCCGGCCAAGCTCCATGTTGTCTCCACGCACGAGCCCATGGATGCTACAAATTCCAACACAAAACAGAGCGCAGTTACCACCATGTTAGTATGTCACTGGATCAGTCGTAAGGTTTGTTGCCAATTCCATACTGGTCGGTTAGGTTCGTTCAGATTTGTACCTGATGAGCACGATGTAGAGGTTCCTGTTCTTGCTCTCCTCGTTGTCGTCGTCGGAGTTGATCCTCGCGAAGCGGCTCTGCTGCTGTGGCGGCGGCGCCGCCGATAGCTGGTCTCCGCCGTCGGATGGATGAACGACGGCGTCGGGCTTGCCGTCCTTCTCGCCCTCGGAGTGCTCGGAGAGGTCCTCGGTGGCCTCCCGGCTGCCCAGCTCCTGCTCCAGCCTCCGCCGTGCCAGCTGCCGCGAGTACTCCCACTCCACCTACATATATACATAGCGTCAGTTGAGATTTGTGAAACACGTTTAAGCATAGCTGCAATTCACGAATTATGCAAACCCTTGGTCGTGTATGGTGATTCGCGCGCGGTCCAACCTCTGTTCACGTGATCTTTTGCAAATAAGCTCACACAATTTTAGAAATGAAACAATCAGGTCTATATTCTTCTTCCTTCTATGTTCCTCCCCTCCCCCGACCGAGCCGGCCACCCCCATGGCGCGGTTGCTAGCAACCACCCCATCCCTGCGGGCACGACCACGCCGGCGCCAAAGAATGCCGCCGCGCCGGAGCCAGGTCGCACTTAGCCGAGCGGTCGTGACTGGCGTGGCGGTTCCTCCGGGTGCCAGCGTGGTCGTATTGCAGAGCTGTGGTGGTCGCCGGCGAGTGGCGACCGCACAGTCGAGGTCGCCGCTCGGTCAAGGTGAGGGAAGGAAGAAAAGAGGAGGAAGAAGATGGACACGCTTGTTTTGTGTCAAAATTTTGGGGGTGTTTTGTGTAAGATTTTGTGAGAGAGGATAAACCTGGAAATTATTTGCACAAGGGTATCGACCTACTCCAATCAGGGGAAAATTTCCAATGTAAAAATTAGAGCTTTGTGACACATTACAACTTCATTTACATAAGGGAAATCCAAGCCATTGTTGTTTCCGGCTGTTCAAGATCAGAGCAGAGCAGAGCATGATCTAAAGGCTGGAGGTTGAAGAAGCATCAAGAGGACAAGAGAGAAAGAGAGTGAAGCTACACTTGGCAGCGTATGCACAGTACCTTTGAGATGCACCCGTAAGCTCCGACGCTACCACGCATCTCTCCAACTCTACCAAGATGCCTTTCGAGATTCGGCATGGATTTGCGAGTATGTGAGCATGTGCCTAACTCTCACACGCCTCCTCTTATAGGAGTACCAGTGAGCAACGAGTAACAGACTAACAGCCGCATGATATGTACGTAGTATGTGCAAATTGATCGAGCTTCCGTTCATCGCAGGGCAAGAACCAGTCGACAATTGGGAGCAGAAGCATCGTTTTCAGCTGGCCAAGACTGGTTCGAGCAGCCGCGACGCGTTTCGGTTCAGGATTCGAGAGGCTAAGAACTGGCCGGGTCATGCTGACTCATGCATCGAGCCATGGCGCGAACGCAACTCCACACTGGAAGCTCGAGACAGTCAAGACATAGAACGTTGTAATTAGATTTAGGACGATCGCGGAATTTAAGTAATCGAACGCAGGCAGTGCCCTTGGGGCGAGGATAGCTAGCCGGCCAAGTTTGCATAAGCCTACTGCTAATCTTGATCCGACGTCTCTGAAATTTGAAGTTTTTAATCTGAATTCTGAAACGAGGAGGCATGAAAGCAAAGGCGAAATCTTTTTTGATGGGGAGAGCAAGAGGCATCCGGAGAGGTACCTGCTTCTTCTTCCGGGCGACGTGCCAGATCCTCCAGCACATGTTCTCCATCCTGTTGTTCCGCTCCTGGCTGTTCCGCATCGCTACCACCTGCACGCGTACGTGGCTCGCCGCCGGCGCCGGCGTCGATCAGCGGCGGCGATCGATCACGAGCTCGAGCGTCGTTAATGGCGGCGGCGGCGGCGGCGGCGGACGTACCTTGGTCCAGGTCTTGTGGAGGTCGCGGTCGTCGAAGCGGCTGACGACCTCCTCGACGAAGTACCTTGTCGGGCTGTACGCGGCGCGGGCGTCGTCGGCCGGCGAGGAGGGCGGCGGCTGCAGCCGCGGCAGCGCCACCCCCTGCCCCCGCAGCTTCACGCCAGAGTCGAGGATCGCCTCCAGGTACCCGTTGATCCACTCGTTCCCCACCGCCATCCCGGCCGCCTCCCCTCGCCGCCGGCGAGCCTCCGGTCGACTGCACTGGCCAAGCAAGCAACCGCTCCGTTCTTGGTATGGTGGTGCACTGGTGCAGGGGAACCAACTGAAGCAAAGCAACTTTATACTATGGAGCGAAGCATAATTCTTTTTCATACATATTTTTTTTTGTGAACAGTGAGTATTTTTTGTTTATTTTCTTTTTTTTGTGAAGAGAGTATATTTCAAATTTTTTATTGCTCGGATATATGGATTCTTCCCTCTCTTTTTAATTTTTTTTGCTATTATTGATGAGCATTTTGTGGCTGTGGGATTCTACGGAAGCTATGTGTTGGCCAATCTATCTATCTCCTTGGAGCGATGGGAGGAGGGGAATAAAGCGGAAAAGGAAAAAAAAAAAAAGGATGGTTTTATTCGGCTACGGCGTCCATGGTGGGCGGTGCGGGTGAGCAAGCTGCGTGCATGGCATTGGCACACGTATCGGAGATATATATACCTGGGGATATGCCTTCGCTGCTATGCGCCTATGCTAGCTAGATATTAACTTCGGTGTTATCCTCTCTCTTGTTTTGTTTTATTTTTTGATCTATTGTTTCTGTCGGCAAACCGTGCCTGCAACAATGCATCAAAAATGTTTTTCCAAAAAACATATAAAAACATAAAAGTATAAAAAATATTTTAAAAAAATTAAGATAGCTACAGGACAATCAATATTATTGGTTCACATGTGTTTTAAAATATTTCCGTAAACGACTTTAATAAGTGAAAATGTTTGGCTCTAACAAACATCAAATGCCATGAGCCCGTAGCCAAACGAAACTGGAGAGCAAGCTGATATATGCACGCGAAATTGGCAACTACAATAATCTTAGCCAACATCGGCTGATTCAATTCTATGATCAGATAAATGTGTAAAAAAGTATGTACATCAAATGATTTTCATGATTTAATGAATAGCCTAGTGCCTATTGAAAATTCAAGAGTCACGGACCATAGAATGCGGCTAAAAATAAAAATTCAAGTGTAAGCGCGGCAACTCAGTTAGCCCAGTAGCCTATCTCAAAAAGAAAAAAAAAAAGAAAAAAAAGAAAGAAAGAAGCTAGCCCAGTAGCCGTAGTAGGACTGCAGGAGTTACAAATATGGACGATTATTGGTCATATCGATCTGGCCTGAAGAGAAATAATACTAGGAGAAATAAGCATGAATTTAAATTCAAATTGGCATCGGAAGTTCAAAACTTGTTTCTTGATCTAGATCATAGCCCGCTATTTAAAACCTTGATATCAAATGATTTTCATGATTTAATAAATATCCTAGTGCATATTGAAAATTCAACAGTCTCGGACCATAGAATGCGGATAAAAATTTAAGTGTAAGCGGCCCTTAAGTGCCCTCAGCTAGCCCAGTAGCATATCTCAAAAAAAGAAAAGAAAGAAGCTAGCCCAGTAGCCGTAGTAGGACTGGGAGTTACAAATATGGACGATTATTGGTCATATCGATGTGGCTTGATGTAGAAAAAATACTAGGAGAAATAAGCATGGATTTAAATTCAAATTGGCATCGGAAGTTCAAAACTTGTTTCTTGATCTAGATATGACGATTATTGACTGATTCAAGACTTCTGTAAAAATTCAAATTCAAAACACATCAACATCGGTTGATACAATTAAATTATGTCAAGTAATATTAACCAATTTTATATCATATATAGATTTAAAATATTTTTTGAGCTTTTTTTAGTAATTCTCTAGCATTTTCTATGATAACAAAAATTGAAAATCACAATTATCAATCAAAACGATACTGTGTTGTCGTGTCGGTGCCACACAGGACAATCGAGCATAGTTGTAGAAGGGGGAAAAAATGCGTGCACCTATGTACGTGAGAGAACTGAAGTTGCCAGTCTCTTGTGATACGTGTTCCTTTTTTTTTTGTTTGATAGGTGACACGTTCTTGAATCTTGATGGTAATTAATTAGTTACATTGTCTCGCTTAACTTAAACGGCAAATGTTTGAGCGTGACAGCGATGCGATGTGTATTGGCGATGCGTGGTGCCAGATACACTCGGCAAAAGAGACTGTTAACGCAAGGCGATGTACGACACATGATAGCTAGCTTAATTAGTTGCTGTCAGCTGTACGTTGATCAGCACTGATCAATCATGACAACACAACGTGACCAATTCAGCTGCATCGTCCAGCTTCGGAGGAAAGAAGACAACGTCCCTGTATAACTTGAACTCTCTCCGTTCTAAAATATAAACATATAATTTTTTGGTACAGTCTTTAATATAAAACTTTGATCATTATTTACTCTCATAATATATATTATAAATAACTATAAAATTAAAATTATATTAAAGTACTTTCAAATATGAATTCAACTATATCACATTCATAACACTAAAGATACATGTTTTTAACTTTATTATTAGTCAAAATATAAACGTTGATTTTTCGGAATACATGCACGTCTTATATATTGGAATAGAGGGAGTATATCTGATGTAGCAGAGGTAGTTAATTCAAACCCTGCAAGAGGACTCTTATCGCAAGTTCTAAACATAAATGATTCGGACCGCCGAGCCGCTCCCACCTCGGAGAACAAAAATCTTAGCGACCCGGTGTGTCTCTTGGCCGGCCTCCTCCATCGCCACAGCTACCGCTCCGGCGGTGGCGGCGGTGGGCCTCTTCACAGGTGCTCCCCTCCTCTCCTCTCTCGCCTGTTCTCCTCTCTCTCTCCCTCTTTCCTTTCTTCGGTAGTGCCCAGATCCAACACGCCGGCCTGACCATCACATCGTCGGTGGCCAAATCTAACTACCTAAAGGACAGTCGCATCATGCCAAGCGGTGGAGGATGGGGTGGTGTGGTTAGGTCCGGCCTAAACGGTATGCGGCGCAGCGGTTCGTCGGCGTGCCACACTAACCCCGGCATCAAAGTGGGCGGATTCGCCAGTCAGTTGGCCGGATCCAGTGGTGTGGCAACATATTTGAGCCACCAACGATGGCGACGGATGTGGTCGGCTGGTTGCAGGCCGTGCTAGAGTCTATAGGGGCGGTAGTAGTCACGCCTCTTTGTAGGCGACATCCTAAGGTCTGCTGGTCTTGTCGGTTGCGACATTGGTGCTTCGCCTCGGCTCTGTCGGTGTTGGAAGCTATCCTCTCAGCGGCTTCGACCCGTCCCTCGCTAACCTCTGGGTTGCTTTCATGTTGCCATCCATCTACGATCCATCTTCATCATGTTTGCCCCCCTCCTCCCTAAGGGTGCTAGGCAGCGTCCAGGTGGCCAGGTGTGTGGTAGCATGGAGGTTACTTGTTGGAGGTGCTATGGTGATGTTGGTTGGTGAAAGTGCATATAGGCCTCTAATTTTATTTTGATGTTTCATGACAAAACAAACATCAGACTAATGGTTTATATGAGATCATGAGCATGGTTAATAATCATGGTGACACTATTCAAAGCATCATGAATTCCTCAAAAGGCGAAAAGATCTTTATCCAATATAAGGCACATTGGACTATTCGGAATTTCAAGATCTCTATATCTCTGTTTGGCTTTCCAGAAAATTACCGGAGTATTTGGTATGCAAGACATCAGAATATCTGGAAATTTAAGAATCTATGCTCTTCACTTATTCCCATGATTTTATTTATTTTTCTATAGTATCCGATGATTTGGACCAGAGTGTCCGGTACCTTTAGTATCGAAGGGACTAGATTTTCAAGATTTCAGGTTCTTTATCTATTGGGCGCATTTTACATCAAAGTGTCCGATCTTTGAATCTGAGTGTCTCATGTGCGCAAAAATCTCAACCCAACGGCTAGCTCGAGCATGTCACCTATTTAACACCCTCCCACTAACCCAACTGAAGTTACCACTCTACTCTCATCAATAATCACCTCTCCCTCAAATTTTCTTGCTCTAATATTTGGGTAGGATTTGAGAAGTGAGATCGAGTGTCCTGTCGAGCTAGCCTCACCCTTTGAGCACTTGGTTCATTTCTAATGTTGATCTCTGCATTTGTTATTGTTAGAGGTTGAGGACTCCTAAATGGCTAGGCGTCGCTTATAAGCCACCAGAAGTTTGTATGGTGTGTAGTGGGAAGTTTGTGAAGGTCGATTCTGCCTTGGGAGGAGTGATGCCGAGGGGTATTGGTGCGATCTATTGGGAATATGCCCTATATCAATCATATGAGATGATTGCAATACATCTTTGTTCATGTAATTTTGATAACTTTGATTATCAGCTCCATGAATAAATGTCATGACTTTGTTTATGAAGTGCGACTTGGTTGTGAAACACAATTATCAATATGATGTTATTCTAAATGATCCCTGATCCATATTATTATGAGGAGCGATAATGATTTAATCAACACATGCATTAATAATGTGGAACATTGATAGCTGGATTGACCTACTTTGAGACACTGCTGACATTTTATCTTAAAAATGCCATTAGATTGTTGTCTTGAATGGTATGCCTGTATGGTTTTTTGGACCTGAGATCATCGTAGAGTTCCAGCATTTGAAGTCGTATACTTTGGGGTTATCAAACGTTACTGCGTAACTGGGCTGCTATAAAGATAACTTACATGTATGCCACAAAACATGGCGTAGGGGTGTGTGATTGATCAAGATGGAATTTGCGCCTCCTTGATAACAGGAGAGATACATTTGGGCCCCTCGGTGCTAATGTGATTAATGGTTATTCAAAACTTACATCCATTACATTGACGAGTGAATGGTCGAGCTATCACAGGGATGACACACATCTTGTCTTGAGCTTGATTGGTGTCATGCAGTAAAAGCATCAGTATGCGAGTGTATCAAGGTTTAGCCGATGAGAATCACTCTGTGCATTCAGGGGTCAATATGTTCTGCTAGATACCGCTATTGATCTGTGGATTAGAAAGCGGGTTTCTTGGTACACGATCGATTTGCACATAAACCTAACGGGTCACACACTTAATGGGCTGGAACATGCGTAATTGATTTATTTGTTATTGGGTTTTGCACACAGATACGGATCTGCGTAGAATTTGGAGTCCTAATGGGCTACTATCGTAGAAGCCCATTAGCAAGTTTATATACGGAGGAGGCCTGGGGCGGTGTGGCTTGTTGGCAATTCTTACGCTATTAGAAATAATCCGCAAGAGGATGGATATCGCTTGTAGTTTTCACCCGAGAGTGTTCCAGAGTATCGAATCCACATGGAATGAGGGAGAAGGATAATTCTAATATCTATATTATTTAATATACCAGCCAGCTAGATAACGGGGGTAAGGATAATAATAATAATATAATAGGATAATAATAAGACTGGTGACACACACAGGAGTATAAAAGATAAGTTAGACAGATAGTTGAGAGGACAATGAGAAAAGTATAAAGTTCCTTGATAGTGCAATCAATTATCAGGTGAGCTAGCAGATATGAGTTTGGAGGTTTGTTTTAAAAACTTCGTTGGAGCTCGTCCAATTCACTACCACCCGCTATTAGTTAAGAACACCGAATGGTTATGACCACCCCCGATTGGGCCCTACTGGTCCAAATCTTAACGCAGTGGATTACGTGTGAAATAAATCTTAGATGGATAGGGCTGTCACCACCTACCACAAAGTACGTTGGACTGGGTGTAAACCAAGTCAGAGATAATCTCAGAGACCACGTCTGCTATTATATCCGATCACTCCTCCCCGGATCCTAGGAAGGCGATCCAAGTTCAATACTTAGGCTATTCTAAGCATATGAGAATGAACCCAGACTCGAAACCAGATGAACTTAATCAACCGATCTAATAATTCACACTTCCCACTTAGTGTAAATATGCTCAACATAGATATTGAAAGACACTTATATAATAAAAGCAAAGTTTTACAAAAGGGAAAGGATACAAGAGCTATTACCTGAATTCCCGAATACGATTCTGGAACTCCGAGCTCAACTCGACTCAACTCTAACTCCCAAACTAACTACTCTAACAAGTGGAGGGTAACTCCAAATGAGAGGGATATGAAGTGAGCTCCATGCCATGGGACACGTGTGAGAAAGCCACCATCCGAAGGGGAATCCAAAGGGGATCCCGAGGCGGTCGGCCAACCCAGCCCGGTCGGCCGACCGTGCTTCGGTCGATCTAGCCCGTCCCCTTCGCCTAGGACGCTTCTTGTGCGGTGTAGATCTTCCTCTTGCGTCGGTTTTGGCAGTTAAGGCCGGTGCAATGGGCTTCCTTAAGAGCTAAGCCATCCAATTGTGAAGGAAATGCTGCCCTTCGATCAAACCGACTCGAGTGGATGACATAGATCTCTTCATTTTGTGCTTCTTGACCACCTAGGAGAAAACATAGCTGGTTGGGCAAAAAGTCTAGGTCTGCTGACCAACTTCTGAGCCTGGTTTAGCTCCGGTTTTTCCCCACTTTATTCCTGTGGACAAATACTTGCCAAAACTTGTAGAAATTTATTAGTTAAAATAAAGTGAAAGCATAATCATTGATTTTTTTTCCTAAATTACCGGAGTTTTGGCGTATATTGCCGTATGATTTTGTAGTTTAGTGGACGCCAACATGGCTATGTTAATGAGATCACCCTATACCCTAGCCTCTGCGCCCCTCCCACTCCCGAAAAAACTCTAGCTGCACGACGCGGTGCTAACACGCTAACATGCGGCGTTCCATCCCTGGACATGTGAATACCTTTAAAGGTGCTACCACTACTGCAGATGCGCTGCTGATCGATGGACCCCAAACTAGAGTAGATCAAACCTGACCTTTGTCGATGTTTGGTTTGAGCTTCCCTGAGCTTCCCGAGCTTCACCGAGCTTGCCAACCTTTAGCCCGAGCTTCGTCGAGCTTGTTCCCAACCTTCACTGAGCAAGCGGGTGGGACATGAATGACTACTTCCTGTACCTCGACATGCGTAACATTAGAACCTCGACTTTTGTTGCAACTGAGCGTCAAGAGTAACAACCTTTGATCCCCCTACTTGCATAATTATCCTGGGTTTCCACATTGAAATTTTAAATTTGAGCTAGCGTAGCATGCGCGTTCCTCTTCACAAATCCTTAGTGAGGGAAAGGGTTAAAAGGGACGCAGGCTTAAGTGTGACCTAGCCTACCTTAAAGGAGATGTAGGATCCCTAAAAGATTTGAACTCTGGGAACAAACTTCGACTCGTCTCCTCTTTGCCTTCTGGTTTCCCCTCACTTTGCTCTCTAGTTTGATTTGCTTTGATTTGAACTTATGCTTATGGTTGGCTAACACCTTCGAGTTCTATTGCTCCTATTTGTGTAGTGGATTGAGTTTTGGTGCAAGTGTAAATTGGATTTGTGAGGCGAGCTTGGGATGCAACCCAACTCTTTTAGCACGCCAACTAGTGGCGGACCCAGGACGAGAATTTAGATAGGGCAAACGTAAAATACACTAAGTTCACAAATGGTCAAATACTGTAAATCGCTAAATGTCTAAAACTATAAATCGTTAAATTTCTAAATGTCTAAATCTATAAATCACTAAATTTCTAAATATCTAAATTATTAAATCACTAAACTTCTAAATGTCTAAATCACCAACGAACTAAATATATAAATCACTAAATTTCTAAATACTAAAATCACCTGTTGCTGTTGGTGACTCGCTGTCGCTGGTGCCTGGTGGCGCTATGGATTGGACGCCCGGAGGCTGGAGCCTGCGCGTAGCCCGCAGGGCAGCTGGGCAGGGGCGCTACTGCACGAGGCCGCGGGCTCGTCGGCTCGCCGCTCGCGAGTCGCGAGCTGGAGGGTGCGGGGGCCCGCCCGGCCGCCCAGGTGCGTGGCGCAGCTGCGCAGGCCACAGGGCGGCGCCAGGCGTGGAGGGCGCTGGGCGCTGGCCGGCGAGGCGGCGAGCGGCGGCCGCTGGGGCGTGGAGCCGTGGAGGAGGAGGAGGTGAGGGGATTAGGGTGGATTGGGTTTGGCCGGCTGGGGAGGAGGACAGGAGGCCGAGAGAGGAGGAGGCAGCCAGGCAGGTGGATGTGGGCTGGTGGGAGGAGAGCAGGAGGAGACCGTGAGTTGGCCTGGTGGGTGGTGAGGCACTAAGATGGGCTAGCTGGAGTTGGGCTCTAGGTATCTCTAATTTTTGTTGGATTTTTCCCTATACTCCTAGCTGATGGTAAGTGGCCCAAAAAAAATTACCTCAGGCTTGGGCCCAAGGTGCCCTAGTGGTGGGTCCGCCCCTGACGCCAACCCTCCTCGTCAATGAAGCAAAGGACTTGGAAGCAAAGATATGACGGACAAGTTCATGGTCAAGCTCATGCTTAAAGCCATCACAACGAGAAACACCACCTTGGTGACTCATCTACCAGCGTGACAACTATGACATGCTCACACCTTGAAACGTACTTGGACGGATACTTGCTCATGAGTTGATGCATCACGAATCACAAGGAAGTTGAGGAACTTATGAGCTTGATCTCAAAGAAGACATTGATTTGAAGGCTAGTACGGATGACGAAGCAACCACAAGCAGATATGAGAGTGATGACCCTATGAACTTCAAAGAAATGGCCCTATTTGTAAGAAGATTCAACAAGTTTCCCAAGAAGAAGGGTTTCAACAACAAGGAAGACCGTCACAAAAAGTCCAATGAGAAGTCAAAGGAAAAATACACTACAAATACTTGCTATAAGTGTGGAGACGCCGACCACTTCATCGCCAAGTGTCCACAATAGAAGGACAAGGACAACGATGTGAAGAAGAAAGGCAAGCAACACTAAAAGAAGAAGAACAACAGTAATAAGAAGAGCTCTAGAGTATAAGCTCACTTCAGTGAGAAGTGGGAATCCAACGACTCAAGATCCGACTCCGATTATGAAGGAGTTGCCTGCATTGCTTTTGCTGCCACTATAACAATAAGGTCATTCTTTGGTGAGTTGAGCGATGATGAAGCTCCAACTTGTCTCATAGTCAAGGGGCACAAGGTATT
This sequence comes from Raddia distichophylla, assembly GCA_005191435.1. NCBI lineage: Eukaryota > Viridiplantae > Streptophyta > Magnoliopsida > Poales > Poaceae > Raddia > Raddia distichophylla. Next base: position 3,633,673 of record SPJY01037268.1, on the reverse strand, counting down.
ATCCAAATCACTATTTTGTACTTTTGATGATACATGCAATGATGAAAGTGATAATGAACTTGACTTGCTAAACTCACTCAAAAAATTTGACCTATCTAAACTCAATACTTTGCTTGAAATGGTAGAAAGGCAAGAGGAGTTTTTGAGCGTTAAGAGGACTTGCCCTTCCTTAAAAAGGAGAGAAGCCTTGTACTCGAGAAGAACCTAACTAATGAGAGGAAGAGGCATTAGGAGATGGCTAGAGCTTTAGATTTGGCAAAATCCAAAGGTGCTAATCTAGAGGTCACCAATGCTTCACTCAGAGAGAAGCTTGTCAGTGCAAAGAGAACCTACAAGTATGTTGAAGTGAAGTTTGTTAATCTCTTGAAGAGTAACCCCTTCTCGAAATAAAGCAACTTGCACTTCTATGATTTCAACTAGTAATGTGTGTGCTAAGTGCCACAATCTTGATATTGATGCTATTGCTACTAATTTTGAAACTACGCAAGCTTTGGCAAATGAAAATGAGAAGCTAAAGGACATATATAAAGATAGTATTAAAAAGTCATATAAGGCTATTAAAGCCTTAAAGTGTTTCTTGAAATAAGAGGGAAAATCATAAGAAGAAAAGACTTGGGTACATTCCAACAAAGGGCAAAAAGGGCCATTGTGGTAGCTCCCAATTCCGGATTTGTGAAGTTTGTCAAGGCCAAGGGCTCTACTACTCATATCTCTCTGCCAAAATTAATGCATCTTATGTGTTTGACAAGAATGAGTTTGGTATAGTGGTTGCTAGGTTTTTTTGGAAACAAAGAACAATAATACTATTGTTAAGAGGGCCATTTGGGTGTCCAAAATGCTTGTGACTAACTTGAGAAGACCCAGACAAGTTTGGTTACCTAAAATAGAGGCTTAACTTGTTTTATAGAAATATGCTTCCGGTGGAAGGAGTTGGGTGATTGATAGCAGTTGTACCTACATCGAAGAGATATCTATCTTTTCATCATTGAATGTTGATGCACCCACATCGAAGAACATCACATTTGGAGATAATGGTAAAGAAGAGTTAATGAGGTTAGGTAAATTGCACTCTCTATTGACCTCTCCCTATCTAATATTTTACTTGTGAACTCTCCAAGCTATAACATGCTATCCATGTCACAACTTGCCAAATAGACTATTATTGCTTGTTCACAAACGTTGATGTGACCGTAATTAAAAGATATAATGCATCAGTCATCTTTAAGGGCTACATGAAAGGAAATATTTTATCTAGTGAAATTTTCTTCATATAAGGGTAATCTTAACACTTGCTTCGTGGCCAAATCTAGCATGGGTTGGTTGTGGCGTTGAAGACTAGCCCATGTTGAAAATGAGAAATCTATGCAAACTGCCCAAAGGTGAGCATATTTTGGGACTAACCAATGTCTTTTGAGAAGGTATGGTTTATAGTGCATTCCAAGCTGAAAAACAAGTCGGTGCACCTCACTCCGCCAAGAATATCATCGTGACTACAATATCATTAGAACTACTTCACAAGGACCTTTTTAGACCTATTGCTTACATAAGAATATGAGGTAACTGAAAGGGATATGCCATAGATCAATCATGGTGATGATTGTACCACGTCTTTGTTCATGTACTTATGATAACATTGGTTATCGAATCCCTGAATAAATGCCATGACTTTGTCCATTGGGTACGACTTGATTGTGAAACACATTGTGGAGTGACATTATTATAAACGGGTCCCTGATCTATGTCATTATGAGGAGCGGTTATGATTTAATCAGCATACGTATTGGTTGATTGTAATGTTTCACATACCGTAGATATGGAGATATCCAACCAATAGTATGGACACATGTTGGACAAAATGGATAGTCGAACAGACCCACTCCGTGACGCTGTCAGTTGTTATCTCTTATAGTGCCATCAGCGTATAGTCTCGAGTGGTATAACGTACTATATGGTCCTTAGACTTGAGATTGTCATGGATGCCCAGCATGTTGACTCGTATGATTTGGTATCATCAAACGCTACACCGTAACAGGGTAGTTATAAATGTGACTACTAGGTATGCCACGATACATAGCCTCGGGTATGATCAAGATGGAATTTGCCCTCCTCGATAACAGAAGAGATACCTCTGGGCCCCTCGTGTGGATGGATAGGGAAAGCGCACGTCCGTGCTAATATGACTCAGTAGTTAGTCATGGTATGTATCCATTACACTGTCTAGTGAACTGGTTGAGCTATCAACAAGGGTGGCGCGTATCTCACCTTGAGCTTGATTGGTATCGTGTCGCAAAGGAATCGATATGTGAGTGTATCAAGGTTCAGCCGAATACTAATCTTGTGCATTCAGGGGTCAATACGTACTGCTAGGTGTCGTTGTTGATCTTTGGATTGAAAACGGGTTTTCGGATCCACGGCCGACTTGCACTGAACCTAACGGGTCACACACTTAACGGGTTGGAGCTGTTTAATGGGTTTATGTGTGGATATGATTTGCGTAGGAGATAGAACCCTAGAGGGCCGAAGCCCACTAGCATGACTATATAAGGAGAGGCGTGGGGGCGGCGTTAGATGAGGAGTTGAGCCTTCACCACGCCTAGCCATTGCGCGCCCCTCCTGCTCCCTAGATACCCTAACTGCACGGCGAGGTGCTAGCACACCCCGTATGGTGTGTCCTGCTCGGAACATGTGGATAACGCTAGAGGCGTTGCCATATGCGGACGCGCTGTTCGGTTGGAGCATCGGTGAGCACTTGACGAGCACTCACCGGCAAGCACTCGGCGAGCACCGGCGAGAACCCAGCGAGCACCCGACGAGCCCTCCGCGAGCACCGGTGAGCACTTGGCGAGAACTGGCAAGGACGGGCGAGCACTCGGTGGTGATTGGGACGTGTACGTCTACTTTCTCTTCGAGCGCGCATCTGCTTTCGCTGCGTCGGCGTGTCAAGGGTAACAATCTGTGATCTCCTACTTGCATGTGATCTTGGGTGAATCGTAGAAGAAAATTTTGATTTTGTGCCCAGCCTACCCATTTCCCAGCAGTAACAAATTTGGTTTAGTCATTGTTGATAACATTTCGAGCTTCATGCGAGTATTCTTTTTGCATGATAAAAGTGAGTGTTGACACGAATATTGTTATTTCACGAACACACCACGGAAGCGTCAAATCTTTGTTATTGTCGCAACCACAATTACCAAACGTGCCAGTCAATTTGACCTATGAATTGACAAGAAATAAATTGTTAGTGATATAAGCCAAGTCAGCTTTAGGAAAAAGCCAGATCAAGTTTTTAAGAATCGGTTTTAAGGAATCCAATTATAATTCTATCGGCTTAATGTCCGATAGAGCAGTAAACATGAATAAACATTTAAACAAGAATTTCTTTCATCTCTTTTTGTTATTTTATAGATAAAATTAGTCATAAATCTTTAAATCAATTTATCAGATTAAACTAGGGAACAGATTAAATAGATTGGTCAAGCCACGATAGTATTCAGATCTAAATCTAGGTATAAACTTATAAACCGATTAAAGGTTTAGCACTAATATAGATAAATACAATGCTAATCGACAAATAATACAAACATGCAAATCCCTAAAACAAGTATACGCAAGATCGATTGAACGAGGCAGTTGCACATATCGGATTCAGGAAAAGCCTACAAGATAATTGACAATCGGCATTGCAGGGTAAATACACATTACAGATCGATTGAACGAGATAGTGTAATATGCGAAGACATGTTAAAGATGAGTCAAAACCGAGACAGTCTAACATGCTTTGCATACATGGGATCGAAACGATGCAGCCATGCATACGGGTTACAAAAACAGAATCGATTATTTCATTGAGATAGTTCTACCTATGAGTTGAAGCCTTTCGACGAAGACGATTGGATTCGAAAGAGTAGTTGTGTTTTGTGTCTGTCGTATCTTTTACATGAAACTTGGGACCCTATTTATACTAAAGTTACAAAACCGAAACCGACACAACCTAATCTATCGCAACTAAGCCGTTGAAGACATCTTCCGATCGAAGCTTCGTAATTCTCCTGGAGTTCTGTAATTATTGGAATCAGCTTTTACATACCTCTTTCCTTTGATAATTAAGCCCCCATTCTGATGCAGCCCAATAATTCCGACGGCATCGGCTTATTTATAATATCCGATTTTCCTGCCAAATTTGGGTGTCAACAGTGAGACTCAAGGAATTTTAAAGAAATTCAAGAGAAGGGCTTAAAACGAGTTTGAAGTCAAGATTAAGAAGATAAAAAGAGACATTGGGAAGGATTTCAAGAAAACCGGTGTGATGGTCGGTGTTGGTTGTCGAGGCAGCACTGGTGCTACAGTTGTGTCCTGGTGGTCTTGACCGTGGTGGCTTGTACTAGAGTGTTCCTCTTTTTTATATATTTTTCTTCATCTATGAATGAGTTGGCAACAAAGCTTACCATTTTGAAAAAAGAGGTCCCTTATCGGACATAATTTTTTAGATTGGCAACATTTTGTCTCTCTTTTAAGTTACATTGAGGTAATGATATCTTAAATTGGTAACCCCACAAAAAGGTAACCAGAAGTTAGTTAATAAAAATCTTGTATATTCGAGTAAAGTTATTTAGAAGCTCTAACTATCGTTAAAGATTAAAATTTCACTGTCGCAATTTGGATAAGGACTTATTATAACCAAATATAACTTAGAAAAGAGGTATTGACGATGAATTGATTCAGAAATATTGTTTTTAGTGACTATAAGCAGACCATTAAACATCTATCTTTAATTGCTAATTTTCTAGATCTATTTGGAGCATGCTAAAAAAAGGTTGGAACATGTCGAAAAGAACGTTGGAACATGACAAAAGAACTGAAACATGCCAAAATCTGATGATCATGTTCCACAGTGAATCATCCATCTTAATACAAAGCTAGATGGTCCGCAAGAATAAAAACATGTCTCGACAAGCATCTTGAATGTTCCATACATACAAACGTGATGTTCGAAAGGGCAAAATCTCATGGCACACCTTTTCAGCTTCTTCTTCCTTAAATCCTGCAAGCACACATTCTTTATCTTCAAATCCGGAGAGCCTCTGTCGACGTTGTCATGCTCGCAGCTCGCCGTATCTTTCCACCTAGCTCGTCGGATAGAAGGTGGATCAAGAAAAGGATGAGGACATGTGGGAGAGAGAGCGAGTTAGATCTGAAAAAAGCTACCTTCTTGTCCATGCTTAACACTGCAAAAATGAGAGAGAGAAAAAGATGGCTCAACGATGCTGCAGCGACGAGCCACGCGACAGTACCGACAGCAGTGAGCTCGTGGCAGCAGGACGCGAGCGTAGAAAGAGAGAGATAGATGTGGTTGGGAGAGGTGGCTAGGAGAAAGGAAATGGGAGGGTGTCCGATAGGATCGACGCACGATCCCTAGCAACACTGTAGTCTTTATTGCTCTAGGTTTTCATCGTTATTAGAATCTTATTTATAGAGGAGATTGACTTTCTAGTTTTCATTTCCGCAATAATCACAGTTAAGAATCTGCACAACTTTATTTTATTTCATATGGATGTGATGACACCATTTCATAAAGTATTTTCAGGGGAACCCATGATGTGGTATTGAGTTTCACTATAAAAGGAGGATGATATGACATTTATAAGAGGACCGTGCCATTTGTTGGAGGCGATGGTCATTAGTTATTTGGTTAACAACTTGACATAGAACAGATTAAAAATTTTAATTGGATTCATTTTGGGCAGTCATTTATTGCTTGTCTAGCCTTTTGTTCAGTTCTTCTCGTTTGCATGCGTGCTTAAATATTGTAAGACTACTAATTGTCTGTCAACCCTCAATTTTAACTTACCTTGAGAGTCGGAATCCCATGCACTAGTCTCTGCTTCGATACGCTAGTGCGAAAGATCACATAGCTGATACAAGCATACATCGATTAAATAGAATCCCTGAATGTTACATACCAAATTACGCCCTTAGACAAGTTTAGTAAGGCGGACAAAACACGCTTTAGTATACAAAACAATGTCCATAGTTTGCAGCTTTCACCAAAATATGTACAAAAAAATCTCCTATCGGCTAAGTGTACTGCCAACGACCGGAGCAACCCCTAACACTCATTAGGTCCACCGAAGTCCTATCCATCGTCTTCATGGCACTTGTACGGATCCTCCTCGATTCCCTCGTCTAAAGAATGTAACTGGCGAGGTCAGCGTCATCCAAACGCTGGCTAGTTAACACTTCCCTTAATGCAATTAGTATATAGAAGGCCTTATTTGGGGAAATGGGTTATTTTATTTGCGTAAGGCCAGTTTTGAAATGACTTTAAAAACTTCCTAAACTAGCATCAAGCATTAGTAGTATTATTATCTCAAGGAATTTAGCATCGAAACAATACATTTCGAAACCCCAACCAAACCACCGACCAACCCTAGACAGGCCAAGCCTCGACCAACATACACTCGAAATCATATCTCACCAAACCAATCTTCTTGTTGCCCCCAACATTTCCTAGATATGCCATCCTTTCAGCATTTGGCAATCCTGTTGTGGACCACACTTGTCATAGCATGCCCGCCTTGGCCTAGGGGTTGCCAGCCCTCACTAGCCGACCGTCATCATAGGGAAGTGTGGCCTTTATCACCCTCGGTGATGACCCATGCTGGTCCCTATCGAGAATGGTCATAGAGGGCCTCCGCAGAGCGCTCACAGTTGGCGATCCAAGACACGTACTCCCCGCAATGGCCACGCGTTGTGTTGGAACCATTCTCCAATGGCAGCGATCTCCCCGTTACGCGTGTTCTTCCGCGCTCCTCCTAGGTAAGCCCTGGCTAAACCCAGCACCAGGCACCCTATGCCTTAATCATCCATCCGGATGTCCTCTATGGGCAACACACCAATCATTCTTAACTACTTCCTCGTTTCTCGACCTTGCCATACATGAACTATCCCAACCAACTGACCAAACCAAACCGACATCCTCCATAACCATACGTTCAACCACAATCAGCCCAACATGCAACTAATAGTCCTAACTGTCACATGTTATAACCATTTTAATGAAGGCTGAATGACTGGTGAATATTGGTTCATCGTTCCGTGGCGATTTGCCAGAAGATTTGTTTAATCCAAAGCCAGTCTAAGTAGGTTTTACCCATTAGGTAGGGTTAAAGTGTTACTAGACTAATCTTAGGCTATCAAGGGAATGACAATCAAGACAGTCATTAAGGGTAAGCAGTTCAAGGGCAGGCATGTATAAGTATTACATGATTAACAACTAGGCAGATTAGTAAGCATGCATTTTTAATAATAAACAATATAGTTTGAAGGAAAACTGTGTAATGAACATGATAATAGCGATGTTAATCCGCACTAGACTAGGGAAAGTGGCAATCTCTCCCTAATACGGACAGCATCTAAAGAGTAAGTGTTAACTCACCTTGCTCAAGTGGATGGTCCTCCTCGGCGTCACCAAACCTCCATTCAGGATCGCCTACGTCTAATCACACAATCAAACCAATAATACTAACTAATGCAAGCAGAAATCCTGAAGCATGCACGTGCCCTAGGTTTTACCATTCGAGACTATTATCCAAGATCGATTAACGATCCTAATTTTCGTATGATATGCCATGCATGCCCTAATGCATTATTAAGTAACAATATTATCATAATAGAATAGGTATACCCAAAATACGATTTCGTACGTTACGGTCATAATAGGGCAGTTAGGGTTTTTAAGGCGACATACGATGACAGTACGTAATAATACGGCATATGTACAAAGTAAAGTTTATTGGAGTTGACAATTACTAGGTGCTCCCAAATATATGAGGTAATATTAAGTTATATTTCATATTAATATGTTTTCTAAAGTTAGCACCTAATTTAATTTAATAAGGGATTTGCTATTACTTGTTGGTGTCCAGTGATTAAATACTCCTATGAATATTTTTAAACAAGAATATCATTTTGTCGACGGTTGAGATATCGATCTCAAGTCGCTAAGGTTCTTGAAGATTGAGATAGGAGACACGCCAAACAATGCGAACAGCAACGAATAGGAGACAGGGTTTTTATCCTGGTTCAGGCCTCTCGGAAGTGATAATAGCCCTACGTCCAGCCTTTCTTATATATCAAAGATGAATACAAGAGGTGGCTCGTCGAGACGGACAAGTCTCGGCGAGATTATGGTGTATGCGAAGTGCTAATGTGCTAAAGCTCTAAGTTAGGGGTGAGAACTCCAGCCAGGTCCCTCTAAATGCCTTAGGGGCCCTGTTTATATAGTGTTGAGCAACCGACCTACCGAGGGATAATCGGGCCGGGCTAACTACGAGTTCGTAACGAACTCAGTATATGCCAAATACATCCCGAGGTAGATAAGGTAAACTCCAATTCTTGGGGATCACGACTCCTATTTGATGTTTCATGACAAAACAAACATCGGACTAATGGTCTAAATGAGATCATGAGCATGGTTAATCATCATGGTGACACTATTCAATGCATCATGAATTCCTCAAAAGGCGAAAAGATCGCACATTCGACTATTTAGAATTTCAAGATCTCTATATCTCTGTTTGGCTTTCTCGAAAATTACCGGAGTATCTGGTATGCAAGACATCAGAATGTCTGGAAATTTAAGAATCTATGCTCTTTACTTATTCCCATGTTTTTATTTATTTTTTTGGAGTATCCGATGATTTGGACTAGAGTGTCTGGTACCTTTAGTATCGAAGGGACTAGATTTTCAAGATTTTGGGTTCTTTATCTATTGGGCGCATTTTACATCAAAGTGTTCGGTCTTTGAATTTGAGTCTCATGTGCGCAAAAATCTCAACTCAACGGCTAGCTCGAGCATGTCACCTATTTAACACCCCTCCCACTAACCCAACTGAAGTTACCACTTCACTCTCATCAATAATCACCTCTCCCCCAAATTTTTCTTGCTATAATATTTGGGTAGGATTTGAGAAGTGAGATCGAGTGTCATGTCGAGCTAGCCTCACCCTTTGAGCACTTGGTTTATTTCTAATGTTGTTCTCTGCATTTGTTATTGTTAGAGGTTGAGGATTCCTAAATGGCTAGGCGTCGCCTATAAGCCACCAGAAGTTTGTGTGGTGTGTAGTCGGAAGTTTGTGAAGGCCGATTCTGCCTTGGGAGGAGTGATGCCGAGGGGTCTTGGTGCGATCTATTGGGAATATGCCCTATATCGATCATATGAGATGATTGCAGTACGTCTTTATTCATGTTATTTTGATAACTTTGATTATCAGCTCCATGAATAAATGTCATGACTTTGTTTATCAAGTACGACTTGGTTGTGAAACACAATTATCAATATGATGTTATTCTAAATGATCCCTGATCCATATCATTACGAGGAGCAATAATGATTTAATCAACACATGCATTGATTTTTTTTACTATTTCTCTTATCTTAGATATAGAGATATCAAATTAATAATGTGGAACATTGATAGCTGGATTGACCTACTTTGAGACATTGCTGAGATTTTATCTTAAAAATGCCATCAGATTGTTGTCTTGAATGGTATGCTTGTATGGTTTTTAGACCTGAGATCATCGTAGAGTTCCAGCATTTGTAGTCGTATACTTTGGGGTTATCAAACGTTATTGCGTAACTGGGTAGCTATAAAGATAACTTACATGTATGGCGTAGGGGTGTGTGATAGATCAAAATGGAATTTGCGCCTCCTTGATAACAGGAGAGATACATTTGGGCCCCTCGGTGTGGATGGATAAGGAATGTGCGTGGCCGTGCTAATGTGATTAATGGTTATTCAAAACTTTCATCCATTACATTGACGAGTGAATGGTCGAGCTATCACAGGGATGACACACATCTTGACTTGAGCTTGATTGGTGTCATGCAATAAAAGCATCAGTATGTGAGTGTATCAAGGTTTAGCCGATGAGAATCATTCTATGCATTCAGGGGTCAATATGTTCTGCTAGATACCGCTATTGATCTGTGGATTAGAAAGCGGGTTTCTTGGTACACGATCGATTTGCACATAAACCTAACGGGTCACACACTTAATGGGCTGGAACATGCGTAATTGATTTATTTGTTATTGGGTTTTGCACACAGATACGGATCTGCGTAGAATTTGGAGTCCTAATGGGCTACTATCGTAGAAGCCCATTAGCACGTTGATATACAGAGGTGGCCTGGGGCGGTGTGGCTTGTTGGCGATTCTTACTCTATTAGAAATAATCCACAAGCGGATGGATATGGCTTGTAATTTTCACCGGGAGTATTCTAGAGTATTGAATCCACAGGGAACGGGGGAGAAGGATAATTCTAATATCTATATTATTTAATATACCAGACAGCTAGATAACGGGAGTAAGGATAATAATAATATAATAGGACAATAATAAGACCGGTGACATACACAAAGGAGTATAAAAGATAAGTTAGACAGACAGTTGGGAGGACAACGAGAAGAGTATAAAGTTCCTTAATAGTGCAATCAATTGTCAGGTGAGCTAGCAGATATGAGTTTGGAGGTTTGTTTTAAAAACTTCTTTGGAGTTCGGCCGATTCACTACCACTCGCTATTAGTTAAGAACATCGAATGGTTATGACCACCCCCAATTGGGCCCTATTGGTCCAAATCTTAATGCAGTGGATTATGTGTGAGATAAATCTCAGATGGATAGGGCTGTCACCACCTACCACATACCACAAAGTACGTTGGACTGGGTGTAAACCAAGTCAGAGATAATCTCAGAAACCACGTCTGCTTTTATATCCGATCACTCCTCCCTGGATCCTAGGAAGGCGATCCAAGTTTAATACTTAGGCTATTCTAAACATATGAGAATGAACCCAAAATCGGAACCAGATGAACTTAATCAACCACTCTAATAATTCACACTTTCCACTTAGTGTAAATATGCTCAGCACAGATATTGAAAGACACTTATATAATAAAAGCAAAGTCCAAAAGGGAAAGGATACATGAGCTATTACCCGAATTCCCGAATACGATTCCGGAACTCCGAGCTTCAACTCGACTCAACTCTAACTCCCAAACTAACTACTCTAACAAGTGGAGAGTAACTCCAAATAAGAGGGATATGAAGTGGTGTGGTGTGTTCTGTCAAGTGAGGTGAGGGGGACCTTTTATAGCCTCCTGCTGCCAATGAGTTAGCTCCACGCCATGGGACACGTGTGAGAAAGCCACCATCCGAAGGGGAATCCAAAAGGGGATCCCGAGGCGGTCGGCCGACCTAGCCCAGTCGGCCGACCGGTCTTCGGTTGATCTAGGCTATCCCATTCGCCTGGGACGCTTCTTGTGCGGTGTAGATCTTCCCCTTGCGTCGGTTTTGGCAGTTAAGACCGGTACATTGGGCTTCCTTAATACGGACAACATCTAAAGAGTAAGTGTTAAATCGCCTTGCTCAAGTGGATGGTCCTCCTCGACATCACCAAACCTCCCTTCGGGATCGTCTACGTCTAATTAGACAATCAAACCAATAATTAGTAACTAATGCAAGCAGAAATCCTGAAGCATGCACGTGCCCTAGGTTTTACCGTTCGGCACTATCATCCAAGCTCGATTAACGATCCTAATTTTTGTATGATATGCCATGCATGTCCTAATGAATTATTAAGTAACAATATTATCATAATAGAATAGGTATACCCAAAATACGATTTCGTACGTTACGGTCATAATAGGGTAGTTAGGGTTTTTGAGGCGACATACGATGACGATACGTAATAATACGGCATATGTACAGAGTAAAGTTTATCGGAGTTGACAATTACTAGGTGCCCCCATATATATGAGGTAATCCTAAGTGATATCTCATATTAATATATTTTCTAAAGTCAGCACCTAATTTATTTTAATAAGGGATTTGCTAATTACTTGTTGGTGTCTAGTGATTAAATACTCCTATGAATATTTTTAAACAAGAATATCATTTTAAAAATGCTCCAGATTTATCAACGCATTTACCTATCCATTATATTTTCTAATGAATTTTTAGGGTCAAATTCATTATTTAATATAACCAAAATTACCCTAGAATTAGTTTAACCATTTTCTATATAGGAAAATCTACTATTTCAAGTAACAGTGCCATTCTCCGTTTACAGTGGTCGTTTTCATATTTTATAAAATCAGAATTGGCCTAAACTATTTATTTGATTTTTTCTAGAATTTTTTGGAGCCTCTAGCTATTTTAAATAAATCCTTATCACTTTCTGGAATTATTTAAAAGGTAAATTCGGTGGAAAATGAATTAAATTACTTTGGGCCGAGCCAGCGAACGGATCAGCCCAGCGACAGTTTTTGGCCCACCGCCCACGTGCTCGTGCGCCCGTGCCAGCCAGCGATGGCTACGCCGAAGGCGTACTTTCACGTGGCGCCAACGCACTGGGCTCGCGTCGCGCCCGCGGGCGCTTTCACTTAAACTGCTAGTGGGTCTAGGGCCCACATGACGGAGACTCAACGCCACGGCTTGATCCAGTGCGCGCAGGGGATATCTGGCTAGTGGGACCCGCACGTCAGCAACACATTGGCCTTGTCTGTGCACGAATCTCAGCGCATGGTCCAGCAGCCCACCATCGTCGTCTTCCTCCGGTTGTCGACGTGGTCGACGGCGGTGGCAAACGACGTGGCGGTGACCCAGCCCCAATCCGGCCATGTGCGTGCACGCTTTTGCACGCACAGCTTCCTATGGGCCTAACCACGCCCTCGTCGAGGCCGGAGATGGCTGGACACGGTGGCGCGACGGTGGCGGCGGAGCTGAAGGCTCGCCGGAGATGCCAACTAACCGAACGCATCTACGAGCCATGAGATCTAGCGAGGAGCAAGAGGAGGTCGATTGGGTGCTCACCGGGCTCATGGACGGGCACGCGGTGGTGCGGAGGCAGCTGGCGGCGAGGATCTCGGCGGCGACCGAAACAGGGGCGGCGTTGGCATGGTAGCTCCCGGCACCTCCGCTGAAATTAAGAGAGGGGGAGGATTAGGGGGGTTCCAAGAAACTTCGGTCGAGAGGAATTGCACCCAAGCTCAAGCAATCGACGATGATCCCACGGCGCCGGCGCGGAGAGATTTTGGGGAAAAACCGAAAAGGTTGCCAGTGAGGGGAGCTCTTGGCTTTATAGGTGTGGGGCGTGGTCTCTGGCCTGAAGACATGCATAGCGGCACGAGAGAGCGAACGGCGTGGAGACGGGATGCGTGCGGCGCGGTAGGGCCGAACCGTCGCCATAGTACTGCCAGGCGGGGCGCGCCCTCATGCGAAGCGGGCAGAGGCGACGCCGCAAAAAGTCTGCCACCACCTGGGTTCCGGTGAGCCCATTGTGGCGGAGATCAGCAATGCGCGCCAGCATCGCCTCCGTCTCCGCCGCATCGTCGGGCAGAGACCCCCAGCAGGCGAGGGATTCTGCGAAGCCCTCGGGGAAGATAAGTTCGTCGCAGCCGCTGGAGTCCCCCACGTATAGCCATTGCCGCGCCCAGTCCTTCCATTTGGACTTGAGCGCGAGCGGGATGAAGACGGTGGAGTCGCGGAGCGAGAAGTAGCAGCTCCCCACGGCCCCGCTCGAGCGTGAGCTCACGTGCAATGTGAAGAGTCGGCGCCAGAGCGGGAGATTCGGCATTACCCCCACGAACATCTCGCAGAGATGGGCGAAGATAGCCTTCCAGAGAGCTGGGCCCTGGTAGGCTGTTCGATTGGGCCGTCAGGGAGTGGGCCATGGCAATAGGCCGTAATTCTATCCCCGACACATTTAATAAATGTTCTAGATTTATTAAGGAATTTAATTATCCATTATAGTTTCTAATGAATTTTTAGTGTCAAATTCATTATTTAATATAACCAAAATTACCTTAGAATTAGTTTAACCATTTTCTATGTAGGAAAATCGACTATTTCAACTAACAGTGCCATTCTCCTTTTACAATGGTCGTTTTCATATTTTTATAAAATCAGAATTGGCCTAAACTATTTATCTGAATTTTTCTAGAATTTTTGAGAGCCATTTGCTATTTTAAATAAATCCTTATCAGTTTCTGGAATTATTTAAAACATAAATTCGGTGGAAAATAGATTAAATTACTTCGGGCCGAGCCTGCGAACGGATCAGCCCATCGACAGTTTTTGGCCTACGGCCCACGCGCTCGTGTGCCCGCGCCAGCCAGCGACGGCTACACCGAAGGCGTACTTTCACGGGGCGCCAACGCACGGGGCTCGCGTCGCGCTCGCGGGCGCTTCCACTTAAACTGTCAGGTGGGTCCAGGGCCTAAATGACAGATACTCAACGCCATGGCTTGATCCAGCGCGCGTAGGGGATATCTGGCTAGTGGGACCCGCACGTCAGCGACACACTTGCCTTGTCTGTGCATGAATCTTAACGCATGATCTAGCAGCCCACCGTCGTTGTCTTCCTCCGGTCGTTGACGTGGCCGACGGCAGCGGGAAACGACGCGGCGGCGACCCAGGCCCAATCTGGCCGTGTGCGTGCACGCTTTTGCACGCACAGCTTCCTACGGGCCTAACGACGCCCTCGTCGAGGCCGGAGATGGCTGGACGTGGCGGCGTGACGGTGGCGGCGGAGCCGAAGGCTCGCCGGAGACGCCAACTAACCGAACGCATCTACGAGCCATGAATTCCAGCGAGGAGCAAGATGAGGTGGATTGGGTGCATGCTTACCGGGCTCAAGGACGGGCACGCGGTTGTGCGGAGGCAGCCGGCGGCGAGGATCCCGGCGGCGACCGAAACAGGGGCGGCGTCGGCACGGTAGCTCCGAGCACCTCCGCTGAAATTAAGAGAGGGGGAGGCTTGGGGGGGGGGGGTTTCCATGAAGCTTCAAGCGAGAGGAATTGCACCCAAGCTCACGCAATCGACGAGGATCCCACGGCGCTGGCGCGGAGAAATTTTGGGGAAATACCGAAAAGGTTGCTGGCGAGGGGAGCTATTGGCTTTATAGGCGTGGGGCATGGTCTCTGGCCCGAAGGCATTGCGTGGCGACGGGACGCGAGTGGCGCGGTAGGAGGCGATGCAACGGGTGCGACTCGGTGATGATGGCATGAGCGGTGCAGCGCGACAGACGAGGTGCGTCGCGCGGTGGAGTCAGAGCCTGAGCAGAGCAGAACAGGCGGTGGCCGGGCCAGACGGCAGAGAGAGAGAGAAAGACAGAGGAGAGGAAGAGAGAGAGAGGAGTGGGGCCCATGTGTCAGCGCTAATTTCAATGAATTTTGAATTTCAAGCAGTTTTCGAATTAGCCTCAAATTGGGATGTTACATTGTCTTTGTACAACTTTGATGTAAATTTAAGCCGGAAGTAACTGTGATGTAGGACTATTTAGTATAAACGAAGAAAAACTATGTTTATAAAAGGAGTTTTCTAATGCTCTTTCATTTGAAAGGTTGAAACGCTTTCAATCGATTTTTTATTTACCTGTGTCTTCGTCGTCTTCATCCTCTTCGTCAGCCGCCGCTGCCGCCGTTCTATAAGGTTTTGGGTTCGTGTTGAGGATGGGGTTGCTGGTGCCCTCGAGTTTAAAGGGAGGTCGGGGGTAGGCGGTGGTATGACGGTGGGTTGGGGATCATGGTGGGTAGCGAGGCGGCAGCACCGACACTAGAGCCACGGGATTGGGCTCGGGTGAAGACGGTTGGGCGTCGGAGGAGGGCGGATCGATGCCGGCCTTGGGTTAGATTGGATGGGGTAGCGCCGGCGGCGAGGCAAGGGACGGAGCGGGGAGACGTCGGCCGCGAGCGACGGAGGCAGAGGCAA
Organism: Raddia distichophylla; assembly: GCA_005191435.1. Lineage (NCBI taxonomy): Eukaryota > Viridiplantae > Streptophyta > Magnoliopsida > Poales > Poaceae > Raddia > Raddia distichophylla. The sequence goes on along the minus strand of SPJY01037268.1, from coordinate 3,617,899 downwards.
GGAAAAAGGTGTGGCGTCAATGTGGTCAAGATCGTATTGGGTAGGCGGGAGAGAGAAAAGGGAGAGAAAGGGGAGAAAGATCTGAATTATTGGATTAAAATTTAACGGTCCGAAAAATCTACTAGAAGTCCTATTAACTTTTAGTTGACAAGGAGCTAGTCGGTTCCTTTATAAAATGTTTTTAATTGATTATCTAGGGAAAAAAAATGCCACACATTCGCGCCTCGATGGAGCATCTCCCATGAAGAATTTCGCAACCACGTGAAGAATCGCGTCAAACTAACGAGGCATTTCTTTGGGTAACCCATGATTTGCTCTCTCTCTTCCGATGAGAACTGAATTGGCGGTCTCTTTCAACTCGCCGTGCGTCCATTCTCCTCCAACGCGTGGAATCATATCCTGCCTGACCTGCTTTTTCGGGTTACCGAATAATGGGTCACATTTCAGGCGGACCATCTGTCGCTTGCTCCCTACGCTGGTTGGCGTTGCAGTGGTTTGAAGGGACAGTTTTTTTTAATGCTATTATACAAAATTTTAATCATCCTATACACCATAGTTGTGTCAATGATAGATTGGTCTCGATCCTACGTATCATGCATACATACAGACAATGATATATATAATAATTAGTTTAAATTTGGCTTGTAGGATATTTTCATAGTTTAAAACTGAAACACTTTTTTCTTTAACCATGAAGAATATGAACACTACCATTCCATATAGAAAAAATTTTCCTAATTTGATTCAGATTAATTAAACTACCACTTATTTATTTATTATTTTATATAAGCCATATGTTGAAATATGTTGCATCTTTTAGAGATTCTAACAATCTCATCAAAGATCTTAAACTATTTTTCAATATATATTTCAAAATTTTTGAGCCGTTTTTCTAGGGCCATTAACTTAGAATTTAATTTATTTAAACCGAATAAAAATAGGGCCATAAGGAGAGGGATGAGAGGAAAGAACATAAGTCATAACCCAACCAATCGATGGACATATACCTCTTCTATATCACAAAAACCACCGCTACCCAAGGCCGAGCTCACCAACCCTCCACAGCCAGCTCGGCCAACCAAGTGGTTCTATATCATTGAAAGTTTGTAACCTGGTTTTCGCCAAAAAAGAAAGACGTCTAATAAAACGAGCAACTAACCATTTGTGAGTTTTTCCGGTAAATCGAGCGGTTTCCTATAGAAACCACCATAATGTAGATGCAAGCGCTGATGTACCTTTAGACCTTGTTCTTTTTTTCTCCAACAGTGATCCCTAAACTCCATTCCCTATAGCCTTATATATAGGTTTCCTTAAACAAAATCCACTCCCTATATTTTTCTCATCTCCAACAGTGTCCCCTATATGGAGAATTGTATAGAGGGAGGAGAGAGAACCCCTATATATAAGGGAATTGAGAGAAAAACTCTATTTCAGGGAATGGTATAGGAAGAGCTGTTGGAGCACATAGGGGAAGAATCCATCCCCTATTTTAGGGTAGAGGATGCTTTAGGGTGTGCTGTTGGAGACAGCCTAAGGGCTCATCCGTGTGCAGCGCTTATAGGTTGGGTTGTGTTTACTGTGTGCAGTGCTCCCATATTGCATTTTTATTGAATGCGTATGCTTGCCTTATATGCTTGAGAGCAAAATGGATTTGAAGTGTTGGGAATTTGGATTCTTTTTCTTTATGTATGGGTTATGGCTAAGAACATCTTTAACGGTCTCTCCATACCCTCCAATAAAACACTATTAACTGTGACATTTTAGAGAAAGATAAAGAGAAACTGTTGGGGATGCATACCGCGGGAAAGTTTGAGACCCGCAAATGACTCAAGCCACAAACCAGCTTGAACCGAGCCATAAGCTCGTGAGCCTAGTTATTCCAATTATAATTATATAGAATTATTCCTATTTATTTTCTATTTAGAATAATTCCTAATATTTTTTTAAAAAAGCCATTGGTTGGTACTGAACTATATTTCTTGATCCTTGAAATCTAAAACCGAGCTAATTCAGATCCATAATTGGTAAAATTGAGCAAAAAAACATCAATTTTGGCATGTGTTTTGCTGATGTAACAATCTATTCGACAGTTTAAGGGATTGAGCTAATCCAGTTGGTGAAAGTTTAGAAACTAACAAGACTACATTTTTATTTTCTAAAATAAATAATTGGAATCACATAACTATGTTTCATGTATATATATCCTATATTCGGTGAACATATACTTCATCAATATCACAAAAACCACCATTTCGACTATCACGTCAATTTGAACTATCCAAAATCACCATTTAATTGATCAAAGGACAATTTGTGTTAGGTTGATAAATGTAGGTGTCTAAAAATGGAGTTGAATCCCTTATGCGTTACCTGTTTTAGTCTCTGAATTATGCAGTTAGAACACATGGATGTCCAGTTTTGATTAAAATCCATAAAACGAATAAATTTTATTATATCAAAGTGCTTGTCAACATGAAAATGATACAAATGTTAGGATCAACACCATACAATAGCAGAAGACCTTAATAACAAAATACAATTGAAGACACGGTGAAGAAGACACAGTGAAGGTCAAAGCAACTCCACAGTCAACTGCAGGTACGCGCTCCTGGATATTGGAGTAGCCTTCGTACGTCTTGAACTCCTTTGGCAGCCTTATCCTCCTTATAATGTTCATCACTTTCTGGACTAAGCTCTGCGACTTACAAACTGGGCGTCAGATTCAGTAGCCCATGGATAGAACACGAGAGTGAGTATATTTATCACACTCACAAGTGAATTGTCAATATGCACATAAGGGCTTATAAGAAAATGGGCGGGTTCATTTGTTGAAATGCTAATTTTGCAAGTTTTAGCCTGTCTTTGAAAACATTTATTTAAAAATTTAAAACATTTTGAAGAATCATTTTCAAATCCGGCTGACCAGTTTACCCAAAAGCTGGATCACTCCTGTTGATGTTACTGGAAAACCCTATTTTAAGAGCAGATCCCAAGTGTGAATCTTAGCAAAACAAAACACACCGACAGTTGTAGTTTTCTCTTTAAAACAAAAAGGGGTGAGAAAGCTACCAATATTTTTATGCCACCGTCGTCTGCCTTTGATTATGGAAACGACTATCATGATAGTTATACATTTTGTAGAGGTTGTACGTTTTATCCATGAGATACGATGTTCTCTGGCCAGAGGCATTGTAACCAAGGTTCCAGAAATCGGGATTAATCGGCGATTCCTAGTTTTTTACATTGCTCCGCTGCGATTTTTGGCACATCGCCGTGTTAGTTGGCTGACCCGATTAGTCGGCGATTAATCGGTTTTGACCGATTAATCGCATGTTGGACAAGCCCAAAACTGCTCTATCCATAGCCCAAAATTCGTATTGATATGCTATGTCGGTGTTTATTGCGAACTTGTGACGCATGTATTATTTCATGTTGTATACTTGTATGAATGCATTATGACCCTTGTGTCGATGATTGGGATATCGGTCCCAAGTCAACTAAGGTTCTTGAGAAAGGGAGATAGAAGACCTGCCGAGCAATGCAAACAGCAATCAACGAGCAAAGGGAGACACAGGGGTTTTTATCCTGGTTTAAGCCTCTCGGGGAGATAATAGCCCTACGTCCAGCCTTTCTTTATATTAAAGAGGATTACAAGGTTGAAGCTCGACGAGACGAACATATCTCTGCGAGTAATGTGCGACAATACAATGATGCTTCGCCCCTCTACACGCCGTAGGGGCTTGGTTTATATAGCGTTGAACAACCGACCTACCAAGGGATAATCGGGTCGGGCTAACTACGAGGTTGTAACGAACTCGAATACATGCCAAATACACCCCACGGTAGATAAGGTATACTCCAATTCTTGGGGATCACGACGTCTGCTCCAATCCGGGAAACCAACGTCCTGGTCTTGACGCAGCAGCGCAGAACTCTTGCTCGAGACTGACTCGAACACGAATCTTAGGCCGTTACGCACCGTGCCAGCCAAGAAACTGTTCGGCAGGATGCATATGGGCCAGATAGAACCTTCTATGGAGCTAGGCCATAGGAGGCTGTTCGATTGGACCATCAGGGAGTGGGCCATGGCAATGGGCCGTAATTTTATCCCCGACACCTTGTGTTTGAAATACTACAATAGTACAATTAAAATAGATGAATGTCTCATCTTTTTTGTCAACATGTGTAGATTTATAAGAATAATGTACTCTAGACTACCGATTAATAGCCACTGATTAATTCCAATTAATCCCCGACTAACCGATTAATCCCTAGCCCCTAGGCCACCGACCGACTAGCGATTACCGATTTTTGGAACCTTGATTGTAACAAGGCCTTTGTTAGTCTAGCTCTTGGCAAGCATCTTATCTAAGGTTTCCTCCACAATGTAGGATGAGCCTCCCATTAGCTATGTTCTTCTGAAGGATGACATATATTTGAAAGTTTCTGCACCTTCTCCGCAACACAAAATGTTCAAATTACGACTTCGAAAGATACTCAGCCACGTCCCAGCCCATACTAGGACTCATGGTCGCACTATTGTACTTAAGTTTCAAAACCATAAGGTATCCTCTTATGGACTACAGTGAGTCCCAAACTGATCTCGAGTTTCATGCTGGACACACCCACCAAGCAACCATTCCACTCCAATAAAGCTTTGTCTTCCATTGCAAATGATGAAAAATAAAACATGCATAAACATTTGATGATCATAATGTTGGGGGTTGCAACTTTGCTATGGCTTCAATTTTTTCTGGATTGTCGTCGATGCCTAAGGATTCAATCATGTACATGAGCAATTCCCAGAGTGTACACTAATGGTGCACTTCTTTGGGTTTAACTTTGTTCGATGCTTGCTTAGGTTAAAGAAAGTTGATTCGAGATCGCATACATGATTAGAATCTTGTTTACTTTTGACTATTTTTTCATCGACAACTCCCACGTTGCTTTTGATCTGATCGGGGAAAGTCTTCTGCAGCAAGCATTGGTCATGTAACCGAAAGTGTCGAAAGGCATGACGAAGCTAGTGTTCTCTCCATCCTTGAGAGAGAGAGAGAGAGAGAGAGAGAGAGAGAGGGATACTTATTGGTGATAACCTGAGTAAGTATTCAAGAAACTCATGAACTGTGGACTCCATAGTCGCATCAAAAAGCTGGTCTATGCAAGGCAACCGGAAATTGTCCTTGGGACAAGCAATATTGAGGCATGTGTGGTCCATTGAGGATCCCCCTCTAACCACTATACTCATACGGGGTATCCAGAGCACGCATCCCTGTCTCAACACCTCTCTTCCTTTCTAGTGGACTGAATTTGTTACCTGCTTCAACTTGTTTGTATATCACTAGTGCTTTGGCTAGCCAGTCGGTGTGTTCCACCAAGCGAATAAAGCCAGCTTCTAGGAGTTTTTGAACATGCTCCCGAATAATGTCAAGCTTGAAATCACAAAACTTACGAAGTTTCTACTAGACGGGCCTTTTTCTAGGCTTAACGGCTAGCCTATGCCCAATTATCTCCCTTCGGACCTCGACCATGTCAGACGACTCCTAAGCGAGCACGTCTAATCTTGCCTAGAGGAAGGTAACAAGCTTGAATTCTTATTTGGGTTCCAAAGTGGTCCCCAAATGCATGTTTTGGTTGGGTCATTCTCAAAGAGGGGAACGTCCTTATTTTCCCCCTAAGCTGGAGGGCACCTTTGAACAGGGAAGCTTTCTTCGATCCTTGTGGTGGATTGGGCTGAGGAAGCTACCCGATCATTGAGAGTGCCCGCTAGTTGAAGTCCAAAGCAGCTTTGTAGCTGCCATTGATCGTTATAACTCCCTCCGAGCTTGGGAACTTGGCGCAGTGGTAGGAGTGATGCGTTGTGGGCATGAACTTGGCGAGCACCAGCCATCCCAGAATTGCATTGAATACGAACAGAATGTCAACCACCGAAATGTGATCAATTCCATCCTAAAATTTGTTGGATCCCCTAACGTAAGGTGCGACACTATCTGATCCAACGGTTGCACCTTCTATCTAGGCATATGCTTGATAAAGGTATGACAATGTTGTCACTTTGGGCCTTGGGATCTGCATTTTATCTAGAGCTTCAACTGCTATCAAGTCCAACGAACTTACGCCTTTGCTCATTTCTTGGCTGATGATTGAGTTACCGATGGTGGGGGAACCACAAGAGGGAGCTCTTGTGTCCTCGTCATTCCAAGTGAACAATTGTTCTTGGGCAAAAGTAGGGGAGTCTCAGCCCACTTGAGCTTCTCGAGCTAAGGTTTTCCCTGCTCCATGTGACAGACATCGCCGGGCCGCATCCTTGAGCTTGGGACGGGTTGCATCCTCGAAAGCATCATCACCAAGGGGCACCTTTGCAGCCCTTGTCCAGCATGTTTTCCTTTGCTTGGATTCCTCCACCTTAGCTTAGAGGTGAGCCGCTTGAAGCAACTCGTTAGCGCTGAAGTTGTATTCCTAACTTGGATGAAACAACGGACGAAGGATCGGAGGGTGTAACTTCCTCAATTTTTAATAAAGAAATTTCAATAATTAATTTACGTTTAGAACTACGTATAGAAATATTTATATATACAATTTTTGAATCAAACTATATTAGCTTTAATTAATTATTTCCATAAACACATTGTAGGGAAGCATTTGGAAAACACTAAGCCAAACAAGACTTTCAAATATAAATTATGAAATATATTTTGGAACTCACCTAGTTTTAGTAAGTAAAATTTGCAAATAAAATCTCACCTACAATATTTTCAACTTGATTAAAGAGAAAAAGGAGGAGTATTGGAAAAGGAAAAGGAAAAGAAAAAGGAAAATAAAATGAAAAATGAAAAACCTATTCTGTACCAGGCTTGCTCTCCTCCTCCCTTCGACCCACTTTGCTTCCTTCCCCCTCTCCCACGCCGTGCTCAGCCTAGCGTGATTCCGCGCCCGCACCAGCATCCCACTGACTGGTTAGGCCCGCCATGCTCAGCTCAGCGCCTCAGCCTAATCCCGTGTCCACACTAGCATCTCGCTAACTAGCGGGGCCCATGCTTCGGCCTCTCTTCTCTCTCATCCTATTCTCTATCCTCCCTTCTCCCGCTATGCCTCTTTGCCTGCTGGTTCCCTATCTGCCTCGCTACCCGCGCGTGCCGAGGACGAGATGGCACCACCGTGGAGGTGTGGACTCGCCATCATACGCAATCGCAATCAAGGACCTCTGAATTCTTCCGTTCGCACGGGGCACACAGTGTCGCTACAGTGCCAAGCACTGCCGTCGCTCCGTGCCAAGCCTACATCGCCACTCTGTTCCAATGGCCACCCACCATCTCTTTAATGGTCAAACAACCGTTGTGCTGCCTATAAACCCTAGCTCCGCCATGCCTTTGCGGCAAATGCCCTCATCCCGTTGGAGCCGAGGAAGATGAGAAGGAGAGACCACAGTTTCCCTTATGTGCAAGCCCTATGAGGCTATGAGCTAGCCCTCGAGCTCCACCGCACTTCCCTCTATAGTCTCCCAAATCTCCCTACCGAGCATCCACCAGGATCCTTCTGGCCGACGTTCAATCTCCGATCACCGACGCAACCGGCACTACAAATCTCAATCCCTAGCTAACCCCCATCTCCAACCCAACCCTTGGGTGGCCCATCGCCTTGGCTCGCTCTCGAGCAACGTTCCCCAACCAAGCTGCTGCCGCTTGCTAGAGTAATCACCGCGGTGGCAGCGTGCCCCGACGTTCGGCTGGGCCATAGGCAGGGTTTACAAAACCGCGGAGTAGGTTCGAGCCGTCTACTGCACGGAGGCGGTTAACCGTGGTTAGCCACTGTGACATCCTAATAAAATTATTAGGTGTCCCAATATTTTTCCAAGAGACAATCTAGGAAAATATTCACATTTTGCAGCCAGCATCAATTTAATTTCCAGTTAAGTGCTAATGGGCTACTATTGCATGTGATCAAGGGCCCATAATAGATGAATTAGCACTTTGGGCCCATGAGGAGGAGCCCAAAGGACCCCTACCTGCGCCCTACACCCCTATAAGATCCTAAGACACTGTTCCTCGCCGACCACTCCACTCCCCACCCCCACACCTAAACCCTACGGCTCAACACCCCCCATCCCGAGGCGTTTCGAGGTAAATCTCTCTTCCCTGTAGGTAATTCGTCCTGTAGATAGTACCAGTAGATAGATCTCGTCGAGACGAAATGCATATGCGGATCGCCCAAAATGGTGCTGCATTCCGCCCGCTAGAGCTCGCCGTAGTTCGCTGTCTCCACAGTCGCCGGCGATCCTCGGCGGTCGCACCGCCGGTGGGAGATCCGGAGCGAATCAGCGCCCGCCACGTCGCCCTAGCACCGCCGCTCGCTGCGCCCCGCGCGAGCGCGACACACGTGCCGTCCCAATCGCCGTCCGACGCGCGTCCCTCGGGGTCCGCAAACCGTGTTGCGGCGGGGTTGGCATGGGCCCCATCCACTGCAGCCATTTTCGACCGCGCCGCCGCCATGCGCCAATCGCGCCATGACACGCATCCCGTCAGTCCCGCCACTATCGGCGCCCCGGACCGTTCCGCCGCCATTGCCCAATCCCATTGCGACGCGTGTCCCGTGGGACCCGCCGCTGATGCTGGCGCCATTCCGTTTTCACCCTGGCCAGATCCAGCCACCGTCGCTGACTTGCGGGCTTGGTTAAGCCGTGGGCCCCGCTTGTCAGAGGCAGCCGTTTTGCCTACAGCCTCGCACGCGACGCGTGGCGCCACGTGCCACGCACATGCGCGTAATTCACGCCTGAGCCACTGACCGGCGGCCCGCCCGTGCCACGTCAGCCTTAGAGTCACGTGGCTTGACACGTGTCGTGCCACGTCACCCATAGCCGCACCCCCACTGCCACATGGCATGCCACGTCATCGGCCACGTGTCACGCCACGTCAGCACCACATCGCCCTTGACTGCCATGTGTCACACCATGTCACGCAGCGTCCCTGCCCCGTCACTGCCACGCCAGCACCGCCCCATCTTCTCTGTGCAGTGGGTCCCGTTCGCCAGCCGCTGGGCGCCACTGCCTAGGGGGTCCCACCTGTCAGCCACACACCGCCGCGCCAGACTGGACCGAGCTGGGCCGAGCGCGCGTGGGAGAAATTGGGCCGGTTCGGTCGGTTCAGCCCATTCATGGTTTATTCGGGTTTTTCTTTTGCCTAGATTTTCCTATTTAGTCCGAAACTTCCCCGAATTGTTAGGGAGATCCGTAACTCCAAATTGGATGATTTTAGAACCTAAAAATCACATTTAAATCCTAGAATTTTTCTGTGTATTTAATAATTATTTTCTTTGTATTGATCTTGCTGTTTATTTATTTGTTGTTGTATGTTTAGACGGTGGTTGCGAGTGTTGTCCAGATTGTTGCCCGTAACCGGTGTGGGATTCTCAAAGCTCGGAGGTTTTCGAAGGCAAGCTTAATTACATATTCCCTCCTAGTTTTATAATATAATTATTGTTGTTTATTTTCTGAATTATCTACATGCATGTAATTAGGCGTGAGTACCTAGACATGTTAATCATCTATTAATATGCTTTAGCCGCCTTTGTGAACCCGTTGTTTGTTTCCTAGCCTATCCTTGATTAGATGTGTAGGATTGCATTTGGGATACACTATGAAAATGAGTTTTGGTGAGGCGTATGCTTCACGTTGGCATTTGTGGTAAAAACCTAAACAACTAAAAGTTGTAGTTGACTTAGGGGAGACCTGGCAGAGATTTTTCCGGGATTGTGGTGTTGTTGGGACGGTCTCCTCTAATAAAGATTCAAGCTTGTGTATTGCTGGACCGAACCTTACCGTACAGCCACTTGTGCCTTCAGCCCTGGCTTAGTACACTACGAAACCCACTAACTCCTGACTCGTAGGTTGGCCGGTTACGTTTCGTCACTGCTGCCCTAGGGTGAGGCTCATGACCTTACCTGAGGGGTAGGTGCGTTCCTGAGACCGAATGGCTTAAATATGGAACGCCCCCCGGGTGGTGTCTAGACATAGTAGGCTGGGGAAGTGGTGGGCGTAGTAGGCTAGAAAAGTCTTGTACCGTTTCTCCTAGTGGATGAGACGGGCTTGTGGGGAAACTTGTACACACTTTGTAGAGTTAAAACTATCATGATTGCCGTGTCCACGGTTATGGACGAGTCTGGAAAGGTTTGCACATGTAGATTCACCCCTTTTCCTTAACAATCTTGACTAGAATAGGACCAGGACATATTTTTATTCAGATTGCGGTCAGGACCAGGAAGGCCCTGGTGAGGGAGCGCAAGACTAGCTAAGGTCGACACCTTGGAAGTTATCATAGTTATTTAATTGGATTTCTCTGATGTTTTCTGCTTAATGTTAATTCCGTATTGGACTATCAACTGGTATGCCAGTTCGTTTTGTAATAAAATGCTACTGTTTAAAGGTATTTCACTTTAATTAAATATACTGTGATGATTCCACCGCATTGTCCATCACGAGATACTAAACTGGGATTAGTATCGACTCATGGTGCTGGATTCCCAATACAAGTACTGGGGTCACGACAAAGTTGGTATCAGAGCGGTGTTGCCCTTAGGACGTCTTAGCTAGTGAACCCTAGAAACCTTGAGCCATTTCAAAATTTAGTTTAAAAATTTCCTTTATCTGTTTTAATGTCTTAATTCTCTTACCATTGTTCTAACCGCCGTTCTTCTTTCTTGTTCTAGATGGCCTTAGTGAAGAACACTACTGCTACCGATGAGTATGGGCTGGTCACTCTCCTCAACGAGCTGTTGGGATATCTGGAGTACCCCACACCTGTACCCACCTACAGGTGTGAGTTTGAGATCCAGAGGTAGTGCCCTTCATTGGTAGATTAAGTTGGCCATCCAGCCCAAGCGCCCCGCGCAAGAGGGGGAATCGTTGGAGTTCATAAGCTTCAACGAGGATGAGACGATTGGACGGCAGGAGGCCGCCAGGCTCGCGATACTTCACATCGCGGAGACCAACCGGGCTCGGTTGGAGGACACATAGTACCGATACCTTCCTACTAGGCATGTCAACGCCCCAGCCGATGAAACCAGTGAAGTGGTCTCTCAGGGCGAGGTGTCGCCAGTGTTGGCCACCTCATTGCAGTACTTGAGGGTGCTGGACCGCCTCTACATATGCAAGGCTGCGGATGCTGACAACTACATGGGATTGGTGGGAGACCTGCGGGAGGAGGAGAATAATAGGAAGGAGGAGGTTAGACACCGGGACATCCTTCTCCGCAAGAAGGAGTACGTGGTGGATTCGCCATAGAGAGGCGGAGTTGGAATTAACTGCCCTGGAGATGAGTGAGAAGGATGAGTCAATCGATCATGAGAAGGAGAGGGTGACTAATCTAAGGAAAATGCTGGAGGACAAGGTGAAACAATATCATGACAAGGACAAGCAACTGGAGGAGTACGACACAATCCTCAATTGGCGCGACGAAATTGACACTGATGAGAGTGAGCTCTGCCAGAGTAAGTCCAAGTTTGCAAAGGATATGAGAAAAATCAAAGAGGAGATTGACCGGCGCACTACCGAGATCAATGGTAGCATCCTCGAGTACAACGAAGCAAACAAGATACTGCAGACTGACAAGGCAAGCTTACTTCAGCAGAAGCAAGAGTTCGAGGAAGAGAAGCGTCAGTTCGCTGACGCCAAGCGTCAGTTCGAGGAGGAGAAGACTAGATGGGAAGAAGAAGTCACGGCTGCCGAGCAACAGATGGGCCCTCGCACTCGCAGCAAGGCTAAGGCCTAGTTTATCTTCGTCGTTGTTTTATCTCTTGTCCATGGTTAAAACAATGTTATTTTGTTATTTGCTATCTGTTGTCGTACTTTAAAACACTGGTTATGGTTGACTGCATTGTTGTTTGGATTTCTTATTGTATGCGACTGCCTGCTATTTACCTTATATATTATATGGTCTTGTTATTCAAATTGTGGTGATTGTGTGAATATGTATCTTATTATATCAACGTCATCCCCGCGAAGAATTTTAAGAAGTGCATCAAGACGATGGGACCGACCAAGGGCGCCATTCATTCCAAAATACTACCCAAAAAAAAATTCTTGGTTTAAAATTCAAGTTCTTTTCGAAAAATTACATGAACTACCCTACCCGTTTATTACTTCCTATGTATGAAGGCCTAACTAGATGGTAATAACAACACTATCGTAAAAAATGAAATAATTTACCAAGTGTTGCTTTAAACCATGAATGAGTTGGTTTTTAAGGAATAATCCCCCGCTACACTTGTGTCTGTAAGGGATATGGAATGTTGGAGTTATTCGTTTGGATCTTTGTAATGGGTGTAAAAATGGCATTTCAAAATATTCCAAATTTATTAAAGTCACAAACTCCCCAGTAGCTAATCTTACCTTAAATCTGCAGATGCCGCTAAAGATGACCGCCCGTGATGCCACCCTTCGCAATGTGTATGCCTCTGCACCACGCAATGACAATACCAACGGCAGCGAGAGTGCCATAGTCAACACCAATGTTGTAGAAGAGGAAGAAGAGCTACCCCATCCCCCACCTATCATTGATGTCAATGCTATAGCCGTCCAGGCCGCTGCTCTAGCTGTAGCCCAAGTTTTAGCGCAGCAGCAGCAAGCTCAGCAGCATGCACCACCACCACCGCCGCCGTCGCCACCTGCTCAGCAAGTTGCTCCACCACAGCATGTTCCACCAACACCTGCTCCGCCAGTTGCTCCACTGCAAGCGAACCAGCAGCAAGCTCCACCGCTCGCTCAGCAGCCAGAGGGTGTAGTTATGCATGCCCTCAACCTGATAGTTGACCGCTTGACTAACCTGCAGCAGCAGCAAGCCGCACCACCCCCAGATTTCGCCCAAGCCCATGCCTATCAGCAGCAGCCTCAAGCTAAGTTCAAGGATTTCATGAGCACCCGACCCAATGCCTTTAATGGAGTCCGTAACCCAGTGGAGGCTGAAGATTGGCTGAGGGATGTGAAGGACAAGATGGATATCGTCAACGTTCCGAGGGAGGACCAAGTGAAGTATGCCACTCATATGCTTAAAAACAATGCCGCCCACTGGTGGGAAACGTATTGCTCCACCCATCCCAACCATGGCGTACTGACATGGGATGATTTCAAGGAGGAATTCAAGGGGGTATGCATACCCCAAAGTATGCAAGATGAGAAGAGGCGTGAGTTTGAAAGCTTACGCCAAGGCAACATGACTGTGGCCGAGTATATCGACAAGTTTGTCGAGCTGTCCCGCTATGCCAGCGAGGTGATACCCACTGAGAAGGCCAAGGTATGGAGGTTTACTGAGGGTATGGACCCCGGGATCCGTGAACAAGTGCTACCACTTAAGTGCACCACGTTCGAGGATGTGACCGAGCGGGCTATCATTTATGAGGAAGCCCATCGCAGAAGTGTTGAGCATCGGAAGAGGAAGCCTGAGTTCCAGCCTCAGGGAGGAAGTCAAATTCGTCCCCGATTCCATCAGGGTCACCACCATCATCACCATTAGCACCAGCACCATCAGGGTCATCATCACCACCAGCATCGCTCAAGAGGGCAGAGGTTCAGCTTTGCACCTCGACCCCAAACATCGGGTAAAGGGACATTTGTACCTCAACTATCGGCACCTGGCTAGGTGTCGTCCAATCAGCAGCCAGCCAAGCAAGGACCCAGACTGGAGGAAATCAGCAGGGTCAGAACAAGAATGCAGGGCAGAATACCACTGGACTCGCCTGTTTCAAGTGCAAGCATGTGGGACATTTTGCGCATTCATGCCCATTGAAGATTGGGAATCAGACCCAACAGATGCCAGGACAGAACCGCAATGTGCCCAACAGCAGGCCTATGCAAAAGGATGGGAGCCGGATGAGTCAATCATGTCACGGCGAGGGAGCGCAAGACTAGCTAAGGTGTTCGGGTCGACACTGACGGCGTGCTCACTGCTCAACCACTGCGGATCACACCCCTGGTCAGATTTCTTATCTTGCTAGCCTATCGGCCGAGCTCGATTCGATTGAGCGCTGGACGCAGCAAAGAGCAACACACGGGGATTACCCAGGTTCGGACCCCCTCGCGGGTAATAGTCCTACTCCATCGCGCCGGCGACGCCGTGAACCACGCCTTGACACGCGTCCCAGTAGGACCCATCCGTCGCAGCTTTTTCCGACCGCGCCGCCGGCTTGCGCCAATCGCGCCACGACACGTGTGCCGTAGGTCCCGCCGTTGTCAGTGCCCCGGACCGTTCCGCCGCCGTCGTCCAATCCCGTTGCGACGCGTGACCCGTGGGACCCGCCGCTGATTCCGGCGCCGTTCCGTTTTCACCCTGGCCAGATCCAGCCACCGCCGCTGACGCGTGGGCCCGGTTAATCCGTGGACCCCGCTTGTCAGAGGTGGCCGTTTTGCCAACTGCCTCGCACGCGACGCGTGGCGCCACGTGCCACGCGCACGCACGTAATTCACGCCTGAGCCACTGACCGGCGGGCCCGCCCGTGCCGCGTCAGCCATAGAGACACGTGGCTTGACAGCGTGTCATGCCAGCACCGCCCCGTCGTCTCTGACCAGTGGGTCCCGTTCCCCAGCCGCTGGGCGCCACTGCCTAGGGGGCCCCACCTATCAGCCACATGCCGTTGCGCCGGAATGGACCGAGCTGGGCCGAGCGCGCGCGGGAGAATTGGGCCGGTTCGGTCGGTTCGGCCCGTTTAAGGTTTATTCCGGTTTTCTATTTTTCTGGATTGTCCTATTTAGGCCGAAACTTCTCAGAATTGTTTAGGGAGCTCCGTAACTCCAAATTGGATGATTTTGGAGCCTAAAAATCACATTTATTTCCTAGAATTTTTTTGTTTATTTAATAATTATTTTCTCTGTATTGATCTTGCTGTTTATTTATTTGTTGTCGTATGTTTAGACGGTGGTTGCGAGTGTTGTCCGGATTGTTGCCCGGGACCGGTGTGGGATTCTCAAAAATCGGAGTTTTCGAAGGCAAGCTTAATTACACATTCCATCCTAGTTTTACAATATATTTACTGTTGTTTATCTTTTTGAATTATTTGCACGCATGTAATTAGGCGTGAGTACCTAGACATGTTAATCATCTATTAATATGCTCTAGCCACCTTGTGAACCCATTGTATGTTCCTAGCCTATCCTTGACTAGATGTGTAGGATTGCATTTGGGATTCACTTTAAAAATGAGTTTGGTGAGGCGTATGCTTGACATTGGTATTTGTGGTAAAAACCTAAACAACTAAAAGTTGTAGTTGATTTAGGGGAGAGCTGGCAGTGATGTTTCCGGGATTGTGGTGGGGAAGAGGTGGTATCCTTTAATAAGGACTCAAGCTTGTGTATTACTAGACCAAACCTTACCGTACAGCCACTTGTGCCTTCGGCCCTGGCTTAGTACACTACGAAACCCACTAACTCCTGGCTCGTAGGCTAGCCGGTTACGTTTCGTCACTGCTGCCCTAGGAAGAGTCTTGCAATCTCCTCTGAGGGGTAGGTGCGTTCCTGAGACCGAAGGGCTTAAAAGGGGAAAGCCCCCGGCCGGTACCGATAAGTGGAAGGGCCCCCTCTGTGGCGTGCACCGGACGGGCTGGGGAAACCTTAAGAGAGGGCTGGGGAATTGGTGGGCGTAGTAGGCTGGAAAAGTCTTGTACCGTTTCTCCTAGTGGATGAGACGGGGCTTGTGGGAAAAATTGTACACACTCTGCAGAGTTAAAACTATCATGATAGCCGTGTCCATGGTTATGGACGGGACGAGAGGTTTACACATGTAGATTGACCCTTTTCAATGTTAAACTTGACTAGAATAGGCTGGGATTGGCCAGGTGCGTGATGCACCTTTTGTTGACCTTGAGAAGTGGTTATTGTTGATCATGCATTCACTTTAATAAAACTTGACTTGATCAGCTAAAATATGACTAGAAATAGGATTTGGGTAAAATAACCTTAACCCTACCTTTGACCCTGCATTCATGTTTAAGGATTGCTTGCTGGGAAGCTGTGTACTCATAAAATTGCTCGTGGACATATTTTTTATTCAGATTACGGTCAGGACCAGGAAGGCCCTGACGAGGGAGCACAAGACTAGCTAAGGTGTTCGGGTCGACACCTTGGAATTTATCATAGTTATTTGATTGTATTACTCTGATGTTCTCTGCTTATTGTTTAATCGTGTATTGGACTATCAACTGGTATGCCAGTTTGCTTTTGTAATAAAATACTATTGTTTAACTGTATTTCACTTTAATTAAATACACTGTGATGATTCCACCGTGTTGTCCATCACGGGATACTAAACTGGGATTAGTATCGGCTCGTGATGCTGGATTCCCTTTACAAGTACTGGGGTCACGACAAAGTTGGTATCAGAGCGGTGTTGCCATTTGGACGTCTTAGCTAGTGAACCCTAGAAACCTTGAGTCATTTCAAAATTTAGTTTAAAAATTTCCTTTATCTGTTTTAATGTCTTAATTCTCTTACCATTGTTTTAACCACCGTTCTTCTTCCTTGTTCTAGATGGCCTCAGTGAAGAACACTACTGCTACCGATGAGTATGGGCTGGTCACTCTCCTCAACGAGCTGTTGGGATATCTGGAGTACCCCACACCTGTACCCACCTACAGGTGTGAGTTCGACATCCAAAGGCAGTGTCCTCATTGGCAGATTAAGTTGGCCATCCAGCCCAAGCGCCCCGCGCAAGAGGGGGGATCGTTGGAGTTCATAAGCTTCAACGAGGATGAGACGTACGATCGGACGGCAGGAAGCCGCTAGGCTAGCGATACTTCACATCGCGGAGACCAACCGGGCTCGGTTGGAGGACACACAGTACCGATACCTTCCTACTAGGCATGTCAACGCCCCAGCCGATGAGCCGAGTGAAGTGGTCTCTCAGGGCGAGGTGTCGCCAGTGTTGGCCACCTCATTGCATTACTTGACGGCGCTGGACCGCCTCTACATATGCAAGGCGGCGGATGCTGACAACTACAAGGGATTGGTGGGAGACCTGCGAGAGGAAGAGAAGAATAGGAAGGAGGAGGTTAGGCACCGGGACATCCTTCTCTGCAAGAAGGAGTGGCGGATTCGCCATGGAGAGGCTGAGTTGGAGTTAACTGCCCTGGAGATGAATGCGAAGGATGAGGCAATCGATCATGAGAAGGAGAGGGTGACTAATCTGAGGAAAATGCAGGAGAACAAGGTGAAACAATATCGCGACAAGGACAAGCAACTGGAGGAGTACGACACAATCGTCAATTGGCGCGACGAAATTAACACTAATGAGAGTGAGCTCCACCAGAATAAGTCCAAGTTTGCGAAGGATATGAGAAAAATTAAGGAGGAGAACGATCGACCGAGATCAACGGTTGCATCCTCGAGTACAACGAAGCAAACAAGATACTACAGACTGACAAGGCAAGCTTGCTTCAGCCGAAGCAAGAGTTCGATGACGCCAAGCGTCAGTTCGATGACGCCAAGCATCAGTTCGAGGAGGAGAAGGCTAGGTGGGAAGAAGAAGTCAAGGCTGCGGAGCAACAGATGGGCCCCCGCTCTCGCCGCAAGACTAAGGCCTAGTTTATCATTGTCGTCGTTTTATCTTATGTCCATGGTTGAACAATGTTATTTTGTTAATCACTGTTCGCTGTTGTAATTTAAAACACTGCTTGAGGTTGACCGCATGGTTCTTTGGATTTCCTATTGTAATTCGGCTACCTGTTATCTATCTATTAGTATGTGGTCTTGTTATTTAAATTGTGATGATTGTGAAATGTGTACTTTATTGTATCGACGTCACCTCCACGAAGAATCTCAAGAGTGCATCAAGACGATGGGACGACCAAAAGACACCGTCAATTCCCAAATTTCTAAATTCCCTAATATTACAAAAATAAATTCTTTGTTTAAAATTCAAGTTCTTTTCGAAAAAAATTACATGAACAATCCTACCCGTTTATTACTCCCTATGTATGAAGGCCTAACTAGTTGGTAATAACAACACTATCGTAAAAATGAAGTAATTTATCAAGTGTTGCTTTAAACCATGAATGAGTTGGTTTTTAAGAAATAATCCCCCGCTACACTTGTGTACGTACAGGATATGGAATGTTGGAGTTTTTCGTTTGGATCTTTGTAATGGGTGTAAAAATGGCCTTTTTAAAATATTTCAAATTTATTAAAGTCACAATCTCCCCAGTAGCTAATCTTACCTTAAACCCGCAGATGCTGCCGAAGAGCACCGCTCGTGACGCCGCCCTCCGCAATGTGTATGCACCTGCACCGCGCAATGACAACACCAATGGCAGCGAGAGTGCTATCGTCAATGCCAATGTTGTTGAGGAAGAGGAAGAGCTGCCCTAGCCCCCACCTATCATTGATGTCAATGCTATAGCTGCCCAGGCCGCTGCTCTAGCTGTAGCCCAAGTTTTAGCGCAGTAGCAGCAGCAAGCTCAGCAGCATGCACCGCCACCAACACCACCGCCGCCACCACTCGCTCAGTAAGTTGCTCCACCACAGCATGTTCCACCGCCACCTGCTCCACCAGTTGCTCGACCGCAAAGCAAAACAGCAGCAAGCCCCACCGCTCGCTCAATAGCCAAAGGGTGTAGTCATGCACGCCCTCAACCTAATAGTCGATCGCTTGACCAACTTGCAGCAGCAGCAAGCCGCACCACCCCTAGCATTCGCCCAAGCCCATGCTTATCAGCAGCAGCCTCAAGCTAAGTTCAAGGACTTCATGAGCACCCGGCCCAATGCCTTTAATGGAGTCCGTAACCCAGTGGAGGCTGAAGATTGGTTGAGCGATGTGAAGGACAAAATGGATATGGTCAACGTTCCGGGGGAGGACCAAGTGAAGTATGCTACTCATATGCTTAAAAACAATGCCGCTCACTGGTGGGAAACGTATCGCTCCACCCATCCCAACCATGACGCTCTGACATGGGATGATTTCAAGGAGGAATTCAAGGGGGTATACATACCCCAAAGTTTGCAAGATGAGAAGAGGCGTGAATTTGAAAGCATACATCAAGGTAACATGACTGTGGCCGAGTACATTGACATGTTTGTCGAGCTGTCTCGCTATGCAAGAGAGGTGATACCCACTGAGAAGGCCAATGTATGGAGATTTACTGAGGGTATGGACCCTGGGATCCGTGAACAAGTGCTGCCACTCAAGTGCACCACGTTCGAGGATGTGACCGAGCGGGCTATCATTTATGAGGAAGCCCATCGCAGAAGTGTTGAGCATCGGAAAAGGAAGCCTGAGTTCCAGCCTCAGGGAGGAAGTCAAATTCATCCCCGATTCCCTCAGGGTCACCACCATCAGTACCAGCACCATCAGGGTCATCATCACCATCAGCATCGCTCAGGGGGGGTAGAGGTTTAACTTTGCACCTCGACCCCAAGCACCGAGTCAAGGGACATTCGTACCCCGACTAACGGCACCTGGTCAGGGGTCGTCTAATCAGCAGCCGGCCAGGCAGGGACCTCAATCTGGAGGCAAGCAGCAGTGTCAAAACAAGAATTTAGGTCAAAACACTATTGGGCCCACTTGTTTCAAGTGCAATCAGGTGGGACACTTCGCACATTCGTGTCCACTAAAGATTGGGAACCAGACTCAGCAGGTGCAAGGAGGATAGAATCGCAATGCACCCAACATCGGGCCTATGCAAAGGATGGGAGCTGGATAAGTCAATCATGTCACGGCAGAGGAAGCAGAGGATGCACCTGACGTCGTGCTAGGTATGTTTCTGGCAAATTCTGTACCTGCAACAGTTTTATTCGATTCAGGAGCATCTCATTCATTTATTGCTAAAGAGTTAGTGGATAATAATCAGTAGAGGTTAGTGCCACTAAAGCGACCTTTAAAGGTTCAATCCCCGGTGGGATCTATGAACGCTACTATGGGATGTCCTGAAGTTGAGATCGAAATCCACGAGTCCAAGTTCAAATCCAACCTTATCGTGTTGGATACTAATGGGATTCAGATTATACTAGGCATGGATTGGTTGAAGAAGTATGGAGGACAGATCGATTGTGCCCGTAGAGCAGTTACCCTAACCAACACTGACGGGACACGAGTCACGTACCAGTCAACTAAAAGGATACAAGATGGAGTCATCAACCATATAAAGGTGACAAGACCCGAAGGAGAGAAGCCCAAATTGGAGGAAGTTCCTATAGTGAATGAGTACCCAGATGTGTTTCCTGCTGATTTGTCTAGGCTAACACTTGAACAGGATGTGGAGTTCTCTATTGATGTATATCCGGGGACATGTCCGATATCTCAACGGCCGTATTGCATGAATGCTACCCAATTAGCCGAGGTGAAGAAACAGATTCAAGAACTAAAGGATAAGGGTTTTATCCGACCAAGCACATCACCATGGGGAGCACCAGTTATTTTTGTAAAGAAGAAGGATGGAGATCTTAGAATGTGTGCAGACTATCGATCACTCAATGAGGTGACTATCAAGAATAAGTACCCATTGCCGAGGATCGATGATTTGTTCGATCAACTAAAGGGAGAATGTGTCTTTTCAAAGATCGATCTGCGATCTGGATATCATCATATCCGTATCAAGAAGGAGGATATACCAAAGACTGCTTTTACCACCCGTTATGGATTATATGAGTATTTGGTAATGTCTTTTGGATTAACTAATGCCCTAGCACATTTCATGCAAATGATGAATAAAGTATTCTTGGAGTATCTGTACAAGTTCGTGGTAGTCTTCATCGATGACATATTGATTTATTCGAAAATTGAAGAGGAGCATGCTGGACATCTGAGAATTGTGCGCGAATTATTAAGGCAGCATCAGTAATATGCCAAGTTTAGTAAATGTGACTTTTGGATTAGGGAAGTGTTATTTTTAGGCCATAATATTTTAGAAGGAGGAGTGTCAGTTGATCCCTCTAAGGTGCAGGAAGTACTCGACTGGAAGCAACCAAAAACTGCGACCAAAGTTCGAGGTTTTCTCGGTATGGCAGGTTACTATCGGAGGTTCATCGAGGATTTCTCCAGAAGAGCGAAGCCCCTAACCGAATTACTTAAAAAGGATGTCAAGTTCAAATGGACGCCAGCATGCCAAGAAAGTTTTGAGGTTCTGAAGAAGTTAACCATGGCACCAGCTCTAGTGTTGCCTAATATACATCAAGATTTTGAGGTATTTTGCGACGCCTCAAAGCTGGGCATCGGTTGTGTGTTGATGCAAGAAGGGAAGGTGGTAGCCTATGCTTCGCCACAACTCAAGCCACACGAAATCAATTACCCTACTCATGATCTCGAGTTAGCAGCGGTAATACACGCTCTGAAGATCTGGAGGCATTATCTTGTGGGTAATCGAACAGAAGTGTATATAGACCACAAGAGTTTGAAATATATTTTCACTCAACCGGATCTGAACATGATACAGAGAAGATGGTTAGGGCAGATGGCAGATTATGATATTGGGATTCATTACCATCCTGATAAAGCGAATTCCGTTGCAGATGCTTTGAGTTGGAATCCGAGGTGCGACGCATTAATCGCCGGCATGCCAAGGATGAATTTGGAGGTGGTTCCAATAGGGCAACTCAATATCATGGAAGTGCAACCCACTTTGGAGGACAGGATCAAGGAAGCACAGCAGGAGGATGATGAGATTTTTAAGATTGCTGCCCGAATAGCAATCGACAAGGCCCCAAGATTCATCATGGATGAGGTAGGAATCATTTGGAATGGTAAAAGGATAGTGGTACCCAATAAGGAAGGACTCCGAGAGTTAATTATCAAGGAAGCCCATGAGTCCTCATACTCGATAGACCCCGGTAGCACCAAGATGTATCTTGATCTGAGGGGAAGGTACTGGTGGATCGGGATGAAGAATGACTTGGCCGCATATGTAGCAGTATGTGATGTTTGTCGACAAGTGAAGGCAGAGCATCAAAGACCCGCAGGATTGCTTCAACCTATGCCTGTTCCCCAATGGCAGTGGGAGGAGATAGGTATGGATTTTATAGTAGGACTGCTGTCGATGGTTGGGGTATTGACCCAAGTCAACTAAGGTTCTTAATAAAGGGAGATAGGAGACACGCCGAACAGAACGAACAGCAATCAATGACGAACAGGGAGACGAGGGTTTTTATCCTGGTTCAGGCCTCTCGGGAGAGATAATAGCTCTACGTCTAGCCTTTCTTATATATCAAATATGATTACAAGAGGTGGCTCGACGAGATGAACAGATCTCGGCGAGATTATGGGTGTACAAGGAACAATATGCTGTGATGCGAAGATCAAATGCGCTATCAGGTGATGGCTTCGACCCCTCAACACGCCATAGGGGCTTTGTTTATATAGCGTGGATGAACCGACCTACCGGAGGAGAATCGGGCCGGGCTAACTACGAATACGTAACGAACTCGTACCATGCCAAATACATCCCATGGTAGATAAGGCATACTTCGATTCTTGGGGATCACGACTCCTAGTCCAATCCGGGAAACCAACGTCCGGTCTTCACGTAGCCGTGCAGGACTCCTGTTCGAGACGGACTCAAACACGATTCCTTGGCTGTTACGCACCACGCCAGCCAAGAAGCTGTTCGGCAAGACGCGTATGGGCCAGATAGAACCTTCCAGGGAGCTAGGCCCTGGCAGGTTGTTCGACTGGGCCGTCAGTGAGTGGGCCATGGCAATGGGCCGTGATTTTATCCCCGACAGCTAGTCCCCGAGACTCAAGTGGAAGGACTCACTAGAGTGGGGTCTTCCTCTTGAGACTCCAAGTCACGAAGAGGGAAATTTTGCTGCTACAAAGACGAGTAACAAACGACCGAACAGGTCATGGTTCACCCGAACAAGACTTGTTCGGGACCGAACAGACCCGATCAGTACTGAGCAACTCTGTTGCGCCGAACAGGGAATCACATCTGTCCGAGCAGAGCACTCAGCCTTCAGTGTAGACACTAGAAAAAATAGCCGTTGGCAGATTCCAACGGTAACTTCCTGTCGCTGCGCAGTGAAAACAAGCTACCGTTTTACCTAGCCGTTGCGGTAAAAACTAGCCGTTTTGTGACAAACCGTTGCAGAACAACCCATTTGCACCTATAAAAGCACCCAAGCCGCCCGCGGCTAGCCATTTCTGCTCTCACGCCTTTCCTTCCCAAGCCCTAATTCCAGCCGCACTCATCATCAAGCACCCAAATCCCACCACCAAGTCTGTTCGTCCAGCACTGGGAATCGCTATGGCCAAGTTCTCTGGCACTAGCTTGACCGAGGAGGTCGAAGCCCTCCGGACAGAAGCCAAGCGTAGCCAAGCCAGCGAGCAGGCCAAGACCGAAGAGGTCTACGCCATTTGGGTAGAGGCCACGGAACAGGCCAAGCGCAGCAAGGAGGAAATTGAACGTCTCTGAGCTGAAGCCCGAGAAGGGATCAAGGCTCAAGGTGAAGTTGCGCGCCTCAAGTTAGAGATTGAGGAGCTAAAGGAGCAGCATGCTCCTAAGTAGCACCGCGGCTGTAACCCGAAAGGGCCTTGTACCTAAAACTTTTGTTAAGTGCAATAAAGAATTCACCGCTTTCCCTGCAAAAAAGAGCAGCAAAAAGACAAAAACGAATAGGAAACTAAGAGCAAAGGCAACACAGCGCTAGAAAGTTTGAGAAAACCGGTAGAACGCTTAGCCTAACTCCCAACCCCCGTTGTGCAGCTGTTCGAAAACCTGAGTTTGCGAACTCGAACAGGTGCACAAGAGAAAGAGCGACACCCTAGCCCCTGGTACGGACGATGCTCGAAAACCTAAGCTTGCGAATTCGAGCACGTGCGTAGAGAGAAAGAGCGGCACCCGTACCCTTATAGACTCGTTCCATGAACTGCTCGGTAACGTAGGTTAGGCAATTCCGAGAGTAACCGAACAGGGAAAGTGCCTCTGCCGCGTTGGGCTTACGAGAGCAGGCTTTGCCAAGTGGTCGTGCCGTGAGCGGTAAGTGCCTTTGCCACGGAGGGCATACGAGAGCAGACTTAGCCGCAAGGCTAGAAGCCGTGTTACGTAACTCTGAGTTTAGAAACTTATTTAAACTAGATACGGGCAGGGAAAACCCTGAAGATCGCGGAGCAAAAAGTTCGCAAGACCGGGCAGCCATCAAGTGTTACCAGAAAGGAGAGGGTAGTCTTTGAGAAGACAAGGAGTGAAAAGAACCGCAGGGGGTTGCGAAAATTCACTGTTTATTGGATTGAACTTTACATGGCGGCCCGAGAGACTTGGACGAACTATGGCGCGAAGTTTACAAAAGTGCGGAGCTAAGCAAACACAAAAGACCTACACAAAGTGATATGCACACGCCTCGATTTAAGACATGTACGTATTAGTTTGGTCCCGATCTTCCGTCGTAGGAGAAATTTGTAGGGGCGATTCGTGACCTTGACGAAGGGGCAGCTAACCACGATCTGATGAACGCGACCAGCAACCTCACAATCGCTAAACCACGCCTCTGATTTGGTATCAACCGTGTCAAAACACGTCACAGGAGAATTGCAAGAACAACAGCGGAAGAATCACTCGGATGAATGATTATATGTGAGACCTCAATAGTTGGGGCACGAGGGCCTTACAATTAGCAATAGCTAAACCAAAAATCCAGATCTGCCTCCCTTCTCACGCAAAGCACTATATAAAGAACCAGGCCTCCAAATATTTATGGCAGTCACACAAAATTAGCAACCGTGCATTAAAATAATTTCCTTCTTAGTCTTCACGGCTGAAATTAAAAGCAGCTTTCCTTGCATGCATGTCTTGGCCGGCTAAAAATAAAAGAAACTTTCCTTCTTAGTCTTCATAGCT
>SPJY01037268.1:3480384-3590967 GCA_005191435.1 Raddia distichophylla | reverse complement strand
GACGGCGCGGCACGGAGCGGTGAGCTTTGGCGGAGGCACGGTGCGGCGAGCTTGGAGGCGGCGGCGGCGGCGGCGGCGACCGCGCGGCGCGGCGAGCTGGGCGATGGCGGCGGCGGCAGCGCGGTGCAGCGAGCTTGGCGGAGGCGTGGCGCGGCGAGCTCGGCGTCGGCGTGGCGCGGCGCGACGAGCTTGGCGGAGGCGGCAGCGCGGTGCGGCGAGCTTGTCCAGCCCGCTCGTCGCCTAGCTCGTCGCCGGCCGCCACCCAGTCCGCCCGGCTCGTGGTCAGCCATTGGAGGAAAGTGAGAAGAGAGAGGAGGGGGATAGGGGAGGAAGAAGGAGGACCACATGTTGCAATCTGGACAGGGTCCTTCACATGTGGGAAGGACTCGGGTCCTTCAAAATTTTCTTCTGAGAGGGAGGAGAGCGGTGTTGCATTTGGGTCCTTTAAGAGGCTTCATTGTAATTTTCTGATTGATCTGGGTGTAACTTTTTAGATGCCTTAGTATAATGAATTGCTGACTGTTTCACAAAAAAGAGGACAGTGTGTGGGCTTGTGTCCATCCGTTGCCTTGTCAAGTATTTTACGTCGATTTCTCCACACATGTCCTCACGCGAATGCAGCGGCAGAAAGGCAAGCAAACCACATTCTTTTTATGTTGTTTTTTCCCCCGACGATGAGATGGAGGCTTTGCTGACTTGACCAATCCGGAGGCGCAGACACAACAGTGAGCTATGGGTTGTGGTGTGTACCAAGATTGTACCAGAACTAGCAGGCCGTATTTAAAGTATGTTTTAAAATATCGTAGCAACATGATTTGAAGTAAAATATACGAAGAAAATATAGATATTATATAGAGGATTGAATGGTGGATGAATGGTACTGAGATGGAATCAACATAGGGCTAGCAATAAACTACCATTAGCATTTCAAAAATTATGGGTGCTAGAGCACCTGCATTGTTGTGACAGACATGTAGTATTTTTTATCTGTACCGTGCTAATTAATACCTATGGCTTCAATTTTTTTAAACAGAACGGACAAAACGCATTGTCATCCCATTAAAACGAGATAAACAAATTAGAAACAAAAAATAACTAGCAAGCTAGCTAGAAAATTCTAGGAACCACGCACCAAGTACAGAGTTGGATGTCCTACCATCAAGTACAGAATAGGATGAGATGAGTGCCCTGCCCATGGCTTTCATTTTGTTGGTGCTATAATTTACTTGTACTGTCGTAATTGGTTAATTACAAGTTAATCAGTATTCTTTGGCTTCCTATCCTGCACTGCCGGCAGTGTAGGACGGCGCTATGCGTGCATCACCTAACAAGTTCACGATTCACGAATATGTATAATATGTAAATAAAATTGAAATATCTTTGGCTTCACTTAAATAATTCAATCGCCAAGGAGGAAGTTGAGCGGCAAAACTTCCGGAGCACACAAAATAAGGCTGGACACACTTCAAATAGATTATCGCGGCAGAAACTCTCGCATCTATCAAAGGAGACCAACACTATACAAAGTTTGAAATACGTGTGCTCCTTATATTTCTGGACGAAGAAAGTACTATTTATGTTTTGGCCCTATTTTATCCCTTACACAATCATGGTACATATCTCTCTTAATATTTCAATATTGACCCTATTTTTACTATTCATTGCACTATTTATACAGTAATAGAATCACTATTAAATATGCCCAAGTAATATTTATACGTGTTTTATTCCATTGTATTAGTGTTTTTGAAAATGTTGACCAGGAAAGCTTGTTTCAGCCTAGAAATGTAGAAAATTAAATGCTTATAATTTATGCTACGGCATGGACATTGATCTCGTTGCCTATAAAATATAGCCAATGAAAAATGGGTGACAAAATAATTCTTCTGGTATTTTCATCTGACTATATGTCAGCATGTCGTCTGTCCAATAGAGTTGTTCTTCTTGATCATCCAAAGCACGGTTCATGTACTGTTAGACAGTGTCAGCATACCCAAATATTAGGCGCAAAGACACTCCGTCTTACCGCGGAGGATACTATTCCGTCATACATATGCCACATGCAATGTCTATTTATAAGTCCTCCAAAGATGAAAAACATATTGCTTTCATTGATTTGTTGACATCTGCAATACAAAATTTATTTTTGTTTTTTTTTATTTTAACAGTTTTTGGCAGGCAAAAACCTGCAATTCTTGCAGTGTAAGCTCTGGGTAATAATTCAAACTAACTTCTTTAGGTGGATCCATCAAATTATATTTATTAATTTGAAGTATATGTTAACAATGATACAATTTTATGAGGCATACAACTTTATCTTTTGTAAACATTAGAATCGTGTCATGTAATAGATGAAAACAAAATCTAGCCGGCCAACTATATATGCTACTTTGACTTGTTAAAAGCATGAAGATTCCTTGAACTGAACAAAATCTGCTGTTCATTTCCTAGGAAAAATAGGAGAAAACCACAGCATTTAAATGATATTAATTAATTAAGATCGGTATTCCGTGTTGGTTACTCAAATTTGTCTCGCGTTTCCTTCTGTCGAAGCTTTGACCGAATTTGGTTTGCCGCTCTACCATTGGCAAACAAGGTGGCAGTGTAGAAAATGTAGGTGTTCGTATGGTAGTAAAAGATCGATATGACCCTTGACCATTGGTACATGTGTGAAATCTAGGAACAGTAGCTCGTTAGGAGTTGGAACTTGAACCTCACGTAGCTGCATCGACAATGGTGATAAATAATCTCACTAGGGGAATAAACATTTCAATAGAAAGGCAGAAAATACCTTTGCTAGAGGGACCACGTTATGCGCACATAGCACATTCTACGCGGAAGGGAAACTCTACGCGGAAGGGAAACAAAACCTATAGCTCCAGCTGCTTTAGAACATTACTTCGAACATATTATAAAATAGGAGTTGCCGCACAACTATGTATAAGTTATTAGTTTGTTCCGGTTCCAGAAAACCTCATTTGCTGGGTGTGTTAACCTAGGTCACGAAACTTGCGATTTTATAGTTGAAAAGGCTAAAATATCATTGTTACTTTGAAGAGTATCTCCTAGATACTCGCCACTCAGTGATCCGTTGTATTGTTTTTCATTGACGTCACAGTCCCTAATAATTCTCGTGCCTATTACATAAAATTATTTAATTTTACGTGAAACTTACTCACCATTTAGTTTCGAAAAGTTACAAAAATACAAACGCATGCAAAGTCATAAAGCCTGCTACCTCATGCATATATTCCAGAACAAAAATAGGGGTCCATCTACAAAGTGCAAGAAGCAAATTACTTGAGAGGGTTTGTTGTCATTTGTGAATATCATGTCAGCCGAAATGAGGCAGCTACAAGACTTCACACATATACACACTATACAAAGCACCGAAGGAAAAGCCTCTACTCAAGCAAGCACCACCAGGCAGCAGGCAGGCAGCCCTCTCTCTCTCTCTCTCTCTTCCATTCTCTCTGTCTCTCCCACCCAACCTCCTTTTGCTTGCTCCATGCATCCATCCCTTTCCCAACTTTTGTACTTTTTTCTCTGCCTCCACCCCTACAAAAGGTGAAGGAAGAGGGGGGGCAAGCCCTGCACTCAGTCCTTCTCAGCTCTCACATGTCCTCTTATTTTAAGTGCAGCTCTTTCACCCCTCCTCCTCTCCCCTCCCAGAAAAAGAAGAGGCCAAGCCCCAAAGAGGCAAAGGCTAGGGGAGTGAAAGGCAGCTGCTAGCAAGCCTAGCACCAAGGCACAAGTGCACCACACACCATTTCTTGTGCCTGATTGGTTTGTTCTTTGTTGCTCCATTTCTCCTTCTTCTTTGCTCCACAAGTGGTAGTAGTTCTTTCTCTCCCTGCTCTTCTTGCTACATCTGTTCTTCCACCTGCTCTCCTCTACCACACACACCTCTCACCTTCTCTCCATATTACAGGCACTGGTAATTAAAGTGAGTGCACAGTGCAGCAGAGGGAGAAGGAGAGGTGACTAGGTGAGAGGTGAGGTGCCCCTCTCTTGGCAATTATTGCCACCTTTGGAGTTTGGAGTCCCCCAATAGGAGTCTCCTCTCCTCCCCCTGTGTTGTCTGCAAGTACTGTCTCTTCCCTCTCTGCTCATCTGCTACCAGCTCCTACTCTGCTCAGTGCTTGCTCACTCTCTTCTTTTGGGGGCTGCTGCTTCACTCCTCCCTCCCTCTCCTCTCCCTCTCCCTCTCCCTCTCCATCTATCCAACCCATACACTTTGCTTGCCGGGCTGCAGCTGGTGGTTGGCTTCAAGCTGTTCTTGGATCCTTAATTGCATGCTGTTGTTGTGGTCTCTACCTCTATCCATTCTGCTACATCTCCCTCCTTTACCCTGTCCTGCTTAGCTTTTGCTTCCAATCAACTTTTCCTTTTGGTGTGTGTACTGAACTAGTATCTCTCGGCTCTCCTTGGGAGAGGAGAGAGAGGTCCAGGAAGGTTGAGCAGTTGTTGCCTGAGACGAGCTCAACTCTGTACACGCACAAGGAGAGCAAGAAGGCCTTTTTAAGCCACCAATTTGCTCGGCAGGCTCCCCAAGAGCAAGCAAGAAACTTGCTGCCCTTCTTTGAATCCCAAGGAAGCAAAGATCCCAAGATATACATCTCTCTACTCACGCGCGTGTGTTTGTACACGTAGCTGTGGAGCTTATCATGGATTGGGACGCCAAGATGCCGTCGCCGTCTTGGGACCTCGGCACGGTGGTCGGTCCCAGCGGCGTCGCCGCCGGCGGTGCGCTGGACCTCAAGCTCGGCGCCCCGACAAGCTGGAAGGCCGCGGCGGCGGCGGCTCCGGCGCCGCCCCCGCCCGCGCCGGCGAAGCGGCCGCGGGCGGGCCAGGGGCAGGGGCAGGGGGCGGCGCCGGCGTGCTCGGTGGAGGGGTGCACGGCCGACCTGTCCAAGTGCCGCGACTACCACCGCCGGCACAAGGTCTGTGGGCCGCACTCCAAGACGCCCGTCGTCACCGTCGCCGGCCAGCAGCAACGCTTCTGCCAGCAGTGCAGCAGGTACGGTAAAATCGGTGATTAAACCCACATATGCATTCTCTGCCTTCCTTCTTCAATTCACCGTTCTTTCGTCGTTGCATTCTTAAAATTTTACCGCTCTTTCCTTGCATGTTAGAAAATTGCGAAAAAATGGAGGTTTCTTTCTTGGTGATAGTGGCATGCATTTTCTTCTGTTCCTTGTTTTTCCTTGTTTGAAAGCGTTAGCTAATTCGTCGGTAATTACTGGGTAATGCATTGAGCACGGCCATTTAATCCTGCTTTGCCGAACAACAATTTGCTGTCAGGTGAAGCAGTTCCTGTCCCTTTGCTATCATGATGTTTGGCGTTTGCGATTAATTAGCCGTCGTGCAACAGCCAAAACTTCTGGTGTCCATGTGTTTCCGTCTCACAGTAAAACGCGAAGAAAACAAACAAACAAACTTGCCAAGCACTGTAAAGCAGCCGAAGCAGCCGGCAACCCCCAAAAGATCGAATTTTTCTGCAAAAGCTGCGATTTTTTTTTTGCAGAATCCATTCAAAGATCCCAAGCAAGGCTTCAAAATTCAAACCAACCAATCCTTTTTTTTGTAAATTCCAAAAGCAAATAATCCCGCGGCACGCTTATAACCTTGGCCGGCGATGAAGCAGCTGCAGCTGCAGAAGAATAATTCGCCTCGAGATGAATTCCGAGCGGCCTCTGGTCCAAGCAGCCGCTCAAGGTGTGAAGCAGACAAGCTGCCGCTCCGTCGTCGTCCTCGTCGTCTCGCCGCCGCCGCCGCTGCTGCTTGGTGCTGGTGCCTCTCGCACGCCCGTGCTCCTGGGCGTCCCTACCGCGGCGACGCAGTGCATACAGTGGAACTGGACTTTCAGGTCCATGCCTTGCCTCCCCGTCGTTTTCAGGGCTCACTCGGCTTTGGATGACAATTTCGCCTCTGGTACTCCAACGTGTGCGTCGCTGTCGCCCTTGTCGCGACCCCTCCATGGCCATGCCTTCCACATTCCAAATGCTTTCCGAGCTTGAGAGATACTCCCATGCTTTGTTCTAGAAGGGAATCATGCATGAATCAACTGCACAAGCTCATGCCATAGCCCATATAGCTCGGATACACAAATTAAGGAGGTGAAAATTAGCGCGTTCCTTTTCTTCATGTTCTCGATTGATTTTGACTGTGGTAGATCTATGGCAAGAGGTCGAAGCAATGTCGAAATCTGAGCAGATAGAGATAGCGAGGTAGCTGAGAACCTGAGATATGTGTGAGTGTGACTGAACGGCACTGTCCTTTTTAGCATCTAAAGGTGCACTTCATAGCTTTTGGCCGATCTGCTCTAGCTTTCACGCGATGGTGAATTCAGCTTCAGGCTTAGGTGCTCATGGTGACTTGACATGGGGAACCCTTGCGGTTTCTTAACTTCCTCTGCAGGTTTCATTTGCTTGCGGAGTTTGATGAGCTGAAGAAGAGCTGCCGGAAGCGGCTTGACGGGCACAACCGGCGCCGCCGGAAGCCCCAGCCAGATCCTCTGAACCCCGGCGGCTTGTTTGCCGGTCACCACGGTAATCCTAATTCTTCCATCATCATGAATCATTTTCATTTTAGACCACATGACGATTAGCTCCGGAATAGGCATGAGCATCATCGTCCTGTTGAAAACGACGCCATTAATTTTGCTTGAGCTAACAACTGCAGTGAGGTTGAAAACGGGGACTTGGACGTTTTTGCTCTGGCGCTTTCAGAGGTGGATCGTCATCCTATCTGAAACAAACGAGATCATATCTCGTTAATAAATTTACGGCGGCAATATGAATCGTTTGATCAATCTTGTGAGCCTAAAATACTTCTAACATGACTTTGTATCGTCAGTTAGTTCTTTTTTTCTTTCTTCAAGAAAACTGTTTACACCCTGTTTCATTTGAATGGAAGTACTATCCACAAAAACATTTCATACGTCATAGCTGACATGCACAAAAAAAACTTTCCTAAAAGAAAGGCAAAAGATGTTGACTATCGGAAGTCCTGAACTGGCATGATGAACATGCTGTTGGTCGAAAGACCGTAATAGTTTCAGTCTTTGACTGGCCATTTCCAAGAACTTGCTATAAAATCACCGAGCAAGAGAGATATGTAAACCTGAAATTTCATTGCAACTTTGTCCCAGTAAACAGCTGTGTTTATCTAAAACCAGCTATTAAAGTCAGAATGAATTGAGCCCAAGTACATGTAATTATTAGTCTTCATTCCTAGATGTGTGAAACTAGGTCTTTTTATTTCAGCTTAAATTAAATTAAAAATTATTATTTTGTATAAGTCAAATGATGTAATATTTTGTGGACATTTTTGTAGGGTTTTAAAAGTTCTTCTTATAGTTTTTAAAATATTTTTTCATAATTTTTTGAACTGTTTAAGACACCTTTCGAGTGATCACAACCTTTTCGGATTAAAATTTTCAGCAACTTTGTTGAAACAAACAATGCCTTTACCTCAAAATCTAGCAAAAAAATACGGGATTAAACGGGCTACAGTAACATTGCGGGTGTCGTCGATTATCATGTAGCAGCAAGTATGAAACTGATACTATATGGTTGCTTGTTATGATACCATGCTACTATTAATATGATATACCTGCCATTTCGCCGCAACCTTTCCGTTCTGCACAATCAAAATACTGCTGGCTAGATACACTCACAATTAGTCTGACAAGAAACCTGCCGTTCGTACATGCAATGTAGTATGCGCCCCAATAAATGTTGATCAATTGGACATGCCTATGGCAAATTGCGACGGACAGCGCCTAACGGTTTGCTTGATTCCCATCGTTTTCCTTTGCCGTGTGCAGCAGCGACAAGATTTCCACCGTACCAGCAAATCTTCTCCACGGCGTCCATGGCGGAGCCCAGGTGGCCGGCCAGCGCCGTGAAGGCGGAGGCCGACGCGTTCCACGATCCCTACTACCCGGCGCTGCACCTCAACGGCGGCGGCGCGCCCCTCTTCCACGGCAAGGAGAGGAAGCACTTCCCGTTCCTCACCGACCACGACGGCGGCGGCGGCGCCTCTGCCTTCAGCTGCCAGCCGTTCACCATCACCCCTCCCTCAGAGAGCAGCAGCAACAGCAGCAGGCACAGCAACGGCAAGATGTTCGCGCACGACGGGGGTCTCGACAACTGTGCTCTCTCTCTTCTGTCAGACAGCCCAGCCCCACCAGCCCAGATCATGATCCCCGCGGCACAGGCTCTCGCCGGCGGCGCCGCCGCCTCCGCCGCAGGGTTGCAGTACGGCGGCGTGGTGCGATTGCCCAGCGAAAGCGATGTCTCGCTCACCGGGCTGTCTTACGTCAGGGTCGGGGACAAGGACGCGTCTATGCTGACCACATCTGCAAGGCATAGCCACACTTCTGCAGCAGCAGCTGCTGCTGCTGCCACCACCAGTGCAGCTGCAACACAGCTTCAGTACCATGGCTACTACCATGTGAGTGCTGATCAGGGCAGCTCAGATGGTGGTGCCATACAGGCACTTCCCTTCTCCTCGTGGTTGAGTCATGAGAGGGATTCGTTCTGATCAATCACATCCTTAGGCAGATTATAACTTTGTATTGTTGTTCACCAAAATATGTTCATGTTATTGATAATATTAAGTCTCGATGACCCTGAAAACAACACCAAGATATGTTAGTTTTGTCCCTGTCCCCATATGTCTAGATATATCCAGTTTTCAGCCTGTCACGATATTTCTAATTTATGGGAAATTCTCCAGTTTATGATTCAGAATCGCATCATTTGAGCGTGTGAAAAACTACCCTACTTATGGTTCAGAAAATGGCATCATTTAATGCTGTGAAGTATCCCCTTCTTATGATTCAGAATTGACGTGTACAAGGCTTCATAGTAGTATTGTCTACTTGTACATTTGGCCATCCACTCGCTTGGAAGTATAAAAAGATCTGACTAAACTCTACTCGAAAGTCAAATTGGACTCGAACAACGGGGTCGATGATTATTCTAATTGTGTGGAGCTGCTTGTTTTTCACATGCTGTCATTCAACAGAGATCTTGTTGAAGAACAGTGATTAAATTAAGCGTCTGGACCACTTCTGTCAGTTCCGTGGCTGCTGTTGTAGGAGCAAAAGTTCAGAATTCAGATAACTTTGCCCTAGCTAGTTGTTGTATTTAATGTTTGCCCCTTGTTTGCTGTCCACCCTCTTGGACTAAACAAATTCCTGATGCTGCAAAACATGTTATGGGGCAGAGTTCGGCGGAAGCGGCAGATCAAGATCTGTAACGCACTAAGAAAGGTTTCCTGCAGGATAAAAGATCACAGAATGCATTGGATTGAGGGAAAAAAATAACTTTGGGGATTGCTATTCTGCCTTTTCAGTTGTTTTATGAGGCTTGGTTCCGTCGTCTATGCATCGTGCGGTGTAATTATGTAGGAGTATCCACTAAAGGTAACGGCAGATTATGAGTTACACAGTTCTTCCAAAGTTCAATTTCAGTTTTATTATGGTAATAACGATTATTTAGAGAGAGTATGATGTTGTGTTGCTTGCTGTGATTAAGGATATTAAAAGGTTTATACGTATTTAATGATTTTGAGCTCATACCACTGAACTAGGTCCGATGGCTCTATCTTTGACTATGATTGCATCGTTATGCACAATTTTTTATGCAATCTTTTGGGAATTCATATAGTATGTCTTAAACATTAATGATTATGGACTAATCTTACAAGTTACGAAGGTAAGCCGATGATTTTGGGTTAATCTTTGTGGCATAGGTCTAGGTGGACTTCTAGACAGTGAGGAAGTTGCGCGAGATGGTCGGTTAGATTAAGAGTTAGTCACAAAGATGGTGGAAGATGGACCGCAATTGGCGAGTGGGACCGAGACGCGGTAGGAGGATCGCGGGCATCGGAAACTTCACAGTTGGGTCAACCGGTTGCATCTGGTGTATGGGCCTAGGTGGGCGTGTACAAGAGTGAAATATGCGAGCCATATTCTTGTGTTGGTGGGCTATGTATTTAAACAAATCTCAGTTATCCATGAGGCATCTAAGGATATCGTCGTAAAATCCAATAAAATAACTAATTTTAAAGTTGAATAAAAAAGCATGGAACATGTATGCAAGGAAATCGATGATTTTTGGATAAGAGATTAGGGTTGACTATGATGATGATGGACTATATGATTTTGGTATTAAAAGAACGGATTTGCTAGTGATCAGTCGATTTTCATACCTGAGAGAGAGAGCACGCATGTGTTCGACAAGATAATGGTGAGCCCGAGTTGATCTGGGCCATTGGATCTCAATCCCACAGCCCAAAAATCGACTGAAAGTTAGCAAAATTTCAGACAACTGATAACTAGCCAGTCCCTTAAAAGATTTGTTCTTTTGTGGAAGGGGTGATTTTTTACGGCACTTCAATGGTTCTTCAGATAGCAAGGATTTATGCAAGTGTACGTGAAAATTTTAAGTGTGGGTTAACAAATTTCGAGAGATTGGGGTCGATAACAATTGCATTGTCGAAGTTCCAAGATTAAAATAATTGAAGATATAGGGTAGAAATTTTGAAAAATAGATTTTAAAACATTATTTATTGATAAATATTTTTGAAGTTTTTGAAAAATTTTGGAGACCATTTTATGAACTTTTGGAGATAAGGAAATGCACAGAGGAGACCCCTGGGGTGTGTCCAGTCCCTAGCCAGCAAGAACCTATTGTGCCGCCTGAAGAGGCTAGGCGGAATAGGGACTCCATATCTCCCTAGGTTTGGCCGTGTGGCTTTGGCTCAATTAGAAATGCCCTAATAAGGGCATGTTAGGATAGCAACCACTGATTGCCACACCTAACATTAGGTAAGTGCGGCAAGCACACACTTTTGTGACTAAGAAATTTGGTGCCACACATGTGCAAAGTTGGATAAAAAATTGAGTTTATAACTTGTGAACCAAATGACTAAGAAAATGTGGTAAGCCACAATTGTGGCATGAACAAAACACCACCTAAAAAAACCGTGACATGTCTAAGATTAGCTTATGCAAGTTTAGTCACGAACCAAACAAGCCTCGAGTCTTGGGGGCTGGCACACCTCTTCCCTGTGACGATAAAGATTGCACGCTCTTCCTAGAAGCGACAACCATCTCCATTCTTCACTTTGACCTTTTATCAAGAAAGGCTCAATACAACAGACATCCTCGCCAAGGGCTGGCCTCACTTGCCGTCCTGCTCCCTTTGCACCAACACACCCAAGAACACAGACCATCTCTATGCACACTGCCTGTTCTCGCTCTTTGTTTGGTAGGAAGTCCTTTGCTGCTCTTACCCGCTGGTTCACGAGTGTCCACCAGGAAAAAGATCCAAAGATTGGTGGAGTGCCGATGCGAAGACGCAACCTTCATCAAGCAAGCGCGACTTCAATAGCCTAGCCATCTATTATTATGCATCTATTAAAGACAATGACAGATTAGGAGCAGCAAAACTCCTCCAAAGTCCAATTACAGTTTCTCAAGAGTGCACGACGACTCGAGGAGTATCACACCATCAAGTATTCCTCAAGAAAATGCCATCAAGTAAATTCTTTACTATCTAGAAATCTGTTGGGTTCAGGTTAATTTTGTTAACATGCAGTCACAGACACTGTGTCACACTCTTGACGAAAAGAAATTTTCACCAAGATCCTATTTTTGTGCCTCCAGAAAAAAAATCTTACTGCCATTTTTTTTTGTAGAAAATAGAAGCACAGCTCATAATATTATTGCAAGTTGCTATTATTTTATAATCTTGAGACAAGCATCTTTCCCAAACAAATATTGATAATATATATACCCTATAGTACTATTTCTGATGAAAATTCTGGTTCGGTTCATGATTCATTAGGGAGCACATCCACTTGGTAGAGTTTGGTCTCAACCATTTGCTTCCAATCCACTGTTTGGAAGTTGTGTGGAGAATTATACAATACAAAATCATATGCTTCTACATGACAGAGTAGAACTCAGTGTTACTGTGTCAAGAACAAAGAAATGGTTATATGACATCTATGACTACCGTAGATTTTTACTCCTTAGATCATATTACTCCAAGTTACAGCTTACAACAAGGTGCATCCTACGTACGTGTGTAAGGTGATGTTCAATTATAATGAAATGTATGGTATTTACTCTTCCATTCATGATTGTGATGGTGGATATCCAAGAGGGGTGTATTACCCCATGCTAAGAAGATTTTAAGGTAAGGTATAGCGTAATAATTCAAAAACCAGCGAAGTATATAGTCTAGAGTACCAAATCCCAACAAGTTTTCAGAGAAGAAAAATATTATTCATTCCTTCCACTCTTTCACTCAGGTATGTACTCCAGAGATTCAAATCTCTAAAGGCATCACAAAAGGAAGCAATTATTCATCCCTTCCACTCTTCTGGCCAAACACTAGTTCACAAAAGGAGAAAGGAAAACACAGAGGAGTCATTGCCCCTCGGTCCTCACATGCAGTACTACAGCCTAGGTCCATCCATGGCCACTTAGAAGAAATTCTTGCAAACATAAACCTCTTCTGAAGCCAGGATTATATATATCGACCGCTACATCTTCTGCTCATTCCTGAAACGCTCACGGACGGCCCGGATGTAAGCCGCGGCCCTCTCGTCAATGTCGCTGCCTGAGCTGCTTCCTGCTGCATCAATGGCAGAAGAGTAGTTTGGCTGGTAAGCCTGTGTGACACTTACAGCCGAGTTGCCCTGGGATTTGACGTAGTTGGAGTATACCATCACCACCTTGCCCTTGATTCCTCTACCACTACCCTTAACGTTGGCCTCCATTCTACTTGGTTGCTGCTTTGCTGTTGGCTTGGTTGGTTGTGCTTGCTCTGCAGTGCTGGAGGAGCTAGCTAGCCCTATATATGCAGGCTGGTGTGTGAGATGAGACATTGCATGTCACATCTTGCTTTCTGATGCCAATGGATAACATGCATGCAACAAATGGAGTAAACGTCCATCTAATTGTCCATAGCTACCAAGGATGCGTCCATGGACAGTCACTGGCAGCTGAGTCCCAACCTGAGAAGGGACCAGTGAGCAGTGAGAGGTGTAAAGCATCATCTTACAGCCCCTTCCCTCATTTCGGGTGAAAACCCTGGTGGTCGCACGACGGCGACGGGTCTTACCCGTCGTTACCTTGTTGGAGGCGTCGTGTTAGTTACTGCTGCACTTTTGGTTGTCTACTAGGTCTGCTAATTCGGAGTCGTCCGTCGTTGTGTGTGTTGGTAGTGTGTTTCCTGTCTCTTTCCTTCCAGTTGTGTGTCGCCGCAAGGTCTCTTGGCCTTGCGCGCGTGGGCGCGGCCGTTTGGTCGGGGTGTGCAGCAGCCTTGCTGCGTTGTAACTCTTGTAACTTTGGTGCGTCGCATCGTTCTTCTTCTTTCATTGAATGGACGGCAGCTCTCCTGCCTTTTCCTTTAAAAAAAAAAGATTATGTTGGATATCCTATTGCAATATTGTGTTAACGGGGAGATTGTTTTTTTAGGGGCTGCCAGGGAGATTGTTGCGGTAGTTTGTCATATCAGCAACAGATTCCTCCCTATCCATGTGAAGCATCCATCACTTCACCTGTAGTTGTAGGTTCTGTGTGTCTATTCCTTTTACAAGTGACAGTAGCAATGGGAAGGCCTCTAGTCTCAAGAGGTTGGCAATTTGCATAAACTTAGGAACTGAAACTGCTGTGCTAATTTGCCGTGAAGTCTGGGAATGAAAAAAAAGGATGGTTTATGAGGAAAAAAAGGGGTAAACGTGCAACCCTTCGGTCTTCCTGGCCTGAGGTTGTGTGTTTATCTGTAAATATGTATTAATTGTGAACTCTTTATTTATCTCTAATATATTTATCTCTAATATAAGCTTCGGCGGTGCTCCTGCCTTCCAAAGGGGTGATTTCTGTTTCTGGACATAAGCTAGCTTGTTCAGAAGTACCAACAGTCTTCGAGGTTCTTCTCTTCAGGGTCAATTTTTAATCTGATCCTCTATTGTTGAAAGGTTTTCTTTGACATTACGTAGCCGAGCATCAATCAATCCATGGATAACTGCACATCCAACATTCATGTATCATGTATGGAGACAAAAAAAATCCAACTGATGTTTCTTAGAAATTCAAGAGAGAGAGAGACGGCCACTAGGGAGTGCAGGTGCAGCAGGCATTGGGTTCTGGATTCGCCTGCTGGATGAAGGCAAATCTACCAGTGGCCATCGGGTCGAAATCTGTAGCTTCTTTCCACGGGTAAAAGAGGCTCTGGCGCTTTACGACGTGGTGAAAACCACGGCCACTCTAAAACTATCTCACCTCACCCACCTGGTGTAGTGGTGCGTCTACGGCTGCATCTAATTAAACACACTCTCCTGCTTGGAGATAACCCCAAACTTAGAGGTAATATTTCCTCTTAGCTAACTATCGAAGATGTCCTAGCTCCATGCATGCAGTATTCTGTATACAAACTACCATATTTCTTTTTTTTCCGAAATATTGGCAGGAGCTTTGCCTTTCGTTAAGCTGATAGGAGAAGAACTTTACAGGGTGCACATGGCAAGATAAGATCGAAGGTAAAACAAAATAGGAGGTCCGCTGAGCAGCCTAAACTAAGCCATGATCATCAAACAGAATACATGAATTAACCAGCTACATGCAAGAGAAATTTTACAGTACACCAAAGTGAATGTGAGCCGTGAATTCCTCTTCGTCTTATGGTTCATATTGATTTCATTTCTTTAAAGAAAAAAATGTTAGATCTAAATTATACCACTTATATTTGTCATTGTGTACCATAAATCAATCTCCAACATATTGGTGAAAACCAGTGGCCGTCAGGTCGAAGTCTGTAGCTTCTCTCCACGTGAAAAAGTTCATGCTCTTTACAACAGGGGTGAAAACCATAGCCACTCTAGTGAAGCATTCTCAATTGGTGTGTCCAGTAGTGGTTATATTCGAATGCACTCATGGCCCATCGTTCTCTCTCTCTCTCTGACTCTCCTGCTGCTTGCATCTTCCTCTAAGATGCTGTGTGGGCAGGCCTTTGCCCTTTGTTCCGACCTAGTATTATAAGCTCATACATTTGGTCTTATTTTACCCTAAATGAAAGCAGACCTCCAATCCTCCATATTCAAGTTTAGCTTCATTAATTTTAGGAGTGAAGCAGTATCAAACCAAAATACTCAATTAACATAAGGATTAGCTCTTTATAGAGGTGATCTAGACGCGCATTTTAGCTCAATTAACTGGAATTCACGAATGTCCACGTCGTCATGCACCAACTAACCAGCTTCGTGCAACATAATTTTTATAATACACTAAGATGAATATACACGAGTCTTGTGTATTCCTCTCGATCTACTAGTTCATAATTTTTCAGATTTTTATACTAGTACGACTGTACGACAGTATCTACTATAATAATAATGTATATGCTTTTAATGAAATATGCCCTCAAAACCAATTGTTACATCTAAATCACATTACTATAATTATCATTGTGTGCTATAAATTAATCTTGACTAGACCGACCAGTCAATCAATCAAGAATATATGGAGCATCGTCCATGGAAAAAAAAGCGCTGTTACTTTGGAAAAGGAGGAGATGACTAGGCGGATGCAACGAAATTATCCACGGGGCATATGGAATCGCTGGTGCTTTGGAATATTTCTAGGGCTAGGCGAGCGGGTGCGCCATGGCAGACGCTGCTCCGATTATACGCCGGCCGGCTGACCGTCGATCGCCGACGGCATATCAGATGAGATGACTGCTGACTAGGCCCCGGCCGGCCGGCCGGACTTATTCCGGGCTGCGAAACCTAGGTTTCCATGCGCATCGAACCATGCAACTCGTGATGCAGTCGGCAATCCACGTCGCTAGGAGATGACGAGGAGGAATCAAAGAAGAATCGGTGCAGAGGAGGAGGAACGAACTCTTTAGCCATGCCGACGCAGCGTCAGGGGCCGGGGTGGCCGCCGTCCAGTTGCGGATCATCCGTCGCCGTCTTCGGCGGCGGCGAAAGGCTCCGAGCAGCAGTAGGTTGGTGCATGCCGCCGCCTCCGCCGCTCCGCGGCGCCGCCTACGAGTCTACGAGCGACGGCTGCGTCACGGCCCACTGGCCGTGCTGTTAGGCCGGAGAGTATCCACGCTGGAGCGGACCAGCCCGCCTAGAGGCCTTGTATTCATAAATGGGCTCACTTTCTTCCTTGGATATGGGCTTATTATGCAGGTATCGTGATTATATATGGGCCGGACTTCTACTCCGGTAGGCCAGAATTCGTTGCTGGAGGGCAGTAGGCAGCACCGTCCGGCCGTGGGGCACTCTGGGACATCCGGTCCAATTTTACGAGGATACCAGTAACGCTCGCCTGCCCGCCATCAGCCATGGGCCGTCGCCGCGCGTCCTGTCTCAAGGGCATGTATATAATAATGGTAAAAAAAATTAAAATAGTAAAAAAATAGTGTGCACAATGGTTTAACCGACCTAAGTTAGGATGCCATCCATTGATGGCTTTATGCTGTGGGGTAGGCCAACTTGGGTAGGCGTGGTCTCACGTAGACCTGATCAAACGTCGGGCCGGGCCGGCTTTCGGTTGGGCTTGAAAAAGCCCGGTCCCGCGGAACCAGTCCTGAGCCCGCCCCAGTGCGTCGAGCTCTAAAACTGGGCCCGAAAGCCTGGCCCGAAGCTCGACGGCCCGGCCCGATCCAACAATTAGGCCCCAGATTGAGGCCTGAGCCCGACCCGGTGCACCGGCCGGGCCGGGCTTCCCGTGATCGGTCTAGTTTCACGTCGCAGAATTGCGGATGCAGCTGTGCCTGTGCTCCTGTTCTAATTCTAGAGTATGTTGAAAGTGGTTTTCAAAAAAGCAAAATTTTCAAAGACTCTATGTTCAAGTCGAACTGTCCGATGATTTTTATCAAATATTTTGGTAGCCATCGGACTATCTGATGTTTAGCACCGGACTGTTCAAAATTATGAAGCTTCGGTGTAGAAGCTTGTTGAAATTTTAATAATTTCTGTTCACCCCTCTAGGCGACGTCTCAATCCTTCGGTCTAACATCTCACATATGTAATACGGAGTATGTTTTTTAGGTACATGAATACATCAACTTCATATGTCATGGATTAATGGGTTTTAATTTCAGTTTTTATAGTATGTAGTATTTAGTGGAAAGAAAACATTTGTCCTAAATTCAAGATCATTTAGATCGTCGGATGAACAAAATTAAATGCGATCGAAACCGCAAAACAATTTTTTGCATTATTTGAAGTGACTTGGCCTATGCATAAAGCTTAAATTAACATTTGTTTGAAGTGATCACCAAACGCATGAAACACCACGTGAAACGTCTATATCATGCGATGGTATGCCGTCCATTAGTATTTCTATTTTAAAAATCAAACTCACCTCTAAAAGATTTTTTTCAAATTTTTAACCTGCCGTGCAAAAGAAGGAAAAAATGTCATGGAAAAGATGAAAAGATTTTGAAAATAATGTTATAATTTTTTTGAAGCCCATTGGCAGGAAACTATTTTTCTTTGAGTTTTTTAATTAGTTGTGCAAAAGAGGGAAAATGAAGGCTATGGAAAAGAAGAAAACAAAAGAGGAGAATTTCCCATATTTTGGACCGTGTTTGGAAAAGAACAAAAAGAAAGTCATTGAAAAGATGAAAATAATTTTAAATAATAATCTATTTTTTTGTTTAAGATTTGAAGTCTTTTGACATGAAACTATTTTTTTTGCATTTTTAAGATTTTAAATGAACAGTGCAGAACAGTGGATGAACAGTGCAATGAGCAGTATGATGAACAGTGCACCAGTGTGTGAACGCGTACGTGGCGCCAAGAGCTGCAACCTCTACACGTTTATATATAGATGGTCCATAGCACGTAAGAAATAATGGTCCATAGCACGTAAGAAAACAAAAATAAATGAATAGTGAAAAATAGTGTGCACAATGGTTTAACCGATCTAAGTTAGGATGCCATCCATTGATGGCTTTATGCTGTGGGGTATGCCAACTTGGGTAGGCGTGGTCTCACGTTGACCTGATCAAATGTCGGACTGGGCCAGGCTTCCGGTCGAGCTTTGAAAAGCCCGGTCCCGCGGGACCAGGCCCGAGCCCGGTTCGGTGCATTGGGCTCTAAAACTGGGCCCGAAAGTCTGGCCCAAAGCTCGACGGCCCGGCCCAGTCCAATGATAGGGCTCTAGATTGAGGCCCGAGCCCAGCCCGATGCATCTGCTGGATCGGGTTCGGGTTGGGCTTCT
Source organism: Raddia distichophylla (assembly GCA_005191435.1). Classification (NCBI taxonomy): domain Eukaryota; kingdom Viridiplantae; phylum Streptophyta; class Magnoliopsida; order Poales; family Poaceae; genus Raddia; species Raddia distichophylla. The sequence continues at coordinate 3,572,702 of SPJY01037268.1, read as the reverse complement.
CGTGATCAAGTCTAGTCTCGCGTTGCAGAATTGCGGATGCAACTGTGCTCCTGTTCCTATAGCATGTTGAAAGTGGTTTTCAAAAAAGCAAAATTTTAAAAGACTCTGTGTGTAGGTCGAACTGTCCGATAATTTTTATCAAATATTTTGGTGACCATCGGATTATCTAATGTTTAGCACCGGACTGTTCAAAATTATGAAGCTTCCGCGTAAAAGTTTGTTGAAATTTTAATAATTTCTATTCACCCCTCTAGAAGACATCTCAATACTTCAATCTAACATCTCACATATGTAATATGATTTTTAGGTACATGAATACATCAACTTCATATGTCATGCATTAATAGGTTTTAATTTCAGTTTTTATGGTATGTAGTATTTAGTGGAAAGAAAACATTTGTCCTAAATTCAAGATCATTTAGATCGTCGGATGAACAAAATTAAATGCGATCGAAACCGCAAAACAATTTTTTGCATTATTTGAAGTGACTTGACCTACGCATAAAGCTTAAATTAACATTTGTTTGAAGTGATCACCAAACGCATGAAACACCACGTGAAACGTCTATATCATGCGATGGTATGCCGTCCATTAGTATTTCTATTTTAAAAATCAAACTCACCTCTAAAAGTTGCTTAAAACAACATAAACAAAGCATTGAGAAATAGTGTAAAAAAACTATCGAATTTCAGCTCGTGAATGTATGATTCATCTCAGACGCTTTTAAGTCTGAACATGCTCGTAATGGAGCTGAGCTTCATCAAATCAAATTTTAGCACAAATGTGTCGAGAAATTGAAGCACACTAGTAGGCCCATGTGTTTCTTTTGTTGAAAAATAGGCGGACTACGTAGATGAGAAAGGAGAGAGGTTAACTGGAACTTATACAAAGGTAGGGCTGGATTCGAGCCGACCTTGAACGAGCTGAGCTTGAGCTCAGTTTGGCTCGAATGTATATCGAGCTCGGTGTAAGGGTTGAACTCGAGCTTGGTTTGGCTCGGTTAAGTTCGAGATTGGCTTGGTTTGGATCAAAAATCATTGAATATCTTTTTATTTATGATTTTGCATTGACAATGCAACTATCACAAAGATAAATACTATGCCAATAACATGATACGGTTAGCATCGAATAATATTCCATAATTATAATTATAAATGCATAAAAGTACGGTGTTAAACAATGACCAATGAGTTCATGATACTATCAAATAGGTCGTTTAAAGCTTGGAATTGTCACTTAGTAAAAAGTTATTCGAGCATTCGAGCTGAAACCGAGCAACTCAAGCTCGGCTCGAGATCAGCTCGATATATAATCGAGCTTGATACCCGGCGCGAATAAAGCTTGAGCTCGATCCAATTTCGAGTGGCTCGTCGAGCCTGAGCTTTTTGTCTAGCCCTAAACAAAAGGTCTAGGTGGAGTGGAACATGTCCATATGTCGTGGACACTTCCAACGTCTTGCAGCAAAACGTAATACGTGAAGGGCCTCGTAACAAATTTATTTTCCCTAGGACATCTTTGGTTCGCGGTTCTGATACGTTTTCGATTTGGTTCATAAAATTTGTTGTTTTTTAAGGCCATTTTGTAATAACTTTTTTGAGATTTTATAGAATATTTGAGAAATAAAAGTATTTTTAAACAAACTTGTTAGTTTTTTGATTTTTTTAAAAACGAGTAAATTCTCAACTACAATCAAAATTAAACAATACCCACCAATTAAAGAGACCTTAATTCAGAAATTATAGGCTTCGCATATTAATCCGTGCAAACCATGGAGTCAATCATCCAGTCCTAGTTGTGACCTGACTACTCGCACTGTCGCACACGTTGGCACCCTTCCCGTCGCTTAGGGCATGTACAACGCCATTGATGACACCATCTCTACAACCAATCCAGGGGGTAAAATGCAAAAAAAAACCAAAGAGTCGTCTCTCCACGAAGCAACGACTCTCGGCGCAATGCACGAAGTCACGGAGTCGAGCCTCTCCCCGTTGTATAGCCCGCCTCGTCTCTTCCCCTCTCCCGATGCTCCATGAGCGAGGAGGATGGGCATCGCCGCCGCCATCCAGCACGAGGAGGCCGATGCTGCAGCCAAATCCACCCTAAAATACCCAAATCCCCCCAAATCCATCCCCAAATCCCCCAAATCCATCCCCAAATCCAGCACGAGGAAAAGGATGGCGGCTTGAACCGTCGCCGCCCACACATGAGGGGGATGAAGCCGCCGCGAGGTGGAGGATGTTGCTGCCGATGCCAGCCGCGAGGAGGATGTTGCCGTTGCCGCCCGCTCGTGAGGAGGAGGACGCAGTCGCCGCTACCGGCCGCCGCCTCGCCCGCGTGCGAGGAGGACAAAGTCGCCATCACGCCTTGCTCCCCCAGCGCCGCTGCGCTCCTCTTCTCATGCCGCTCCTCTGTCTCAGCCGCCGCCGCCCTCCAGTGCGCCGCCCCGCTGCCGATGCAAGCCGTCTCGCCGGAGCCGAGGCCGCCCCTACAGAGCTGGCCGCGCCGCCTCCGCGTGGCCCCTCAGCCATTGCCACCATTCTCTCTCTCTCGCACGGACGTTTGGAGAAGAAAGCATGTCATATGGGGAAGCCACGTGGTTCGGAGGACAGCAGCTAAATTAATTAGAATATTTATTTGAGAGACAAAGCTCCTTTGTACTAGTTTGTCTCTTATGCTTGGATTCCTGTGCTAAGAGGCACTCTAAGACTCTCCATTGTACATGCCCTTAGTAGCACAGTACTGGTGCGCATGAAATAATAATAATAACACGAGTAATACTGAGTAATAAAGAGGAATAAAGCGCTCCGCTAATGCATCCCACAAGCACAACCGCCTCAAACTGTTGACTTTTTTTCCTTCCACTTGACTGCAGCCGCAGGCCGCAGGCCGCATCTCCGATTCCGATTCCACGCACAGAGAAGGAAAAAAAAAAAAAGCGAATCGGTTGTTCGGCAGCGCAGGGTGTGTTTGGTTTGCAGCCGTGGATGGCCATGGCAATTTGGTCATCGTTTGGATCGTCGTTATTGGTTGGCTCGTCATGCCAAAACGGGGGCGCGCCATCATTTTTCTTCGCGTGAGCTGCTGCGGGCGCTGGCGAGCAAATCAGCCGCCCGCACCTTGCCAACACGAGCGCCGTGAAGCAACGCAGGAATCTGATGCCCGAGCCCAGTGTCAGCCACAGCTAGCGCGCCCTCCAGCAACGCAGCTAGCTGCAATTGCTATGTACGTATTCATTCATTTTTCATTTAAATTTCTCTTTTTTGTATCTATTTTATCCGGGACCAAATCGCATAGAAAAATTTCATATTTCATCTAAAATCCTAATCAATCCATTTTAAACACTTTCCATTTTTTATTTTTAAATTTTTTTAAAATTTTCATTGGCCAAACTTCATTGGCTACAAACCAAACGTTACAACATTTGGCAAGAATTGGCTATGCCATGAGATGGTCATGCCAATAAATTAGCATGGCCATCCAGGGATATGAACCAAACACAGCCGCAAGCCTCCTCGACTTGGACACCCCGGCCGGCTCCGCGCCCTGTTAGGCCAATGTGACATCCTAATAAATTATTAGGTGTCCCAATGTTTTCTCTAAATACAATAAGGTAACACTTTATAGATTTTCAGCTTATTTCCCCGATTAGTTGCTAATGGATTGGTTTATCATGGGATTAAGGGCCCATAAGGGGTGATTAAGCACTTTAAGCCCATTTGGAGGAGCCCAAAGGACCCCAACTCGCGCCCAGCACCCTATAAAACCCTACCCTACTGTACCCCGCCGACCAGTCCACTCCCCACCGCCACTCCTAAACCCTACGGCTCAAGACACTCCCTCCCGAGGCGTTTTTCGAGGTAAATTCCCTTTTCCCGTAGGTAGATTGTCGTGTAGATGGTACCATTGGATAGATCTAGTCCAGACGAACAAAATGCATATGCGGATCGCCCCAATCGGTGTTGTATTCCGCCCGCTAGAGCTCGCCGTAGTTCGCTGATCCCACGGCCGCCGGCGATCCTCGCCGTTCGCGCCGCCGGCGGGAGATCCGGAGCCAGCCCGCGCTCGCCACGTCGCCCCGAGCCGTCGTCGCCGTCGCCCCAAATAATTAGCGTTTAGAAAAAAAAAAATTTCTGCACATTGTACGTACCAACATGATTCGTTGCGAATTGCAGCTCAATCCCATCTTCAGATAGCTGGAAAGGGCAGGCCATTATCCCTGCGTTGTTTCTTCAGAGAAACCATAGCAAAATTCGTGAGCAAACTAGCACAAGTTAGTGATTACTATCTGTATATGATACTGAATTTACCATGGTACATACATGAGGATGTGAAGATGCTTATGTGAAGTCAGGAATGACCGCGCGAAGCTGCGCACAGATTCGAGAGAGCTGAGATCCATCTCCATGACATGGATGCTTGATCCTGGGATCTGCTCTGAAATGCTCTCTTTGACCTTCATGCCGCTCTCCAATGTCCTTGTTGCTATGACAACCTTTGCTCCCCTCAGCGCAAGAACCCTAGCTGTCTCCTTCCCAATGCCATTTGTTGCCCCTGTGAACCAGAAGATGAATCTGCTCTGAAATACTATAGGAGCATTGGTTGTGTACTGCTTCCTTAGAAATTTTTAACTCCCCACATTAACTTATCCTTTGAATAGTTGTGTAGGATTGTATTGGGATTCACTATCAAATGTGCCCTTGTGAGGCGTATGCTTCGTGATGGTGTTTTTGGTTAAACCCTAAACAACTAAAACCAGTGTAGAATGTTTAGGGGAGACCCGGCAGAGATGTTTCCGGGATTGTGGTGGAGATTCGAAGGTCTCCTCTAATAAGGACCCAAGCTTGTGTATTACTGGACCAAACCTTACCGTACAGCCACTTGTGCCTTTGGCCCTGGCTTAGTACACTACGAAACCCACTAACTCCTGGCTCGTAGGCTGGCCGGTTACGTTTCGTCACTTTTGCCCTAGGAGGAGTCTTGCAAACTCCTCTGAGGGGTGGGTGCGTTCCTGAGACCGAATGGCTTAAAAGGGGAACGACCTGGGCCGGTACCGATAAGTTGAAGGGCCCCCTCTGCGGCGTGTACCGGACGGGCCGGGGAAACCTTAAGAGAGGGCTGGGGAAGTGGTGGGCGTAGTAGGCTGGAAAAGTCTTGTACCGTTTCTCCTAGTGGATGAGACGGGGCTTGTGGGGAAACTTGTACACACTCTGCAGAGTTAAAACTATCATGGTAGCCGTGTCCACGGTCATGGACGGTTTGGCAGGTTTGCGCTCGTAGATTCACCCTTTTCAATAACTAAACCTGACTAGATTAGGTTGGGAGTGGTCTGGTGTGAGATACACCTTTTGTTGAACTGGAGTCTGGATATATTTGATCATGCATTCACTATAATAAAACTTGACTTGATCAACTAAAATATGAATAGAAATAGGTTTTGGGTAAAATAACCTTAACCCCACCTTTGGCTCTGCATTCATGTTTAAGGACTGCTTGCTTGGTAGCCGCGTACTTATTAGATTGCTCGTGGACATATTTTGTATTCAGATTTCGGCCAGGATCAGGAAGGCCCTGCCGAGGGAGCGCAAGACTAGCTAAGGTGTTCGGGTCGGCACCTTGGAATTTATCGTAGTTATTTAATTGTGTTACTCTGATGTTTCTGTTTAATGTTTAATCCTGTATTGGACTATCAACTGGTATGCCAGTTTGCTTTTGTAATAAAATACTATGGTTTACTCTTATTTCACTTAATTAAATATACTGTGATGATTCCACCGTGTTGTCCATCACGAGATACTAAACTGGGATTAGTATCGACTCGTGATGCTGGATTCCCATTACAAGTACTGGGGTCACGACAGCCACCTTCGATGCTGTAGCGTTATATGTTTAGAGCATCTTCAACAGTGTGGCTAATCACTATTTATAAGAAGTGTACATATCATTTATAGTTAGCATATAGACAATCTTTCTAATGGACTAACTATAACATTGTTTACAAGATTAAATGTGGTCCTATATGTAATAGATGGTAAGTGTCTTGTAATTAGCTATAGTCTGGCTGTAAGACAGTAGCTAGTAAACTCTTCTTCTCTCCTCCACATAAGTAAAATGTTGAGTTGAAAGTCTTATAACTAGCTGACATGTCATCATTGGAGATGCTCTTAAGGTGCCACATCACGAATCATCCGCATAATAACTCTTCCTCTCCATGCATCAGTGCTTCCAGAGATGCTTATAAATTATAACTACCTTGTTAGCACCTGAACCAGGCGTTTTAATCTCCAATGGCTGGTGCCTAGTGTAACAGGAAAGATACAATCAACTAGCTGCTTGATAGGGATAGGAAGGAAGCATCGAGGCAAGCAGCTGTACAAAAAACTCGCAAGCACCGGGTAGCAGTCGATGCCAATCTAATCATCTTCTCTCTCCTCTAAGCACCTCTATTTGTTGATGTGGTAAAAAAAACCCGGTTTTTTTTCTCTAAGCACCTGCTAGCATCTGCATTGGAGATGGCCTTCTCATTGAAACTTAAAAAGGCTAAACTTGTTGCTGAAATATTTTCTTTAATACTCAAAAGGTTAAACTAATTATTGAAAATAACTTTTAGATCTTCTAGGAATCTCTACATAGCTTGTAAAAAAACATTTTAAAATATTACTCTATCCGTTTCCCAATATTTGTCCATATCATACTATGCGTGCCTATTAAAAAGTAGTAGTTTCAACAAAAACAATAGACAAAACCATCGTACCTCAATTTAATAGTGCATTATAACTATTTCTTCTTGCTAAGAGCATCTAAACAACCCTCTATCCTCTCTAAAACACTATTTATGTCTCATTAATTTTTTAAAGAAGCAGTGAATAGTATTTTAGGGCGTGTATGGAAGGGTGCTGGGATACTCTAAGCATTTAATTAGGATAAAAAAATGAAAATATCACACTAGTAATATTTTTGATATTTTTAATGGATAAATGTAAATACCGTGAAACATTTTTTTTCGAGATCACCGGCAAATACAGTAGATCACAGGCAAATACAGTAAACGAATGGAGTATACGGTCTACAAAAACAATGAAATTTAAAACAGGGTTAAAAAACTAAGCTAGCTAAAACAAAAATCAAGGAGGGTCCGAGACTCCGAGTCTGGGCACTTGCGCGGGGCTGCGCTGCACATGGCGCTGCGCGCGTGACGCGTCGCGTCGCCTGCACGCCGTGCGACGTCGTGTTCACACGGGGGCGCGGGGCCCACGCTGGAGAGATACGCGTCGGGAGGGGGGAGGCCCCACTCGTCCGTGGCCTGCCCACGTCGCGCGCCCCTCCGGGTAACCCCCGATGGAACCAAAGCTTTCCTAATATGGAAATTTACTACGTTAACCTCCTCCCCCATGGGCCAGCCATTGTGCTTCTGATCTGACATGCGTGTGTAGCTGGCCCAAAGGCCAGCAGCCAGCACCATCAGTCTTCTTTTTATTTTTTCCCCACCTTTTCTTTTTGTAGGGTGAGCTGCCTTTCTTCCTTGGGTCTTGCACCAGTCAAGACGACCGATGGAATGGATGCCTGGAAGGCTTTCACTCGTCGGAAATTGTAGTTAAAAAATACAATCTTTTAAGATAGGTTTAGAAGAGCCTAATTATATAAAATATTTTAGAAATTCTAAGAAAATCATTTAAATTTTCGTACAAAACAACTGCAACGGCTATATCATTGGCTTGCGCAAAAGAACAAATTTCTAATGGTAGTTTTTAGTTTTAGTTTAAGATGCAAAGAGTGAGACCTAAGAACCGTTTTTCAAATAGGACACCAATCTATGAACATAAAAAAAAGAGTTGTACCACACCATAATTACTTCTCTTTACTAAGCATCATTATAAATTCTATTCTTTACCTTAGTCCTTCCTTTACCATAAGATGTTCTAAATATTCCTCTACGCCCGGAAGACATTCCGGCTAACAAAAATTGTGTTTCTAGCCCTGTAGGAAAGAGAAACGAGGGTGAAACCGTGAAAGACCCCATTTTTTCCCTTGTACTTAAGCAAAACGATTTTGGCTTCAAAATGGACAGCAAAAACATAGAAGTTCAAAAATTGATTTGCGCATGCTCCTCCACTTAATGCCACCATTTAGATGTTGTTTGCCTGTTGTGGCGACGGTGAACTTCTTCTTCCCCATTTCGCTCGCCCACGTGCACCTCTCCGCAAGCGCCGCCGTCAGCAACGAGTCAACCCCGGCGATCGTGAAGCACCTGACGAAGATCATCTTTGGGCGGCCACTGTGATGCCATGCTTGAAGCAAAGCGAGAAGAAGCTATAAAAATTACTGCATTGAATAGAGTGTCTGGTACGTAGGATGAAAGAATTTTTTAGAGTGCAGTGTAAAGTGTGAAGAAAATTTGCAGCGAACCTCTAAATTTATAGCACAGCAATTTGCAGCAAGTTTTAGAGCTTCTTCCGGTTTGCTCTTAGCCTGATGGTGTCGTGGTCCTCACCTCCGCAAGCACAGAAGTACGTGCTCCTCGTTTTCTAATATTTTTGGGTCATTTTTTAATTAAAAGTCCAGGTCCATTTGCTTGACTACAAGGGTAAAATGGACTTTTTGCACGTTTATCTCTCCCGTACGGTTAGAAACGTAATTTTATTTGCTGGTGCTTTCTGAATTGGTAATGGTATCTAGCAAAGAGAGACGGTACTACAACCAAATTTTTTTATAAAACCAACATTTTAAGCATCATCAACAGTAAATGTGCGGCAGCTAAAAGTACACTTCAATAGCTGGTGCGTTTAGATTACCGTGCATAAAATGTACTGGCACTTGATCTGTAGATCGATCATTTCTGGTAGTTAACATTTTAAATATGAAGCAATTCAAAAAATAAACTGAAAAGATATACTTTGATTTTGTGGAAATTTGAAAATGCTTTTAAAAAGACATCGATCTCAAAGGAGTATTATGATAACACTTCCGTACGTCTAACCCGGCAACCCGCCTAGACGCTAATTAGTGTTAATTAGCTATCTACATGTTTTTTTATCAGTGCAACGCCTGGATAAGAAGTATGACCAGCCTAATCAAACTAAGATCTATTCAGCCGATATTAACAATTTATTTTGACAATTAATCTACATTTCTCTATTTGTCGTAGTATTAGAATGATCTAAATTATCTCTATTAGTCATGCTTTAGGCATTACACTTCATAGTGTCCAGGGAAGCACCGTGTTTTCTTTAGAAAATTTCTCTTCCATCTAGTTCATTTTCTTTTGAAAAATCAATAAATAGTACAAAGCCGAACATTGAGCTGCCACGCGTCACCGTCGATGTGCCACATCACCCCGTTCATTCGCAACCGTCCAATCGCACGCGCCAGGCAGATCCGGCCGTCCATTTTATTTTTACGTATAAAACGATTTTTTTCGAGTAGATATCAGGCACGCGGGTGGTTTGGCCGGCTGATTAGCTAAGACACTTGGTCACCATGGAGACAGTTGGTCACCATGGGCGCTCGTACATGACTAGTCCCAGTTTATTGCTGATCAAGGTTTTCGAGAAGAAAACGAAAGTAGCATATGCAAAGAAGGAAACAAATTTAAGAGCAAAAACTCCGGAGCACACAGGCGCTCTTCCACGTGGGGACATGGTGTGAGCGGAGCAAAAAGGCGGAGCGGGGAACTGACCTAGGACGTGGGACACGCAGCTGCTTGGGAGCCCCAGATAAGTACCCACGGAAGCGCCGTCTCTGAGGTGTACAACCAGCTCGTCCCACACACGGACACACCTCGCCTCTCCTCCCCATCCACCCCCACCGACGAGCGCGCGAGGGGGAGGCTAAGGGTTCGCCGGGATCCCATGGCGCGGCGCGGGCGCGTGCAGCTGCGGCGGATCGAGGACAAGGCGAGCCGGCAGGTCCGCTTCTCCAAGCGCCGCGCGGGGCTCTTCAAGAAGGCGTTCGAGCTGGCGCTGCTCTGCGACGCCGAGGTCGCGCTCCTCGTCTTCTCCCCCGCCGGCAAGCTCTACGAGTACTCCTCCTCCAGGTGCGTGCGCCCGCTCCCCGCTCCGTTTACTGCATCCGCCGCCCGGCCGCCGCTTCCTCCGTGGCCACCCGAATTCGCCCCAATAGGATCCGCCGATTCGCCCCGATCGATCCCATCCTTTTAAATTCCGTTTTCCCCCAGCCGCTCGTGGTGGTTGGTGGCAGGCGGCCGCCCGCCCTGTGCACGCCATGTGCTCGAGGCAATCCCCCGGAGGCGCGCCACCTTGCATGACCCTGTTTAGGATCTCGGCTTCTAGCCCGTGTGCACTGTTCCTAGTGGCGCCGCCACCTTGCATGAGAGCTCGTCTCGGGTGCGTGCTGCTGTACTGTTCCGGGCCTTTTGAGGACAGCGCTCCGGCTCTCTAATGGCGTGGACTGCTTGTTTTTTCCCGGCTTTAGCACATGCTTCGCGTATCGAGCACGCGCATATGGTGTGCCATGGCATGGCCGCACTGGCTAGCTCTCCCGCGCAGCCATGCGCTGACAACGGACACTAGCTCTGCACCCACGCATGTTGCCTGAGATAATTTTTTTACTTTGCTCGTCATCCTCAACCTCGAGCGAGAGGAATTTTGCGGTTCCCAACCACAAGCAGGAAAAGTTATTTGGATCTCTTGAACAGAAGTTGATGTAATTTTTTAGTGAAAGATGATGTAGTTTAAAAAGTGAAAGATTATGGGTTTTAAAAAAAAAACATAGCTCCAATGGATAAGTACTGAACCAGTCTAACCTGTTAGCCTGTCTCGGTGCCGCACCTCAGCCGGGCCCATACACCTCAGCTGGGCCCATATATTTCAATTGGGTTTAGTGGATGTAGAAAAGGTTATAAAAATTCGGAAAAAGTCCACTTTGCCCCCTTCAACTATTGCAAAAGTTTGGTTTTGCCCCCTCAACTCTAAAACCGGGCATACAACCTCCCTCAACTATCAATTCCGGTTAAAATACCCCCTTCACCCAAAACCACTATGATTTTAGATGACGAGGACGTATCCAGTGTAAATGCACGTTGAGTGCTAACATGCTAACAACAGATCTGAGCCACCGGATCCATCAGGAGGGGCCCAGATCTGAAGAGGTGTAAGCCACTTTTCTCACTTAAACACTTTCACAAAAAACCTGCCTTTTTAAATGGAAAGGGGCTTTGCACCTTTTCAGATCTGGGCCACACCTTGTGAATCTGATGGTCCAGATATACTGTTAGCATATTAGCACTGAATAATCATTTGCACTGGATATGTTGCCCTAGATGACATGGCATCCAATTTTCTCAAAAATTAAATTTAAATAAATCAAATAAATTGTAGAAAATCATAGAAATATCAAAAAATAGAATAAAAATATCTAACAATTTGGAAAACTATATAGAATCCAAATACTATAATTTTGTGCATAATTATATAAAAAATATTTGTCCTACGATATCTTTTATTGATTAAATAGTTTGAGCTTTTATGGAAAATAAGTCTGGCTTACAGGAAAAGGAGAAAATTAGATAAATATAGGGACGTTAGCTTTACCTTTTAATTTACAATTTTTAAATTAAAATTCAAAGTTAGTTTGACCTTTTAATTGTAATTGAAAAATCAAAATAAATGAAATTTACAAAAAAAAATTGAATAAAACGAATGGTCAAACATTTGTTCAAAAGTCAAAAGTGTCAAATATTTTGATACAGAGGAAGTAGGACAGTGGTATTTGTCGTATTTATATTTGTATCCTTATTTTTTATTAGATATGGATTTAAATACATACCGAACACGAATGAAAAACGTGTTTAACTTTTTTTTATTACTCGTACTTGCCTAAATGCACAGTGCCTGGCTACCCGTCGGACGCTCGCAGGAGCTGTCCGTTTCAAGGCGTTTGCGAGCGTCATCGTGAAATACTACGAAAGCAAAAATTTAAAAAGACAACACGGACATTGACAATAGTTATAGTACCACGCGTTTCGCTACGTATATTTATATAATTTTATTGCACCGCTCCAGGGGTTGGACGTCTGACAAATTTTAAAAAATATGGCAACGTTGCAGTTAGTTAAACAAGCAAAAGCAAACTTTTGCAATAGTTGAAGGGGCCAAAGTGGACTTTTTCCTAAAAATTCACCGTTGCCCATTGGCTGGCCATTGGAGTGAAAAGGAACCAATACGGGTCTGATAGGACAGTGGTATTTATCGTATTTATATTTGTATCTGTATTTTTTATTAGATACGGATTTAAATACATACAGAACCCAAATGAAAAACGGGTTTAACTGTTCTTTTATTACTCGTACTTGCCTAAATGCACAGTGCCTGCCTACCCGTCGGACGCTCGCAGGAGCTATCCGTTTCAGGGCGTTTGCGAATGTCATCGTGAAATACTACGAAAGCAAAAATTTAAAAAGACAACACGGACTTTGACAATGGGCTTGTACATTTCAGCTTAGTGTAGCGTAGTGTAGCGTTTCAACAAAATTTATCCTTTCTATATAGCCTATTTGGTGTAATAATTTGTAATGATTTTTCTCAGATCCTAAAACTATTTTTTAAAAATATTTAAACCACTTTTTAAATACTCTTAAATTTTGTTGAAACGCTACACTACGCTATGTTAAGCTGAAATGTACAAGGCCAATAGTTATAGCACCACACGTGTCGCTACGTATATTTATATAATTTTATTGCACCGCTCCAGGGGTTGGACGTCTGACAAATTTTAAAAAATATGGCAACGTTGCAGTTAGTTAAACAACATGTTAAACAAAACAAAAGGTTGCTTTATATATGACCCATGTTGCTACATGTTTGAAACAAAAAGTTGCACCAAATGGTTAAAATATTGCAGCAACCAATCGTTGCATCAAAATCAGATGATGTTGTTTTATGTTAAATCAAAATGCTTCAGTATTTAAAATGTGAAACAAAATCAATGTGTTGCTACAACATTTTGGACAACACGACAAACAAAAAATCGGATGCTTAGGTACAACAGTTTTTGACAACACTGAGAAGTAATAACTACAACATCGAAAAGTAGTTGTTGCAACAATTGAATTAGGGTATTGAAATATTCGAGTGAAAGCGCTAAAACATTTAAATTAGCGCACCAAAGCATTAAAAAGTAGTTGATTCAACAATTGAGCACAGTAACCTTTGAGTGAAAGCACCACAAATTTTTAATTAGATTCAATATCACATTTGCTAGTTTTTGAATTTTGTAAATAGATATTCAAAAATATCTAATATGCGATCACCCCTAATGCAGATAGATATTATTCAACCCATTTTCATCCCTAGCTGGCTATAACCACATGTTTGGTTGCTAGGTAGGCTCGACCTATCACCCCAGCTAGCCCAATACTTGTCGAAGCTAGGTCGGGCGTGGGGCATCATGTGTTGTTTGCCTTGAATCACATGAACTTGGTTGGTGACGTCTGGTGTTTTGTTGCCACGACAATACGGTCGATGCAACACCACATCTACCAAATTCATCACTACCGGCCTTTCCTTTCCCTGAATTTGTCACTGTCAGCCTGACCCTCACTTGTATATAGCATCATTAGGCTGCCTCCAACAGTAATCCTTAAATTTGATCCCCTATAGCCTCATTTACAGGCTCCCTTAAACAAAATCCACTCCCTATATTTTTCTCATCTCCAACAGTGTTCCCTATATAGAGAATTGTATAGGGGGAGGAGAGAGAACCCCTATATATAAGGGGGTGGAGAGAAAAACTCTATTTTAGGGAATGGTATAGGGAGAGCTGTTGAAGCACATAGGGGAAGAATCCATCCCCATTTTGGGGTAGAGGATGCTTTAGGGTGTGCTGTTGGAGACAGCCTTAGCCTGACCCTCACTTGTATATAGCATCATCAGAGTACCTTAGCGCGGATCCGTCATCGCCTACCTTGTCTCTGCACGAATCCATCACCGCCGACCTAGTCTCTACACGGATTTGTCGTTGTTGGTCTCTCCCCTGCCCGTATCAAGTGTCAACATCACCACATGGATTCAAAGATGCTGACCTCGCCTAGACACGGACTTGTCACCGGCCATCCAAATTCATCGATGCAAGCCTTACCTCCTCCCTTATCCGTTGTCGCCACTCACCTCCGCACTAATCCATCAACATTAACCTCCCTCCCGCACAAACATGCCGCCTTGATGTTTCTCTCTGTTCGGTTGTGTTGTGTCTTTTATGTGTGAGTTGTGGCCCAATGTAAGGCCCTTAAGTGATGTATGTATAGCGGAGAAAGCAATGGAAAAAACAATAGATGTTCCAGAAAATTCACATCTTACTGCACGGTATCAAAGCCAATGGCGTTGGCACCTGAGCTCTAGCCGGTGGTGCGGGTTATAGAGGTGGTCGAGGCGGAGCTGAGGAAGCTTGGCAATGAGCAGTCTAAGGCCCATAAGTAGCATAAGCCAATAGTTGTATCATCGCCGCTGAGGACATTGTGGAGGACGAAGGGTTCCACGACAGAGGACTAGGGGAATGAAAACTTCTTCTGGAATGGTATTTGTTAGAAATGAATAAATTGTGCTTCCTAAGCTTTTTGGATGTACTTATTTTGTTAGAGCTCACAGGCCTTTTGTTGAAAAGTTAGATCATCAAGCCATCAAATGTATCTTTATATGTAATTCCTTTGGTAAAAAAGGGTATAAATGTTGGAGTCCGTCTTAAAGACATACTTCTTAGCATGGATGTGACATTTAGAGAGTATTTCTTTTTTTGGAAAAAGACAGATCTTAGTATGTTATTTGTTAATCTTGATATGACTGAAATACGTGAAGATCTTGAACCTAATGAAGACACTGAATCAAGACAGATTATGACTGGTGTAGCTCCATGCTATGTAGACAAGCCTTCATGTGAAAATGAGAGGACAGATCTAAATAACCAAATTTACAAATATATATGAGAAGGAAGCCAAGATAGCAGATTTATACAAGATAATCAAGAACATCATTGGCCCAAACCGTGGAGCAGCAATCATCTCAAGCTGCTAATGAGATTGAAGGCGATCCATCTGATTTTTTCAGATCCTATTGAAGTACCTTCTTATATGAGGAAAGTGGAGTTTAAATTAGGAGAAGAGGAAGATCTATCGATTGCAATGGGAAGGAAAAAGAGGAGCACAACAGGGAAACCTGCATGAAGATATGGTTTTGAGAAGTTAACGATGATGACTATGAGAATGACATAGCAAACTATGTGTAATATGCTTCCTTATCTCCTTATAGGGCCTTCATTGTATCTAGGGATGGCAATCGGGTGGGTATTGCCGGGTACGTGTGAGCCATACCCATTCCCGATACCCGAAGATATTACCCAAACCCTGACCCGATTCTATCTATGGGTACACATGCATACCCATACCCATACCCATACCCGACGGGTACCCGATACCCAACGGGTACCCATACCCTTACACTCAAGAGTTACTAAATATAGAACATTAAATCACACAACAACCAATTAGCCAATTATATTTTCATTTAATACATGTGTTGCTAACATTTAGAGAGACATATATATATATAAGCACACAAACTATAAACTGAAAATTTGAAGTCACAGCTACAATTACTAAATCACAGACTATAAACAACTATTTTTAATTATTTCGTATATCCATTGGGTACCCATGGGTATAAAACAATACCCATACCCGTTGATTTCGGGTACCCGTGCCCGGAAATCCATGGGTAAGAAATGACACCCATACCCGAATCCATCGGGTCAGGTACCCACGGTTACCCGAACCCGTGGGTATTATTTCCATCCCTAATTGTATCATTGCAATCTGTGATGATTTCAAAGGATTTGAGGGAAGCAAAGCAAGTTCCAAAGTGGAAGGAGGCAACGTTGGAAGAACTAGCATCACTTGAGAAGAATGAAACTTGTGATCTTGTGCTTTTTCTGGAAGTGAAGAAAGCAATTAGTTGTAAATTGTTTTATACGAGAAAGCAAAATCCTGAATGAAAAATAGAAAGGTACAAGGCAAGGCTTGTGGCAAACGGATATATAATCAAACTTATGGAATTGATTACGTTGAAACATTTGCATCGGTGGAGAAGATGAGCGTAGTAAAATTATTCATGTCATGTGTTGCTAATATTGATTGGCCATTGCACCAATTGGATTTTAAAAATGCATTTTTGCATGGTGACCTCCAAGAAGATGTGTGTATGGAAGCTCCACCTAGTTTTGCTACTTTTCGAACTAAAGGGAATGTGTTGAAGCTGAAGAAATTATTATATGGTCTTAAACAATCATCAAGAACATGGTTTGATCGGTTTAGACGTGCAATATGCAGCTTGAAATATAAACAATGTAATGGTGGTCATACTGTGTTCTATCACCATTCTAAAGGCCACTTCACTATCCTTGTAGTGTGTATAGATGACATATTATTACAGGTGATTTTGCTCAATAAATAGCTCGATTAAATGAGAATCTAATGAAGAAATCTTGGTCAACTCAAATATTTCCTAAGCACCGAGATTGCAAGATCTCCGGAGGGGATTGTACACACACAATGAAAATATGCTATCGATCTACTTAATGATACATGTATGCTTGGATGCCAAACCTAGCTCCAATTGAACCAAACCACGAGTTATGTGCAAAATCAGGTGATTCGATAGATAAAAAAGGTACCAACTGCTTGTGGGACGATTAATATACTTGTGTCATCCTAAGCCGGATATAGCGTATGGCTTGTGTGATAAGTCGAAACATGCATGACCCTAGAAGTGGTCATTTAGACGCTACACATAGAATTCCGAGGCACTTGAAGGGAAACCCGGGAAAAGGGTTGTTGTTCAAAAGAAATAGACATCTTGTTATGAAAGGTTATTGTGATGCTGATTAGGCTAGTTGATTTGATGATAGAAGATCAACTTCAGGTTATTGCATATTTGTTGAAGGCAATTTAGGGGTTGTTTGGTTGGGTGTATATGGTCTAGACTGGCCCATGGGATGCAGCCTCTTGCTAGTTGGTTGCCTGAAACTACTGTCGCAGCCAGGCGAGTGAATGCAGAAACACTGTTGAGGCCAGGCTCACCTGGTACGTGGATTTTGGTCGTGTGAGCTTAGCCTGGCTCGCTTAGTGCAGAGAGATTGCAACGCAAGCACAAGGTCGCATCGACGAAACCTCGAGCGGCAACAAGCATGGCGAGGGGCGGCGTGTCGGAGCTCAAGGCGAAGGTCAGACCGATAGATCAGAGCTTGCGGCGGCATGTCCTAGACTGGAGGCGGTACGCGGAGCTCATCGGAGCTCGGGATGGCGTGTCCTAGAATGAAGGCAGCGAGGTGGAGATCGAGATGGCGCGACCGAGCACTAGGAGGTGCCGGCGGGGTGCGGTAGCCGAGTCGAGCACGGAGAGGCGCCAGCAAGGCATGCGACGGCCCGGCCAGAGCATGAGGAGGCGTTCGTGCGACGAGAACTAGGAGACGCAACGGTGCTCGTCGGTGGGCCGAGCGTGGGCGATGTGTCGTCGAGGCGTGGCCCAGCACCGGAGCACGCGGCGACGGTTCCGAGTGTGAAGTGCGATCGGCGCTTACTGGAGCGCAATGGTGGCGCGCCGCCATGGTTGAAGCTCGGCCGAGCACGAGGAGGCGCGACCATGGCGTGCCAAGCGCGGAGTCGCGCTCCCGTCTACTGGGAAATGGGTAGCCTATATGAGCACAAATTCAAAATTTTCTACCGCAATTCACCCAAGATCTCATGCAAGTAGGGAGGGGATCATGGATTCTTACCCTTGACGCGCAGCGAAAGCAAATAAGCACGTGTGGTGGAAGTAATCGTTCACGTCCCGATCAGTATCGAGCAGATCGCGGTCATGGTCGGGGATGAACTCCGCGTGGTTGTCGAGGTCGCTGAAGATCGCCGGAGATCCAACCGAATAGCACGTCCGCGTACGACGTCTCTACCAATATCCACACATACCGAGCAGGAACATCGTATGGGGTGTGCTAGCACCTCGCTTTTGGCTAGGGTTTCTAGGAAAGGGGGCGTGTGGCTCTGGTGGTGCTAGCAGATGCGCCGCCCCTCGGCCCCCCCTTATTAATAGATGCGCTAGTGTGTTGCCACCCATTATGGCTCCATTTGTTACGCGGATCATATCCACGCAAAAACCCGTTAAACACTTCCAACCCATTAAGCGCATGACCCATTAGGTTCAGTGCAAGTCAGCCATGGATCCGAAAATCCCTTTCTAATCCACCAATCAACAGAAAAAAGTATTTATTTGGTCCCTCGGCTATGTCCGTCATACCAAATTACAACATGAACATGGTCTACGGTAAACATATTTAAGGATTAACCGGATCGATGCTGCTTCAAAACTTAAAAGAGAGATAAATATCACTACATATATGTCATTATGAAATAAAGGGCACTATTGGATTGGCGCCCATTCAGTGCCCACAGAATGGATGAGTCCCACGACAACCCCATCCCTCCCACTCCGTCCTTGCCCCGTCTTCCTCCCAGTCCCCGGCAACCGCCGTCGTTCCCCACCACCACCTCCTTCCTCACTTCCCCTACCGCCACCTCGTCGGATTTGCTCCGCGCCTCCCCTGCCGCCACCACCACCACACCACCGATATCCGGCGATGCCATCACTGCCATGCCGCTTAGCCGTCCAACCTCCCGCTGCCACAGCGACCTTGCCTACCCTAACATCGGGACACGTGTTGGCCTTTTTGCTGTTGTCGGCCTGATCGCCTTTGATCGATTCCACGGCTTTGGCGCCGCCGCCGCCGCTGTGCCGTCCCCCATTTTCCCTTCCACCGTTGGGCCACCGCCTCCCCAGCATTCCTTTGAGCTTGGAGGACATGGGAACCCACCCTCGATCCAAACCCAAACCCGAATTATTCTCATTCGTGGCGTGAGGAGCAAGAAGCTCATCCGTTGCAACAAGGAAATACGGTGATCCATTTTCTAGTCTTTCTCTTATTAAATTGTGCAAATTAGAAATGTCACTATAAACACCACGTGGCACCCCTTAGCATTGTGTTTTCGAAATCGGACAATTCAATCCTTATGTTTATCATGTGTTTACGTCAAAATGTATCACCCATGTCCTTCGTATTGAGTTGTGGTTTGAGCAGAAGGGCAGAGGTGGAAGGGCACAACTACTTGGCCTAGATGTCGAGCCACTCCAGTTTAATCAAATTAATAATTTGATTAATCAAATGTGATGTGTCATGTTATGTCATATTAAAAAACATAATTTAGCCTTTTTGTTCTATAATTTTTTACTTGTAAGTTGTTTTTTTCACAAGTTCTGCCGTTGTATCAAACATGTACGATTTAGATATATTCATATTTATTAGTGTAAAAGTTAATTGAGTCCTAGTTCTAGTATGAATGTTCCGCAATAGTTTCGATGAATACTCTAAAAAAGTCAACTTGAGGTTTAGTTCCAATTGTCAATTTATTTCCTTAACAGCAATTTTGATGCAACCATTTTTTTGGCGCAGCGACCAATTCACTCAAATTAATCTCATTGACAGGGTTTTTTCAAATGACAAAACACACACACAAAAACATGTAGGCCCAAAGATAAGTACAAGACAAAAGAACTTGTTGAAATGTGCTTTTGTTTACTTGCCAACGTATACATGATCGCATCAAGATATCTCTCACAAAAATGGGATAATATTAAAAGTGTGAACTAGGTGTATGAGTTTAAATACCGTTTTGAATATCGACAATCCCAAAATACAAATTTGATGAATTGCTATTGCAATATATTTTTAGTCTAATAAAGTATATAGTATTATGAAGGTACTTTTCAAGATGATACTACATGATATTATTTTTATATACCTATGTTAGTACTTCATAGTATTAATCGCAGCTAATGTTTTAATTGACTTGCATATATTTTTTGTATAACTTTCAAGTATTTAAAACTATCAATTGTAGCTAAAGTTTGAATTCACTTGCATATCTTTCAAATGATAAATGTTTATGACATATTTTAAGTGTTACGGTAAAAGATACATCAAATGCATTTTTTGGCACCGAAGTTAAACTTGTATCCTCGGAATAAGAGACAGTAATAGATTAACATAGCATGATGCTTATCTAATTTATTGGTTTTGTTTTTCTAGTTATCTTTTAACTTTACATCGCAGTATATACAATTGTAAATTATATAACATTAGATGCTTTCACATGGTGCCATGACGAATATCATATGCACAAATCGTCTTCAAATTTCGATGATGTCATATGTTGTAATCCATCTCTCTTTATAAATGTATTTTATATTTGTATTTTTGCGTTTTGCGTAATGTGTAATTTGATTAGATTGGATATAATTTGTGATTGAACACTCATATCTAATTTGGTCTGGAAGATGTTTGTAGGTAATTTATCATTGTTAAATATCCTGATTGTATTGACCTATTGATTGATTTAGATTTTCAGACAAGTTGGAAATTGGTGCAACAAGATTTTGCAAGAATTTTGCTGCATGTGGTGGCGATGATATCTATACTGACGATATAAATTTCCTTATGTTTTTATCAATATTGTTATTTCTTATGATTGTTTATAGATTTTTAATCTATAAATATTCGGATTGGATCGAATTCTATATTCTTTTAACTTTACATCGCAGTATATACAATTGTAAATTATATAACATTAGATGCTTTCACATGGTGCCATGACGAACATCATATGCACAAATCGTCTTTCAAATTTCGATGATGTCATTGTTTTGCGTAATGTGTAGTTTGATTAGATTGGATATAATTTGTGATTGAACACTCTCATATCTAATTTGGGCTGGAAGATGTTTGCAGGTAATTTATCATTGTTAAATATCCTGATTGTATTGACCTATTGATTGATTTAGTTTTTCAGACAAGTTGGAAATTGGTGCAACAAGATTTTACAAGAATTTTGCTGCATGTGGTGGCGATGATATCTATATTGACGATATGAATTTCCTTATGTTTTTATTAATATTGTTATTTCTTATGATTATTTATAGATTTTTAATCTATAAATATTCGGATTGGATCGAATTCTATATTCTTTTGTAAACTTGTGGCTAGGTACAATATTATTATTGGATCTCATAGAGCCTTGTCTCTAGTGAAATATAGAATTTTACTCTATTTTTCTTACCTTTGATTATTTCTATATTTGGCCATAAAGTATAAGATCTTATAGAGTGGTTGCTTATGGTTTGCATGTTAATTCAAACTCATTTCCAAGAAAAAGGAACTTGTTATATTATTGCTCATCATAAACTACAAGCCTTACCCATTTTTAACAAAACCAGATGTAAAAGAGACGTGTGTGTTGTCCTTGTTTCAATTCTAACTCGGGAGTATTTAGTTACATATAAAATCTTAGATATTTTGTTAGTTTGACAATACATAACTAATCTACGTGCATTTTTTATATTTGTTGTAATGTTTGCTTGCCATACATACATATTGCAATAATTGCTATAATGTTTGCTTGGCATACAAATATATTATTTGTAGAAAGATGTCATTTGGTATTTTTACTAACATAAAACTATAATTTTTTAGTCTTAATAATGTATGGGTTTCATGTTTAAAAGTAAAACTTCATATCACTAATGTAGGAAAATCTCTATAAATTTTAAAATAAGTTAGCACTCCAAGTTGCTGAGCCCATTAAAGCAAAAATGGAAATAGAGGAAAGTTGTTGACATATCATGTGTAATTCATATGTTCTAATTAACCAATTGATGGTACCTACTTGATTAGATACCAAAAATTATTAAAAATAGAAAATAGCTTTAATGATTGTTTTTTCTATCACATTGTTATTGCGAGGAATAAGAAAACAAAATATTTTTTAAAAATATTAAGGAACTTTTCTGTTAGTATATTATATATGGTTTGAATCTATATATAGTTTCCTTTTGAGGAAATTTTTTTATCTAGAGCATAAACAAAAACCAAGAATTTAAATAACTAATAATTACATAATATTGTGATAAAAATGTGTATATTATATAATTTAGTTTATACAAAGTCATCACACAAAACTAAACCAATAGTATTTGAAGTTCTTCATACCAATCAAAATCAACTAAGTTAACAAGTCATATTGCATGTTTCACCTTACTATAAGTGGTATCTCCTATGTTTTATCTTGCAAACGGCAATATGAATAATTAATGTTGTGTATCTGGGAAAAAAGTTAAAAAATAAATAAGTTGGTAAGTAAATTCCTTTGAAATAGCATATAACTTTTGTATGTCTTTGTTGCAAATCTATTGTTAATGGATAAACATCATTAATAGGTAGATAAGGTTATTTTTTATTTTCATTTTCTAATTTGGTATCTTCCGCCTTATATATGTGCTCCTCTTGCATAGTATGCTAAGCTAAATGTATTGGTAAGATCTTATAGATCAAATTAATGGAAAAATAACTCATATTTGAGAACTTTTATAAAATACATTGAACAAGTATGATAGTGATGTTATTGTGTTGATTTTTTTCTTATTGACTTTTTCATTGCAACCATACCGAATATTAGGACTATAAGTTGATCTTGAGCTTCATAAGGCTTTATCAAGCAGGTTGAGGCTCAAGCTAGCTTGTATCGAGCTTGGTTTGCGGCTCAACGCCTATAGCTAGGCTTGAGCTTGGCTTAATCAGTAATCCCGGTCTTGGTTCATATAAGTGTGGTAACATACAACTTCTTAAAGAGCAAAGCTTAGAGTTCAAGCTTGTTTACACTCAATGAAATATGATTTATAAAAAAATTGACACACTTTGAATAGGTTCAGACATATCATGAAGTTTGACCTTGATTCATCGAACCCGTGAATTTAAATTCAAGCTTTAGTATGTGTATAGAGCAAGACGATGTTTTATGATTTAATTTCTTTTGCAACCTTATAGAAGACTTTGGTACTCAGGACACGAGTTAAAAAAAAGTATATAGTGGTTCCATATTGAACCATCTTATTGGCATTTTCATGTTAGGGTTAATCATATTCAAGGCCAACTTTTTTTCAATAACTTATATGGGTTTGATTTAATAATATTTATACAATTGATTGTACCTTCTACTGAATAATTGTTGTGACATTATTTGTCTTGCCACTAGCCACCTCAAGGATTCTAGTGTTGTTTTCAATTGCCTTGTTGATGCCCTACTATTTTGTTATTGTTAAAAACCTTATCGAGTTTAGAATCCACCTTGTGGCTACCATTGCTCATGGTTGATATATTTCTTTATGCAACATAAGGATGTAGCTATTCTAGCTAGTAAAATTAGGGCAAAGTATCTATCATAGATAAAACCATTTCTAAATTTTAAGATTTGAGGTACCTTATTGCTTGCTAGAAGGCAAAATACTACAAGAAGATGAAATGGATTCACGCACAATTATCCTAATCAATAGAAATTTTGGTTGCATGAGACAAAATAAGCTTGTATTCTCATGCATCGTTATATTTGAGGTCCTAAGGGCATATCTAATGGTATTCTGGAAAGTTATCTATTTGGTGTTTCCAACACTGTGATAGTAGGGTAGGCATTAAAATATGAGAGATGAAATAGTAGGGAGTAGTAGGATAATGATTGAAAAGTGAACGAATAGTGTTAGGATAGTCTATGGATGAAGATAGCATTGGTTATGCCTTAATATACCAATTGCAAAATGCTTTTAAGCACATCTACACAATCTCATATCTCATAAATAAGTAATTAGCATACGTCCAAGAGCACAACATGATTTCCATTGACATGATGCTTAAGTAATTAGCATCCATCTAAGGCTCTAAAGTACGTCTACAAGAATAGACCATAATCTCCGTGGAAACAAGTATACCTAGAGCGTGCATGCATATAGAAAACCAAAATGGGACTCCATAAAGCCTATGCTCTATACCTTGATGCCATTGGATTCATCAAGATTCGTGCACATAAAGTGGATACGTACACAATAACACTATCATTTGGCTATCAAAAGTGTGAATGCAATAACTACATAATTAATTGTTTCTCAAAATGATGCGCATAAAATAGAAGCACGGAGCACGGACTTTATGAAGCACCAAATATTTTTAAGCCAGAATGGGATTGCTTGAAGCTTGTGCTCATGCCTTAATGCCGTTAGATTCATTCAGAATTCGTGCACATCAAGCAGATACATGCACAACAAAATTGTCATTTGTCATTTAAAGTTACGAATGTAATAACTACGTAATTAATTGTTTTTAAAGAAGGTACAAAACATAGACCATATGGAGCACCAAATTTTTTTCCTATACATATATATTCTCTTCCATGTCAACTCTCACTCAATATGTTCAAGCAAAGGTAAAACCTTTGAAAATATTATTCACATAACAATTTGATTTTGTTCCTTTTTTCCACTTGATAAGCGTTTGATATCTTTTGAGAAAATTGTCTTGGCTATCTCAATCCGTGTCATAGAACTGTCCTATGATTTTATGGGATCGTTTCGATCCACCTTGTATGTAGGATCTTAGATAGGAAGAATTTTGTAAAATAGTTATCCAATCTTATAAACTATGTAATCATGATTTTCAAGATGGAATCTATCTCAATTCATGATCATATCCTGATTTTGCCGTTGATGGACTAGGAAGAACATATATATTGACGGAATTAGAGAAGGTATTTTAGCTAATTTAAGTCCCTGGTTCATCATTTATACAAGCTGTTATTTTTTTAAATCTGTGATGTAAAGCTTTGACAATTATATTGTAAAATCGATATTCCTTGTATGGTTTTTGACCAAATGGTAAAAGAGTTGGACATAAGCTCCTCTTTTGTTTTCTCCTATTATTTAAAATTTTATTTGGAACTACTAGTCAAAGCATCGAGCTTGAAAAGTATAGTGATTTCTAAGGGGCTATTAAGACTATCTCTAACCTCCATTTTTTTTTCCAGCATGGAAAGTACTTATGACCGCTATCAGCAATTTTCGGGAGCCGGTAGAAACATGAGTGAAGGAGATGTAAGTAGCGACAATGTAAAAAATATTTCCAATGCAATACATAGCTTACAGCTTTCCTAAGTAATGTCACCTGACACTAAGCTTTGATCACGTTGTGGAATCCGTTATTAGTCTATAATGCCCTTGTTCACATGCAAACACGTTATACAGGATATAATGTTTGTAATCAGGTTTTTAAATACTATTAAGCATTTGTTGTGTACGCTTGCATGCGCAAGACCAGCAAAATCAGTAACCGTAAATCTGAACGAGCCATCTATATTCTCGGACTGAGTAATATTCATTTTGTATCCAATTGTACGACTGTAAATATACTCCACTACTCATATAGGCCTATGACGAGAGATTTTGTTGGCACAGGATGAGGACTCTTCAGACATACAGTCAAGGCTTACAGAGATTGCTGCCTGGCATGTGTCATGACCTCTTCTCATGAATCATGATGTCTCTCAATTTTTTATCTATTTTGTTCAACTCTTAAGCTGATTATCTTATCAAACTTGTAGGTCTCTTCAAAACAATTCTGATGACTTGGATGCCAATAAACTTGAGAAGTTGGAGAAACTCCTGACAGATTCTCTGAGGATTACCAAATCCAAGAAGGTGTGCAATAAATAGTTTTGTTTTCTGCGTTATTTACACCTGATAGGATTAAGACGACTCCAAAATGTGGGTTTGTTGGGTACCTAGTTCATCATCTCACAGGTTTACCCCTATCTCATTTCACCAGTCTCGAGTTGGACGCTCTTGCTAGAAATAATTATTCCCTCCTGGTTCCTCGACAGAAATACCTTGCACTACGTAAGTATTCATTTCAGTGCTCATTCCTAAGCTGACAAAGGAAAAAACACTCAAAGAAGCATCTCGAGACAATGGCCATAAATGGTGTATTACCTACATCTTGATGATATATGGGTCTATAAAATAACTCCCCGAGCCAAGTCTCTATGCATGTGGTTGTCTTATAGTTTCATGATAATTTCCGTTAAAAAGTAGTTTTTTCAGGATAAATTGGGACAAGTTGATTGTTAGTGAATTTTGTGTATGATCGTAGTAAATGATGGCCTTTTGTATGTCTTACTATACTAAGGCCTCGAACGTGTGGTGGGTAACTGGGTATTACACAAACAATGGACAAGTACATGCAGATAGAAATCTAACCTCTGTTTTCCATCGAAATCCTTGTGAGAATGCTTTGGTTTGGTGGGCACAGCAAGTGTATGAACTCTCCTGTGTTGGTAATATAGCTGACGTCAAAACGTTATTTCTGGCTGTATTTGCACTAAGCTTCTACTGATGTTCTTTCTTTGTGTATAGTGTATAATTGCAACAAATGGAGATATAACTGGCAGAATTGGCACCCATGAGGAGTCCAGCTTGTATTGCTGGCTGCCTGAAATGACTGCAAAACGAACTATTCAATCAGAATAGAGCTTGTTATTAGTTGCCTAAAATCAGAATATCATTACCTAGTCTAAATGGTTATGCACAATTCCTAGATCTTGTTGTGTCTCTCCCTGATTTGCAAGTTACCTTTGCTTTGTTGTTGCTGGAATGCAGATGTTGGCGAAACAAAATATCGGTGGCAGTACAAACGGAGACAACTCCAATGGGATTAGAGGACAGGACGAAGGTCGAGTGTGAGCATAAAACACAGGTTTTCTGTGTTTGCATTTGCTTCAAGGAAAACGGTGCATGCGCCTTGTGCTGCTGCTTATCTTGGGCAAGAAAGTGTTGCCAAGATCTATGCTTGTAAGCCTGTAAGGTGTAAGGGAAACAAATCAATAAAAGAATGGGAAAATATCGTCGCCTTCCCAAAGCTGGCCTACTAATGCATATGGTTTTACCTTGTGCTTTCCTAATCTTAGGACGGTATGTGCTGCTTATCTGAATCTGATTGATACATAACTGTGTGTTATGTTTAGTCAAGGAATTGTTGCTTGATGCTGCATTAACCTTCATCTCTTGAGAGGCTTTTTTTGGTTCTGCGATGGGGTACAGGTTTGATTTCTATGCAGGTGCTAATAATTCAAAAGTTAGTGCAGGTTTGCGTGGCATCTGTAAAAAAGGTGGTACCTTGCACTAACAATTTTCTAAGCCTGACATAGATAATGTATCGGTTGTATATTCTCCCAGATTTTTTATTCCATGATGCAAATGATAAAAAACTTGCGTGATGAATGATGGTAATGGTATGTGTGCTGTCGCATGATCGCATCTAGGAAGTGAAGCTTGCGAGCCTAACATACCACAACAGATGCGGCCATCTCGGCCTTGGGCCGCAGCCCTAGAGAGATACGGGCCGAATGTGGCTTTTCAAGATACGCAAGGAACGACATCTCTGCTTATTGATACAGGAGTATTAAAGTTTGTTCTTTTCAGCTTAGCTTATAGCGTTTTACTGTAGTAAAATTTAAGAGTATTTAAAGAAAGATTTAAATATTATGAAAGAAAAAATTAAAAATAGTTTTAGGATTTTTAAGAGGACCACTAAAAATGAGAAAAATCATGATAAATTATTAGACTAAATAGACTAAAAAAAGATAAATTTTGCTACGGTGAAATGTTACGCTACGTTAATCTAAAAAGAACACGACCTAAAGCTAAGATCATTTTTACTCTATTCTCTTCCCCGTGTTCTTTCCCATCATTTCCCGCCATTGTCATTATTTCTTCGGGGAAATTTGTATAAAAAAATGAAAGAATTTCCTCCATGGGAGAGAATGCATAGAACCTAAAATATCTCGAGGGGATGGTTTAAACGGGAAAGTATTCGGTGCAAAAAGTTTTTCAGTGCACAAGCGCAAAAAAACTAATCTTGGTCCTTGGATCTCATCTCGGTGGCCCAGATAAAACATAAAAACATGAGAAACAATCATCATGGTTTTGCGCAAGTGTATAAATGAGAGAGCGGAGTTCCACCTCAGTGCATCTGGACTGTCCAGATTGAATCTAAGGGATCATAATGAGTTTGTGCACTTGTACACTGAAAAATCTTTTGCACCGAATATTTTCACCCACTTGCCTCAACCGCTGAGCATAGCTATAAATACATGCTAACAGTTTGACACTACTGGGTCCACCTGCCATACGGTCATTTATTAGCTAATGCTAATTAACTCTAATCCCGTCGTTACAATACGTAGCTAAGGGCCGTCGTCTACCTCGCGACAGACGGCTGAGACGGCCATTACCGCTCTGGTGGAGCTCGACTGGACGGCGGGGAGATGGCTAAAATGGATCCCTCACCTCGATCCGCATCCGACGGCGCAGCCGGCTCGACGAACGGGGCTGTGAAGCGGCGGTGCGACGAGCTCGCGCGGTGGCTGTCGACGCTGACGACGAACTATAACGGTTACGGCCTAGTGCTTGGGCTCAAAAGAATCGAGAGGCTATACCTCTAGGTACCTGCGGCGATGGCGAGTACGGAGACGGGCTGGAGGTGGCCGGCGAAGTGGAGGCCGGCGGCCGGCGTCTCTGGTGTTCATCATGCAAAGACATGAGGTGGGGGAGTTTAGCAATGCCTCGAATATGCTCGAGACGAGAGGAATCGATACGAGACTCACCGCGATGGCGAATTCGGGCGGCGGGGAGGAAAAGGAGGCGCCGGCGAGCTTGAGGGCTTCAAGGACGATTCATTTGGAGACAGGGAAGGACGAGCGGTGAGGGAGACGTAGTCGCAAGCTTGCGGCGCGGAGTGCGCCGACGAGGTTGAGCCGTGAGCTCGTGGCGCTGGGGAGGCGGCGGAGAGGTGAGGCAGAGGAGGGCGGCGAAAATGGCGGCGGGCGCGGTGTGTTGACCTTGATCATCGACGCAGGCGGGAATGGAAAAGTGAGCAGAGGGAAAGGGCTTCAGTTCACTGGGATGGAGGGAGAGAGAGAGAGAGCGGCGGCGGCCAATTCGACTGGCGGCGGCGACACGGCGACGATGAGGTGGCGATGGGGCGACGAGACGAGGCAGCCGAAGATGGCGCGACGCGGCTTGCTTGAGGCGCGGTGTCAGCGCCAGAGAGGGAGGGTCTAAAAGTGGCCTTGCTGGGCTGATGACGGGCTGCAGCAGAGAGGGAGGGGAATGGGGATGGGCCGGCCTGAGAGGCCCAGCACAGAAGTAGGCCGAGATGCATGGCCCAAGGGCAGGACTATAGAAACGGTTAGGCATTGAAATCTATAATCAAATTTGAATTAGGAGGATTTGATGCTAGACTATAAATGGCATGGATAAAGATTTTGAATTGGACATCTTAGAGGTATGGTTTCAAGATATGATTGTAGATGACTTTGATCATTATTGTCCTTTTACCCTCATCAAATTTACCATTGAAATGTCACCATTATATACCTTGTGTTGGGTGCAAATGTGCAATCAAGTTTGGTATGCTGTTGAGCAAAAAAAAAAGTCGTAAAAATAAAATAATAACATTGTGCTTACATACGTATGAAGCTTCAAATTCTAATTCATTACATATTTTGTATAACAAAAAAAAATCTGTCAAATGTTGAGAATTCAAACTTTTCGAAATAAATTTTAATGGAGCGTACCGCGCATTTACATTTCCCCCAAGAATGTTTACTTTTTTTTTGGTTTGATCTATATGGGCCATGCCTAAACCAGCCCACACTTTCTAATCATCCATAATACCCCACGAGTCCTGTAACGATATTTGGGCTTTCCACGATGCCGCCGACAGAAGTGACGCACAACGGGAAAAGCGCGGAAAGGTATCGCCACGTCACCTCGCCGACGCTTTTCATCCTCTCCATCATTTTCCCGGGCCCACCGATTCCGGTAAAAAGAACCCGAAAAACTCCGCAGCCACACACCTCCCCCTTCCACGCGGGCCCCTTCCTGTCAGGAAAAGGATAACACCAATCAACGACGCGTCCATGCGTCCACGACTCGGCGGCTCGGCGGTCATGCACGAGGCAACTACCCTATCCACCTAAACTCACCATAGCTGATACTTATTACCATCACTGACTTTTGGGCCCAATGTTAGCGTTGGCCCCGCGCGTCAGGTTCACACTCCACTGTCGGAGCGGGAAAAGCGGGGCCCATTTCGCCACAGGGCCGTGACGTGGTGGGCTCTGTTAAAAGCCCTCGTTGCGCTCGCTCTGACATTTCGTCTTCCTCTTGGCTTCTCTAAAGTTCTCTTCTGCGTGTCAAACTCCGACCCCATCGTCTCGCCTCCCTCCCGGCTCCCGCTGCTTCGCGTCGATCCGATCGCCGCTACCGGTTTCCGCTCCCGAGGAGGAAGCCACCATGACGGAGGCCGGCGGGGACGGCGACCGCCACTCGCGGCTGGTCAGCGAGCTCTGCGCGCTGCTCGTCGCCGTCATCTCCCCGCCTCAGCCGTCGTCGCAGCAGCGGCGTCCGAGGAGGACCGCGCCTCCGCAGACGCAGACGTGGCCTGCGGGGATGTCTCCGGCGGCGGCGGCGTCGATGCTGCTGGGCGCGTCGATGGCGCTGATGTTGTGCGGGTCGGTGACGTTCGCCATCGGCCTCCTGCTCATGCCGTGGGTCGCCGGCGTCGCCCTGCTCTTCGGCTTCGCGGGCGCCGTCTCCGCCCTCTCCTCCGGGATCTTCGGCAAGCACGCCGACCTCCGCTGCACAGGCGCCATGAGCCCCGCCCCCTTTCCGAATAAGGTCGCAGTAGCGTAGCGCTGATTTGCTCCGGAATTAGGACAAAAAAAAACGGTAAATCAATGTAAAAAAACGCGTCCTTTTGCTGTAATTGAAGTCGCAAGAGATCGATGCTTGTTGTTAATTACAGGATGCAACCATTGATTGCTCCATATCGATAAATCTGTGCGCAGATGCCATCATTTTTGCTTCTCTCCATCGAGTGATTAAACGAATCACCTTGCTCTGTTGTATCTTCTTATCCAAAGCCAAGAGCTTTTTCTTGCAGAGGTTGAGGCGAGGATAAACCTAGACGATGATATCACTTAGGATAACTACACTATGCCTATTTGCCAATTAAAGACCTCTTTGATTTGTGGTTAGGTTTAGTTTTGTTCGGTTGAATTAACATTTACTATTTTGGTACAAACTATTCAGCACAATATTTTATGATATTTTTAGAATTTTACTAAAGATCTAGAAAATATTTCTAAAATAACTTTTTAACCTTTTCGTACCTCTCTTTAAAAGTCTCTGATTTTTGGCTCAACCTTACAAAAACAAACATAACAGGGAACATACGTTCCCTAATTCCGTGTCACAGCGTATGTACTCTATATATATCTCACATGCTCTTGAATCTTGATCAATCTGTAGAGTTGCACTCGTGCTTTGATACGGTGACCTATGCTGTCTCTTTGCGGTGAGCGATGTGTGCAGGCTTGATTCGCAGTAGCTGAAAGTGATTGTAGTGTTTGGGCTTGTAGCTTGTTCGTTACCGGACTGCAGCGATAAGCTGTCTACATGGCGCGAGGATTGGGTGATTGCGTCTGAAAGTGCTTACAAGATAGCTGAGTGGTCGCTGTCAGGTGATAGGGATCTTGCTCCTCTTCGACTTGCCTGAGCTGAGATCCCAATCAGCAGAGTGCTGATCAGTGCTGGTCTAGGGATGGCCCACGCGTCGGATTGAACGGGCTTGATGTAGGATCACTCCATGCACGAGCCCATGACTGGCTCTCCGCCTGGGCTCCATGGCCCATACCGGCTATACGAGTATTGATCGATGGATTCCTGTGGTTTGGTTCATGTGTTTAGGTGTGAAGGTCTGAAACTGATGGGCAACTAGCAGCATTGAAATTGATCGAATCATGGATGAGTTTAGGTGCCATCCTCCGTCATAGTCCAAGAAAACCAAGAACGCAAGCAGTTAAGGTTTTGATTTTTGAGAGCGCGCGTCAAGGCGCACCTAAAAGAAACTGAAGATGAGAGGTTTGGTGCTCCTGATGAACTGAACTGGTACTTAACTCTACAGATGCTGCTTGTTCCCTTCTTTCTGCTGAACCCATTGTTCCACAGTAACATTTACAGCACATTACCAACGTATTGCCCCAGGCCGTTTCACCAATCTGCTGAATATTAGTATATGCCCTTAGCGAGTTTGCCTGTACTGTTCTTGATTATTTCTTATACGGTTATGTAGTACACCATGGGATAAAAAAAAAACTTGTACGGTGCAATATGCTTATCTAGAGATGGCAATGAGCCCCAATCCCTGATTCCCCACGGGGAATTCCCCTATTAGGGGGCGGGGACGGGGAGCTTTTTTTCCCACGGGATGTAAACGGGAAAATTCTTTCCCGTCGGGTAAACGGGGACGGGGACGGCGAAGCATCCCCTGTCCCCGTTCCCCGCAGGGCCGTCCCCATCCCCCGTCCCCTTTCCTTAAGCTTTTTTGAAGAATCGGCTCAGGAATCTTTGGTCTGATACTCCTACTGGGTGGATTATTGAACATTCGATCATACTTCTCTAACAACTGATTAAAAGTTGGCTTTGGCTTCATGATCGGTTTACTATCCTTTCCACGCCTTACTTCGCGCCACCTGTTAGCTTTTTCATCCTCTCGTCGCTTTATTGATCGGAATCTCAATTCTGGCTTCTCTTCTACTACAATCCTTTTAGAGCCAACAAGCACTTTAAACCGACTGGAACTTTCTCCAGAGTTATCGACTTTTCTTTTCGCAGCGTCAACCATTCCAACAAAGCCGACTGAAAAAGGTTCTATATCAACTTGTGAAGTTTTGCCTTGATACCGAAGTTGCCCACCTTCAATCGTCTTTTGCACAAGTTGCTTGAAGACATTGCACTCATTAGTGGTATGTGAATAGGAATTATGACACTTGCAATACTTTCGCTTCTTATGTTCTTCGAGCGGAGGAATCACATGCCCCTGCTTCAGCCGAATCTGCTTTTTTTGCAGTAGGTGATCAAAAATTCGATCACACTTGGAAGTATCAAAGGAGTATTTACCCTTTTCAGAATTCTTCGGCTTTTTTCACCCAAGCTCAAATTCTTTCTTATCGCTCACCCATTCAGCAACATAAGCACCAACTTCTTCGGTATCGGAATCATCAGAATCTTCAACTTTCTTAGTGTTAACAACATTGATAGCTTTGTCTTTGCTATTGTTGTTATTCCGATACTCCTTCTGACTTGGATAGGAATTATCAGATAATCGGCTTTCATACAGCGCGATCCTGTGAGCTGGATGAGAAATATCAGCAAATTCTTGATTGCCCACCTTTTTCTGATTAACAGGCAATAATCCCTTGAAGGCCAATTCTGCCAATTCATTGTCAGACAGTGAAAGACTATAACATCAGTTTCTTACTTCCCTGAATCGGGGCAGATAATCATTAACCGATTCTCCAAACTTTTGTTTGATCATCATAATATCGGTAATCCTAACTTCATTCTCCCCAGAATAAAAATATTCATGAAACTTCTTCTCAAGATCTATCCAGGAAGTAATGCTGTTTGGAGGGAGCAAGTTGAACTAGTTAAATGCCGATCTCGATAACGAGAGAGGGAACAATCGGCATTTGTGTGTGTCTTTTGAAGCAGCTTCTCCACATAGTGCAAGGAATCTAGCAACGTGCTCACGGGTGGAGGAGTTATCGCTTCCACTGAACTTAGCATTTGCAAAATCTGGGACTCTGTATTTGTGAGGAAATTCTGTC
Organism: Raddia distichophylla; assembly: GCA_005191435.1. Lineage (NCBI taxonomy): Eukaryota > Viridiplantae > Streptophyta > Magnoliopsida > Poales > Poaceae > Raddia > Raddia distichophylla. The sequence continues at coordinate 3,539,046 of SPJY01037268.1, read as the reverse complement.
CCATTAAAAGCCAATGGGTACGGCATGGTGTAGTGCGGAGCAATCTTCGAAGTGTCGAACCCATACTGTTTCATCATGTTGTATACCAAGTTCCTTGTCATCTCTTCTAAATTTTCATTCATCCCAGAGTTAATTGGCTGATAGATCGGATTTGGTATTGGGATTATAGCCTGATTATGTGGTATCGCTTGAATCGGGTTTAGGTTTAATGCCCCTAGTGCAGGACTTGGATTGAAAACTGGATTTGGGTTAAAAGCCCCCAATGAAGGATTTGCCTGAAAAGCTCCAGCTTGAGAAGTTCCTGTCTGGGTATTTCCAATTTAAGCGTGAGGTGGATATCGGTTTCCCAAATTTATCTCTGGTGGGTTATTCTGATTCCTTGGAGGAGTTTGGCCAATCATAATATTATGTAAAGCAGCACTGGTTCCCTCTTGCAAAATTTGCCCCAGAATCGATGATTGATCTAGTATTGATCGGTAAACTGAACTGTTGATCTGATCCCTCTAAATTTCAGAAAAATCTCCCGTAATCAATGGGTCTCCGATTGAAGCATTGGTGATTTGCCCACTGTGGGTTTTCCGATAGCTAGATAGCATCCTCTTCCTGTTTTCTTCCTGCAACTCAGCGAGCGTGTCTTCAAGTTCCCTTTTCTATTCAGGGCTCAGCTCGTCATAAGTCACTTCTGTTCCAGCAGCCAACCTAGCGGCTTCTGCAGCGGCTTCAGCGTGACTTCTAGTCATAATGCCGATACCGATGCAGGGATCGATGTCGAAGCTTGTTGTCGTGGTCCCACCAAACGTGCCAAAAAGTGTGTTGACACGAAAAGTTAACCGTTCGCGAACACACCCGTCAAATCTGTGTTTGCGTCGCAACCACGAAAACCGGGCGTGCCAGTCAATTTGACCTAAAAATTGATAAGGAGAAAATTGTTAGCGACTTGGCTCTGATCGGCTTTAGAAATAGCCAGATCAGGTTTTATTGTATCGGCTTTAAAGAATCCGATACCAGAAATCTATCGGTTTAAAGTCCGATAGAGCAATGCATATGATAGAACAATTAAGCATAAGCTACTTTTGTTTCTTTTTGTTATTTTCTGGATAAAACTAGTTCAAAATCCCTAGATCAGCTTATTAGATTAAACCAAGACAGAAATCAAATAGATTGATCAGGCCAAGACAGTATTTGGATCTAAATCTAGGGATGAACTCATAAACCGATTCGAGGTTTATCACTAGTGAAGGGTAAATACAATACAAATCGGTAAATATTCTGAACATGCAAGCTCCTAACGCAAACATATGCAAGATCGATCGGGTCGAGATAATTGCATACATCGGAATTGAGAGAAAACATGAAAAGATATTTAACAATCGGCATTGCAGGATAAATACATATTACAGATCGATTTAACGAGACAGTGTAATTTGCGAACATGCTAAAGATCGGTAAAACCGAGACAGTCTAACATGCTTTGTATACATGAGGTCGAAGCGATGCAGCCATGCATATGGGTACAAGTAAGAGAATCGATTATTTCATCGAGATAGCTCTACCTGCGGTTGAAGTCCTTTCAACGGGGTCGATCGGATTCGAGAAAGGGTTGTGTTTTTTGTATGTTGTGTATGTCCCTTCTACATGAAGCTTAGGTCCCTATTTATACTGAAATTACAAAACCGATACCGACACGACTTGGGCACCTTCCAATCAAAGCTTCGAAGTTCTCCAGGAGTCCTGACACCATCGGAATTAGCTTTTAGACACCTTTCTTCTTCGATAATTAAGCCCATATTCTGATGCGGCCCAATAATTCCGATGATATGGGCCTGTTTGCGATATCCGATCTTCCTGCTAAATTTGGGTGTCAACACCAGCCCCCAATTGAACCATGAGATGAGAAGTAAAATAGATGACTCACGCAGTTTTTTTTTTTGGAAACAAGCAGGCATTCTTATATCTTACCCACATATGTGATGCACTGAATATGTTGCATACTTATGTGTTGTTTTCATCTTATCTAACTTATCTTTGTCTTTTCAATCTAAAGGCCACCTTAGCTACGTGCAACTCTTGTGTGCGGTGATTTTTACCGGCTATCGCCGTTACTCTTATCCATATGCCACTTGCATGTAGATAATAAACTGACTGATGCCAGCTTCTTAGGGCTCCATTGCCAGTTTATTGTTGAAGGTCACCTCGACGCCACCTGCCACGCCCTCGTCATGCCGCCACACAGTAAAAGTACATCAGCACGCCGATGGTTTGGTATATAGGATGAGCCAAGCAAAAGCAACGGTAGTGAATCAAACGAATCGAAAAAAAAAAAACAAAAGTCATACCATCCTTCTCTTGGGAATATATGATAACTTGGTGGGTAGATCATAATAGATCAAAACATGTTTTACTCCTTGGTTTGCTATTTTTATACCTTTTTATTTAAAATTCAAAATCTCTATTTTTCTTTCATCGAAATTTCGTGGAAATTTTACTTTTTTAGAAATTTTGTCAGAGAATGAAATTTTTAGGTTTCTGAAATTTTAATATATAATATAGAGGGGTTGGGGATGTTCTTACAAGTCCTCAGGTGAATTCCATTTTGTCGTAATGAGATTCGGACATGTTGTTACCCGAACTTGTATATATGGGCGTGTTTGGTTTGCAGCCCATTGTCGCCATGCCAACCGTCGGCCGACGCCAACCCATGGCGTGCCTTCACACGTGTTGGCGAGGAAATCGATCGCCCTCGCCAATGCCCACGCCCACGCCGATGTTTATTGTGTGCCGGCGCGCCCACGCCAATCGCCGGCTACGATCCAAAAGCGCGCCAAATCATACGGGCGCGCTGATTGGCATGGCGAGCACGGGCTCCGAACCAAACAAGCCCTGTATCTTTGATTCAGCACCGGCCGGCTGCGTCCACCCCGCCAAAACGCGCGCGTTTCCTTTTGATTGGTTTTCGCCGCTCTGTAAAGCCGATACGGAGAGCATCTGTACGCACGCCTGAAGGTTTCATTAATCGTTGCCTTAGTCCACAAGCATGGCACGCATTCCTTCCTTCTCCGAGCTCCATCGACGCGGTGCAGCCGGTGATTAAGCAACCTCTCTACATATGCATCACCTTCGCCTACTGTACACAGCTCTAGCTAGATACATTCAGATCAGAGCCAGGGGATCGACGCTATAGCTGCATGCCTGCGTAGCCTGAAGATCAGGTACGTCATACGTGTACGTCCTTCGATCGCCGCCGCCGGAGCAGAAGAAGAAGAAGAAGAAGGAGGGGGAGGGGGTATGGACGGCGGCGTGGCGCCCCGGCCGGGCACGGACTGGGGGCCGATCATCGTGGCGGTGATCCTGTTCGTGCTGCTCTCGCCGGGGCTGCTCTTCCAGCTGCCGGCGAGGACGCGGGTGGTGGAGTTCGGCAACATGGCCACCAGCGCCATCGCCGTCCTCGTCCACGCCGTCCTCTTCTTCTGCCTCCTCACCATCTTCGTCGTCGCCATCAACGTACACGTCTACGCTGCCTAGCCCAGCCACGGCGTAGCTTAATTAATCACTCTCTTCCTCCTCCTTTTCTTTCTTTCTTTCTTTCAAATCTGTCTCTCTCTCTTGTGCAGTGCAGTGCAGTGCCGCCCTGCTCTGTTCTACGTACTGTACCTGAATGCTGCATGTGTCTGCATATATGTGTGGTTAGTTGCAACACCGAACCGCATCCAGTACATATGTGGAGTTGCTCGATATGAAGAATTAGTCACGTACGTATTATTATCTGTGTTGATCTGCGCTGACTGAACATGAACTTGGCTCCTATTTCTACGGCTCCATTTCAATGACATTTCACTTTCACATTGTCTGCCGACCTTCCCATAGTGTGGTGCTGTGTCATGTGTACCCATGTCCCAGTCGTCACTGTTCGTTACTAGTTCTTGTAAATTACCATTTGATCGGCACAGCGATTTTGATTTTTTTTTTTTTCGGTAACGGATGATCCCATTCGGCATTCGCATTGATCCTGTTCTAATGGAAAAGGGGGAAATGGAATGCCAGATCATTGTAATGATCAAAGTAGCCCAAATTGTCTAGCATCAACTAAAAAACTGCTCGACTACGAAAAAACAGCTCTATTGTGCCCAGCGTGCAAGTCACTGAAGCTCCACTATGCACGGTAAGGTTATAAATTTCGTTTTGCATCCGAAATTCACAAACCTGGAAGGAAGTAGCGTCTTTTTTTTAAAAAAAAAAATCCTCGCTTTGAAAATTAGGACAAGCCGGATAAATTCACATTATAAATTTTGTATTTGCAATGCGAAATTGTTTGGCTTGTCAAAGAATTTTCACTGGAGTTTTATGAAAAGAAGATAAAAAAAAAACTATCTCCGATGGCGCGACCTCCACCTGTAAGAGTGCGGTCTCCTTCCACCTGTGGCGTTTCTTCGCCTGCTTCACTAACACTGCCTAGCACTTACCCCTAGACGGGCATGCCTACACCCACATCCATGGACGCAAGGAAACTCTACAAAGCAGCAGCACTAAGAGGAGGAAAAGGAAGGGGGAGGAAGAAATAGATAGGTGGGAAAGTACGAATGGCAGTGTCTGGGCCATTCAGGTCGGGTCCTGTCTCCGTGGACCCAGACCCAGTGACCCAAGGATTGTCATGGGTCCAGACCTAGACCCATCATGTCTACGGTCTACCCAGACCCAAAAATTTAGAAGAACACCAAATATCATTTTAGAATCAACAACAAATACACATTACAACCGTGCCACATATATAACAATTTAGTAGCATTTCAAAAGCATGTAAGTAAGCACAAAATCCATCTAGCCATCCAAGTACCCCTGCAAGGCGACACAGTGGCAAGATCTCGGCAGTACTGGTGGTGGGCGGTGGTGGTGGGAAGCGTTGGCGGCGGCTAGGTTTTGGAGGGGGGAAGGGACGAGGTCACGAGAGTCGAGAGGGAGTCAGGGGTAGCAGAGCGGCTCAGGGATTGAACAATTGATGATGGTTTTGTGAATCAGAAGGTGTAGTGTGAACTATGTGTGAATGATAATGAGACCATACATGTCAATGCTATAATTCGGATTCAAGTATGGGTACCATGGGTCTAATTTTAGACCCAAGACCCAGACCCAGACTCAGATTTATACCCGAACTTTCATACCATGGGTCCATTCTTGAACCGAGACCTATCGGATCGGATACCCAAGAACAATTTTGTCACCCTTATGGGGAAGGCCCGTTGCCGCAACCGCTAGTATTGGCGAGGACCGAGGAGGGAGGCCAGTGGAGTAGTGTTATTAGGCTGTCTCCAACAGGCTCCCCTAAAGCTTTCTCTGTCCCAAAATAGGGAACGGATTCCTCCCTTATGTGCTCCAACAGAATTCTCTGTTCCTTAAAATAGAGATTTTCTCTCCATTCCCTTATATTTAGGGGGTTCTCTTTCTTTCCCTATACAATTCTTCATATATATGGAACGCTGTTGAGATGTGAGAAATATAGGGATATATTTTTCTTAAAAGAAGTATGTATATGATGCTATAGAGGATCAAAGGATTTCTGTTGGAGAGAAGCTTGGGTCTCAAAGACTCAAACTGTACCGTTTACTGCAACTCATCCAGGCAATATGCGTGCGACCAAAACCGTCGCCCTCGACATGCTCCGGTGTACGATACGTCGGGTGCACGCAGCCGCGTATCCTCCACGCGCCGCGCATTCCTTCCGTGCGCATCAGGAGCCCCAAATTAAAATTCGCCTTTTTTTTCCAACAATTGTAAAAAAGAAAGTAGTAGAAATCGAAAGGAGAATTTCATTGGCCCAAATTTGTAGCCGCACGCCACCGCGATCCTCCGGTCTCCGCCTTGCCGCCGCCGCCGTCTGCTCGGAGCTCCCGAATCCCGGGACCTCGCCGGATCAGCGCCGGCGCTGATCGGGGTCCGGTCCTTCCTTCCTCCCCCTGCGGCGGCCGGAGATGGACGGCGCAGGAGGAGGTGCGGCGCACGCCTCCCGGAGGAGCATCTCCTCCTCCGGCTCCAGGAGGAGGGCCCCGCCGGCGGAGAACGGCCACGACGCCTCCGGCAGGAGGTCCTCCACCTCCGTCTCCCGGACCTCCTCGTATGGACTCCTCGCTTCGCCCCGTTTGATTTGTTTCTACGCTGTTGATGCTATTGCTGTTTGGATTGGGCGATGGTGTCTGGATCGCAACGGGGAGATAGCTTTCTGGTGTCGCTTAGTGTGCCTCTTAGTCCAGATTTGATTCGGTTTGACGGAACCGCGGCTGCCTAGGATATTTTGATCAGTATTCGTCTATTCGATGTAGCAAGACGGTTGTTTCCGTTTGCAACAGAAAGTGCCAAATCCCTCCCATTAATTCGGATCGACGATGTGTGTCTGCAATACGCATGCTTTCGAATTTATGTTACGTAAGCTGGACACATTTCATCAACAAGCAAGCTTGTCTCCAGAACGGCTAAGATTGCCAGTCAAATTGAGATTCGTAAACCATGATTGTGCCGCAAAAATGAATAATGCTGACTCTTAAAGCATTATTGAAACTAGGGGATTATGGCTGAAATATGCTTGCCTTGCTTGACTCTAAGGCATTACTGAAACTAGGGGACTACAGCTGAAATATGCCTGCCTCGCTTAATTTTCCTTAGGTCTATGACTGGGGAGAGAACCGTGAAGAGGCTGAGATTGTCCAAGGCATTGACGATACCGGATCACACAACTGTATACGAGGCCTGCCGGAGAATGGCTGCACGCAGAGTTGACGCCGTGTTGCTGACGGACTCCAATGCTTTGCTCTGTGGGATCCTTACCGACAAGGTGATGGAGATGTTTCTTCACTTTATATAATCTAGGTGCTAGCTGGTTGACTCTTTGTTTTTCACAATCTGCTGTGTTTCACTGATTCAAATCAGGATATAACCACAAGGGTGATTGCTCGCGAATTGAAGCTAGAGGAGACACCAGTTTCAAAAGTCATGACTAGAAATCCTCTATTTGTTCTATCTGACACACTTGCGGTTGAGGCATTGCAGAAGATGGTGCAAGGTGTGTTAATGTACTGGCAAAATTTGGTATGCCTTCTTAGCAGTTTTTTTTAACATTACCTGAGAAGATATCATTTTATTCCAGGTAAGTTCAGACATTTACCTGTCGTGGAGAATGGAGAAGTCATTGCACTGCTGGACATAGCCAAGTGTCTATATGATGCTATCGCGCGAATGGAAAGAGCAGCTGAGAAAGGAAAGGCAATTGCTGCTGCTGTTGAGGGTGTAGAAAAGCACTGGGGAACATCTGTATCTGGTCTGTGTTTTTCCTTCTTTTTAAGCATAACTTTTTGTGTCTGTTCAGTACTGATTACTTCTCGAAAGGTTGTCTTTGCACACCTTTTTTAACACCATTGTAACCCTCTTGCTCATTTACTTTGCAGGTCCTAATACTTTCATCGAAACTTTACGAGAGCGGATGTTTAGACCATCACTTTCTACCATTATTTCTGAGAATTCAAAGTAGGTAATATCCTATCTTTTTAAAATAAGTTCCTTGAGCGTTTGAAGAATTGAATTGCCATTTTACACCCACTTACGAGCTGACCTCAACTTCTTAGAGTGGTCACTGTTGCACCTACTGACACAGTGTTGACAGCATCAAAAAAGATGCTTGAACTAAAAGTAAGTTCAGCAGTTGTTGCAATTGAAAACAAGCCTGGGGGAATTTTGACGTGAGTATCTTTCCTCAATGTAATTATCCCTTATACTAAAGGTACCTTTTACACTGGAATTGGTCTGAAAGCTACTTTCTTTTGTTTGTCAGTTCTAGAGATATCTTGATGCGTGTTATTGCCCATAATCTTCCTCCAGAGTCTACCACAGTTGAGAAGGTAAAATAAGTTGCAATGGGGATGTTTTCACGTTTGTCAATCTACTTGTCTTCTTTTCTATTTTTTCATCTATCACGTGATCATAACTAAGACTCTTTTTTCAGGTCATGACCCAGAGCCCTGAATGTGCCACAGTTGACACTCCAATACTTGATGCCCTTCATATAATGCATGACGGAAAATTTTTACATTTGCCTGTTTTAGACAGGGGTACGTCTGTGAATTGCAATCAAATTAGATTTAATTGAGTTCTTTTGGAATGCTATTAAATGGTAAAGATATTTTGTCTCTACCCAGATGGAAATGTTGTAACCGTTGTTGATGTCCTTCACATCACCCATGCTGCAATTGCAACGGTGAGCGACAATTTTCTTCTGATTAAATCTAGTATAAAACAATTGCCATTTCTTGTGCACACATACTCTGGGCCTACTCCTGTCTTTGTACTTTTGATCGAACGTTTGTTTGACTATATGGTTGTCCCCACATTTCTTGGTTATGCAGTATGCATCTTAAACTGCTGATTGAATGCATTGCCGCTTGTTGCAAACTGCAAACTATATAAGTCACACGGACCATTCGGTGGTGTAGCTTGTTGTTTTAGACAGGGGTACGTTTGTGAATTTCAATCAAATTAGATCTAATTGAGTTCTTTTGGAATGCTATTAAATGGTAAAGATATTTCGTCTCTACCCAGATGGAAATGTTGTAACTGTTGTTGATGTCCTTCACATCACCCATGCTGCAATTGCAACGGTGAGCGACAATTTTCTTCTGATTAAATCTAGTATAAAACAATTGCCATTTCTCGTGTGCACACAGAATTGCAAACGTTTGTTTGACTCTATGGTTGTCCCCACATTTCTTGGTTATGCAGTATGCATCTTAAACTGCTGATTGAATGCATTGCCACTTGTTGCAAACTGCAAACTATACACGGACCATTCGGTGGTGTAGCTTGTGTGCTGAAATTGCTACAGCTGGGCCTCACATTTGTAATTATTTCATTGTCTTCAGGTTGGAAATAGTGGAGCAGCCGGATCTGAGGCAACATCTGCTATGATGCAGAGGTTCTGGGATTCAGCGATGTCCATTGGACCCCTTGATGATGACGATGACTCTAGAAGGTTTGCATCTCTTTTGCATCCTATCATTCTGATGGCATGATTTCTGTGACTAATTCTATTGGTGTTATCTCAGTGAAGGTTCAACAAAAGTTGCGTCTGAGACAACAGATATAGGAAGATCAGCCTTTTATCCGGCTTCTGGTTTATCAAATACTTTTGGGTTCAAGATTCAGGACAAAAATGGCAGGATGCACAGATTTAATTGTGGTGTGCATTCTCGTCTTAATTTCATGCTATGAAACAATTGTTTTATCAATGTATTTTCTATCTTTTTTCGTTATCAGTTTTTTATTGTATTCTGAGTTTCACATGTGTTTCGATTTTCAGAAACGAACAGCTTGGCAGACCTGATAACTTGCATTCTACAGAGAGTTGGTGATGACATCGATAGAAAGAAGCTACCTCAAATTTTGGTAATGTCCAAACTCCCCCAACATTTACCGGTGCCAGTATATCAGTACGCCAGTTCACTAAGGTTTCTTTTCTTTCCTGATCACCTTTCGCAGTACGAAGATGAGGATCATGATAAGGTCATACTTTCATCAGACAGTGACCTTGTAGCTGCTGTAGACCATGCAAGACAAATCGGTTGGAAGGTAACTTTGTTGTCAGGTAAATATATTATCTTCTCCTGCCAAGGTGTGCTCATCGAATATTCTTGCAGAGTTTAAGGTTGCACCTGGACTATGCGGGTGCTGGCCGGCGGAAGAGGGGGGGCGGTTCATCGGATTTGGAGCACGCTGGAAGGGACGCATGGGCTTCTGCTTACAGCGCAGTTGCCGCTGGGGCGGCTCTAGTCGCAGGCCTTGGTGTAATGGCGTACCTGAGAAGAGCGGGCGCATAGCTTGCTGATACGAGCTTTCTTCTTGATGATACAGGCGTTACTAGATCGATGGAAAATGACTAGATTGGCTGTTGTGTAATTAATTCTTCTTGGAAAATCCATAATAATGTCATCAGGGCAGTGGATTGACCGCCTGCATATACGAATACCGGGGCTGATTAAGTATTGGTGGTGAAACCGTGAAACAGTGAGCATCCACGATTGCCATCCATGCTTGTTTGTCACAACTGTACAAGGGATCACGATTGTTCTTCTGTATGTTAATGGAACACGACCCATCAGATTGATTGGTGCATGTGCTATTGAAGCTTCTCTACCGCTCATTTTACGAGTTCATTCGAAATTGTTTTTTTTTGGATTTTTTGAAATTGTTTTGAGCCTGAGCTATTCTACTCGTATCTAGTCCTCTAGCCTTGTATAAGCGCATGGAAGCATGTTGAAGCTGGGCCTCCTTAGGAAATGTTTTGTTCATAGCAGCCCACAGGTAACCTGCAAAGGCAGCCCAGCATGTCAAAAGCTGCAGGTGGGCTTAGAAGCGCAATGTATAGACTATACTTAGTTCTGAGAATTTTCTATTTTTTTTTGTTTTGTATTCATTCTATTAAAAATATATGTTTAACCTGTTTTTTTCTTACAAATTTAGACGTCTATTGTCCGGGCCACAAGTGACAGATGTGACGCAGCTGCCGGTTGTGCAGGCTCAATCGGGCTAGAGCCCAACCGTTCGCCTTCCTCGGGGGTACAGTTCCCACGGTTAACTGCAATGCTACATCCATCGCCCGTGGCTCGAGGGATCACCCCTTCCTTAGACGATGACGTCTAGATTTGCAAAAAGGAGAGATACATATTTTTAGTGAAATTAATAAAAAAATAAAAAAGAATTACTAGTTCTAAGCACGGTTCACAAAATCGCCGGTTAACCGCGGCTAACCGCGCTTCCGCGGGCCCGGCTAGGTAAACCGGCGATTTAGGGTTTAGGGGTTTGGACAAAATTTGTTTAAATAATTCTTGAACGTAAAATACACATGAAATTCCTAAAAATACTATTATTCATTATAAGCATTTTGGGTTAAACAAAATTTAAAAATTCAAAATTTTAATGTATATTTTAAAGAATTTTATCAATTTTCACCGATTCTGACATTTTTTCTTAGAAACCACGGCTAACCACAAAAAACCGTCGGTTAACCGTCAAAAACCGCGGCTAATCGCGAATAAAACCGGGAAGACGGAGTTTTGAATTTATGACAAAAAAAAAGTACGGAACCGTCGGCCACGGTTAACTGGCTCCACGCTATTGTCGGCTCGGAGAGCTCCGCCGGTTCCGTGAACCCCGGTTCTAAGGGGAGGGTAAACGAGGATGCGACCACCACACCACCTCAGTACGTCACGACCTAGCTAAGCAGTGGCACACCGCACACCGGACGGCGTGCCTAGAGGCTAGAGCTGGCCATGCTCCAGCGTCCACAACCTATGAGCCATGAGTGGCCCAAGAACATAGAGCCGGCCATGGTCCATCGTGTATGGGTGGCCCAATAAAACAAAGGGTCAGTCTCATCAGGCACAGGCCCACACCCACGCAATGCGCTGCAGCCAGCCCGATCGCCCCCTCCGGCCGTCCGAGCAAACACCGCACATGCACGCATCAGCAAGAACATGGCAGGCTCCGCTCCTCGCGCGCTGACGCCGACGCCGACGACGAGCAGGAGCAGTGACGGCCCGAGCCAGCACGTACGGTTCCGCGCCGGCGGCCGTACGTGTGGCATGGCAGGACGGCCATACCGCCCGGCTCGCGGCGGCGGCGGCGGCGGCGGCGGCGGCGGCGGCGGCGCTGAATGCTGACCGCTGAGCTTGCCGTTGCTGCATGCTGTACTGTGCGTCCGTGCACATGCGTCTTGCTTGCAGCTGCTTGCATTCACTGACTCACTGTGGACTGTGGTCGCCACTCATCACTCATCACCGTACCTCGCGATCGAGCCAGGCAGCTAGCTAGATACAGTACGTGCTCTACTTTTGAGATATTGGCCCCCTTTGATAGCTTGTTTAGTTTTAGTTTAGTTTTTCTTGGTAAAATTTGACCACCTTTGAAAGTAGTATGAAAAGGCTAAATAAATTATTTTAATAATATTTTTGAGATCTTTAAGAAAAACCCTACAAAGCTATAAAAAAATATTTTCAAAAAATAAAGTGAATGGTGTATATAAAAATAACAAAAGTTGCAATTCCAACAAAAACTAAACTAGAACAAGGTATCAAAGAGGCCCATTGAATCGGATGATCAGATCCCTACCGGCTCACGTAGGAGGCGCCGCACTGATGTTTGTGCCCTACCGAGATCTGGCTGAGCCGAGCTGAGCGGCGGTGGCCAACACGACGACTCTTGCACGAGCCATGTGGTTGTCACTTGTCACTTGTCACTTGCCACTCGGGAGAAGCTAGCTTGTCTTGGAAGGGAGGACAGGCACAAGAGAGGGAGGAAGAAGAAAAGGAAGGAGGATCTAATTGCTTTTTATTTAATTTTATCTTTTTTTTGCAAATGAAAAGATGGGCCATGCACTTATCTCAACGCGCGACCAACAAATGGAATAAGGCATTAATTGAGTTCCTTAGCGAGGGGCAAAAGTTGCATGTGTGCTCTTCATACTTTTCATTGGTAGAATCATCAATTGCATTTGGTTGGCGTGATCGGCTGAGACAGTTCACGGTTCATATATACGTTCAAGCAATATATATTTACTCTCTTTTGTCTAGTATATTTAGATTTCTTTTGTCGAACCATCACATAAAAATTTTGTCCCATTATCCAGCACACCACTAAGGTAATGCAAACTAGGTCACTCCATCATCCAACGCACCCCTAAGCCAATTAAAAGTTTATAACTGGAAAGTTGGGGACCTCGAAAAGTGGATTGAAAAGGTTAAAAATTACTCCCTCCGTCCACTTTTGATCAGCGTATTTGTTAGCAGCACCAAGACCAAGAGATGGAAAACTGCCCCTAATCTATTTACTGCACGCATGCCTTTGGATGAATACGAAGCATCGCCCGCGGTGGAGAACGGCGAGTACGCAATAACTATCTGACTCAGCTGTTGTTGCATGCTTGCATGCGATGCGTCGCTCGCATCCAAACCAAGAAAAAGTTGCGCTCGCGTCCAAATACGCTGATCAATCCTGGAAACTTTTATTTTGCTTATACGAAGATCAAAATTGGACAGAGGGAGTATTGATAAGTATTGAGATTTTCAAGAAAATCACTTAATACCCCGTAAAAATCTTAATCGAAGTGACACCACTACCACTTTTAGGTCTCATTCTCTTTGTATTATCTAACTTAACTTATCTAACTTATTTTTACCCTACTTCTATAAAATTAAAGTAAATTAGATAATACGAAAAATAGGAAGAAAAAAAAAGAGAGGGACGCGATAGGTGCGTGGTGGCCTTTACATCGATCAACCATAAATTGGGGTAACTACAAACTATGCTATGGGCCTAGCTGGACAAGACTCGAGAGGCTGAGGCTGGAGGTGCAGGTGCAGGTGCACCACCGCATGCACGGCTTCTGATTTTCACTTGAATCAAGCAACAGATTACGATCTGAAAAGACTGTTGGCTTTTAATAGAGCTTGAATTAAAGAGCACAAATTTTTTTTTAAAAAAGATGATTTTAAAAGTTTTGAGAAGAACCACTAAAATCTTTTTAAGAAGCTCCAAAATGTTACAATATTTAGTTTAAGAAAAATCAACAATTACTCCCTCTGTTCCAAATCGTAGTTCACTGTTGACTTTTGCACACGTCTTTTAATCATTAGTCTTATTCAAAAAATTAGTACAAACATGTAAAAATATAAGTCATGCTTAAAGTATGTTTAATGCTAAAACAAATCACAACAAAATAAACAATATTACATATATTTTTTGAATAAGACGAAGGGCCAGAAGACATATCCAAAGTCAACAGTGAACTACAATTTAAAACGGAGGGAGTATACAATTACATAGTTCACCGTAGCCATCCTTTCACCTCCCGATATATGGAGTTCGTTGACACAAGTCCTTGGCGCCCATTTTGAATTTCAGTCCATGCTTATATGCTGTTCATGACAGCACTGTAAATGCCTGAATTATGCACGGTGAGTTAAGTAAGTGGTCGCTCCAGCTTGCATTGCATGTTCTTTGATCAGGCCCGGGCCCCTCCTCGCCGAATCGTCTAGAGAATTAATGGATCGAAGGAGCAAGCTAGAATTCAGAGGTAGCTAAGAACAGACCGAGCTTAGAACATCCACGTCTCGTACCATATGTTCTCACTCCATTTTACTATTTACCATATTTACTCTACCATTTTCTCTAAATTTGTTTCACACTTTGTGCGCTATGCTCTAATTTTTTTCCCTCAATCAGCTACTCTATCTAAATCTACAGTGTTTTGGAGTGCCTGCTATAGATGTTCTTAAGAGCATCTGCTTCTCCATCGATCCCCACGCTCCATTTCACGGTTAACTAACGCCTCTATCCTTTTTCTCTAAACTTTCTTTGTATTTTACACTACGCTTCGAAAGATTAATTCTCTCCTTCCATCGACCACCTGCTACGGATGCTCTAGATAGATGACCGGCCGGCGATGGCAATGCAAGGACCACACGTCAGCCTGCTCGACGCCTTTAAATCCACCGTACGAACGTGCACGACAGAGTTAAGAACTTCCATGCATGATCGATGCATGCATGCATCAATTCATGGTTATTGATTTAATTTTGATGTCTCCTCTTTGTCTTTGTCGCCACCTGCTAGCGAATGTCTCGCGTGCGTTCTGTCACTGACCATTGTTGACCAAGGACCCCTTTAACGCGGGAGGACCAGCTGATCTGTAGCTCAGCCTCAGATCGAGTCGTTGGAGAAAGATCGAGAGTTTCTAGCTAGCTTATTGGCCGATTGATATTGCATGCACTCTCTTTTAAAAAAATACGACCACATTTTAGTAAACGGACGAGATGAAAAAGATTATCTACTCCTCTCTTGGCAGTGACCGGTAGAGAGACCATAAAAGAACAGAATTACTTTGCTTTACCGAACCACATCCACGCAACAGCGACCGTGTTAAGTGACAATATGGTGTTCTTCTCGTAGATCACAAACGATTCAAATTAAGAGGGATTCATAAATTCATAGATGCACATCATCCCCTTCTTTTCAATTGTCTTTGGTGTGCATGAGAGGTTCGTAATGACGATATATTACGCAACCTCGATATCGATCGAGTGTAGTCCGGGGTTGCCTATAGGGGTGGGCTTTCGTTTTAAAAATTCGGTATCTAAAAAATGGGTACCGAAATTTTGCTGGAAAAAACTACTACCGAAAACCGAAACACCGAATTATTTCGGTACAGTATTTCAGTATTTCGGTAGTACCGAATGTGCTAGCTTCTCCTGCTGACAATGCAAAACAAGTGAAGGTATTGTACAAAAATTTGATGCCATGCGGGCTGGTAGGCATGATGCATGCAAAGTCACGGGCCAGCACCGAGCAAACCAATTGATGCCATGCAAAATTCCTATCTCGGCTGACGGGATGGCTGAAAAAGTCACAAAGCAGCTAGCCTTTCCGTTAGAGACAGGACGGCTACTGGGCCTGCAGGAGACGGGGAGAGGCAGCACGAGGCGGGAGGCCAGCTGGTTCCCTTGTTTACGCTGGACTGATAAATAGATCGGCATATTCGGTAGTTCGGTTCTCAGAGCAATGCTACCGAAACCGAACCGAACTACCGATTTTTTTTTTCTGATTTTCTACCGAACTGAATACTGAAAACCGAAAATACCGATTTTTTCAGTTTATTCGGTTCGGTAATTCGGGTTCGGTTTTTTTCTGCCCACCCCTAGTTGCCTAATAGATCTAAAAGTAAAGAACAGGAAGACAGAAAGATGTAGGATTGAATAATTCTTTTTTATTCTTTCTTCGGAGGGTGCACAATGATGGGAGACCTCTCCTCCTTTTGCAGTGTCCACCAACTTGTAGGGCAAAAAAACATTCATGACTCTTTTCATATTCGGTAAGGAGCCCACATGGGCCCCTTTTTAAGCCGCTTGGTTTTCCAACACAGACATCTCGGTGATCATTAGGTATGCATGTGTCCTTTCCATCTCCGTCATGCTATTTGACCAAAAAAAAAAAAGTAAACCCCTTCTCTTCAATCGTTGATAGTTACTTTTCCTTTCTTTCTTGCTCAATTCACTGTGAGTGATTCTCCGCTGATATTCCTGCCTCACCACAACACCATCGCATCCTGACAACCAGGGTGGCTCTAGTCATGTTACCCTGCCATTGAGCGATGCCACCATGGCTCTAATTGTCATGCATGTGGCCCAACCAAGTGGATTACAGGAGAGAGAAAAGCAGAGGAAGGTACCTCATGTGGATGTTGTCTCAACGTTGGATCCAATTTGTTTCCGACCTTTCTCACAATTGAGAACTTATGTTAATTCATGCTCCCTTTGTAGGATTATGTTGTTCTACCACAAGGTACGAAAGCTCAAGGCTACCACCCAATTTCCTCATTGATGCACGAGACAACATTGACTCAATGCTATGATCAAGCACCGTCAACCCTATGGCGGTGCTACTTTGCCGCCACACCTTGAGCTCTAAACTCATCAAAGCATGAGGCCCGTAGCATCGCTCATTGTCGCTTTTGTCTTCCTCCTGAAAGAGGAGGGGAAGAAATATTTTTCTTTAGTCTTGTGTTCTAGTATAATAATTTTTTATGTGCCTAGAATATAAACATGTGGGTGGAAAATTCGTTTTAGTTTAATGATATCATTGGGTTCGAGGACTTGGAGTTCAGGCTTTGTTCTTTTCAGCGTATCGTTGCGTTGGCATATTACCGTAGGAAATTTGAGAGCCCTCGAAAAGAGATATAAAGATTTTTAAAAAATAACTGAAAATAGTTTTAAAATATTTGGAATGACTACTAAAATCCACGAAAAAATTCGTTACAAATTATCACAACAAGTAGGCTACATAAAAATAACAAAATTTGTTACGGTAATACGCAACGGTATGTAACGCTGAAAAGAACTGGGCCATGATCAAGTGGATCTCAAATAACATTCATGCTTTTGATTGGATCGGTTATTGTTGTGTGACACCAATCGTCTCTCGCGCATATGATACGCTCCTTCGCAGCTGCCTTTTAATTTCTTCTTCTCGAGAGCGAAATACAGTTACTGTGCAACATAATTGTATCAACCACGCGTTTCCTGAAATTACTAGTCAAGCAAAGAAACCAATCTCAACTAAAACGGAAAAGGATTCGTCTCGATCGCCATCATGCAAATCAAGAACGCTGCAGGTTGTCCGGAGAATAACAAGGGTTAAGAGCAACTCCAGCAGCTCCTCTATATTTCCTCTCTAAAACACTATTTGCGTCCCCTCTATCCATCCCTCTAAAATTCCTTTATAAATTACACTACTCTCTAAAAGATTCCTTCCCTCCAGCAGCCCCTATATATCTGCTACAGTATTTTCCAGGAGCGGTTGGAGTTGCTCTAAGGTAATGTAAATCCAATGATGTAGTCTGCCGGCCTTAGCACTAGCGGCAGCAGAGAGAAGCAAATTAATGGAGGAAGAACAAAGGCTAATCCCTTTCAATCGAAAATGATACATTATTGAATGAAGTACTAAGGGTAGGAGTGGTTACCAAAGGCGTATGCATATTGACGTGGATATGGATGCAGTCGGCGCCACATCTTACTGTGGCATTTGCAAGCATATCTGCTCATGAATCGAACATATTTTGAATTGGGACACCCTATGCCTTGAGACAGTGAGACTGATCTGCATCTCAGGATTGTTTTCTGATACAACACATGTATGATTGATTTCCGGGGTGGTTGCTGGGGGCAGACATGCTAATGTTCTCTCTGAGATAATCATGCATTAGCTTTTACAGAGAAGATGGAAAGCCCAAGCACTAGCATGTGTCATCTGGAGCTGATACTGTGCAAGAATTGGATCATTATTCTATACCGGACACGCGTGCTGCACATCTCTCTCTCTCTGTCTCTGAAAGGAACTCGTGTGACTGTGTTATGTGTGGTGTAATTTAACTATATAAGATCTGTAGCAGATTAGTGGTAGAGCAGACCAGTAGTAGTAGGGGATCCCTAGTAGTGGAGGTTACTAATTAAACTGTTATCATTTGTCACCGGCCACGCTGTTGAGGAATCTGTCCCGCACTTTCCCCTCTTCCTCACGTGTTCATCGTTCGTTTCCCATGTCCGGCCCCGATTAGTAGCATGTATGGAGTGTTTACTTATCCCGAAGGAATAATTACAAATTGGCGATTGGTGCCACTGTCCTCGGCCTGGAGATTCGGCCACTGACCTCAGTCCGTCGAGTCTCACCCCGCGAGTTCTTGGTTCTTCGCTGGATTCAGTTAGCGGCACCAATTCTCCGGACGGGCGCGATGCAGCAGCAAGGTATGCGCGAATTGCTAGATGCCTCGTTCCAAAGCTTCATCTTTTGGGTGCTTATGTGTGATTCCTGAGGCTAATTTTTGTCTTCAAAGAACCGGATGGTGGGGGGTGGGGGGATTGGGGCTGACTGAAAGTTGCCTCCTTTGATTCAGAAACGCAACTATTTGGTATTTTTCTGCGTGTTCTTGGACGCCAGACCAGGCTTCATCCGCTATTAGTCATGAGTGATATTATTCAGTGCGGTTGCTGTTAAAAATGGAATGATTCGAGTAAGGGTTAAAACCTATTTTAGGGACATGGGGCATCGTCAAATTGCTCATGCTCTATTCAGTAGCAGGGGATGCTATCTTGTCATTATTTCTTGCCGAATCCATCTATGTTAAATAATTCATGGTTCATGATTATGTGTGTTCTGAATTCTGCCATTAACTCTGGTTGGTGCTCATTGTTACATTTTGCTTTGCTGTTTCAGGCTTAGATGTACAAAAGCTACAACAGGAAGTGAAGGCACGGTGGTTAAAACCTAAAGAGGTTCTGCATATACTACAGAATCATGAGATATTCACGGTTGAGTATAAGACCCCTCAAAAGCCACCGAGTAATAAAACAGCCTTTTGTTTTAGCTTGTGAGATATCTGATTCAGGCTTGTGCTTACTTGCTTTAGCCCTGAGTATGATTAACCATGATGATTCTGAAAATTGCAGGTGGTTCTTGGTTTCTGTTCAACCGTAGGGTACTTCGGTACTTCCGGAATGATGGGTATGAATGGAGAAAAAAGAAGAATGGGAAGACCATTGCTGAAGGCCATGAGCGCCTTAAGGCCAGTTCAATTTGTCTTGTCTTCTCTAAGTAGATAGAATTGATGTGTTCCTCCGGCCGTCCGAGCAAACACCGCACATGCACGCATCAGCAAGAACATGGCAGGCTCCGCTCCTCGCGCGCTGACGCCGACGCCGACGCGGAGCAGGAGCAGGAGCAGTGACGGCCCGAGCTAGCACGTACGGTTCCGCGCCGGCGGCCGTGTGGCATGGCGCCAGGACGGCCATACCGCCCGGCTCGCGGCGGCGGCGGCGGCGGCGGCGGCGCTGCATGCTGACTGCTGAGCTTGCCGTTGCGGCATGCTGTACTGTGCGTCCGTGCATATGCGTCTTGCTTGCAGCTGCTTGCATTCACTGTGGGCTGTGGTCGCCACTCGCCACTCATCACCGTACCTCGCGATCGAGCCTGCAGGCAGCTAGCTAGATACAGTACGTGCTCTACTTTTGAGAGATTGAATGAATCAGATGGTCCGATCCCTACCGGCTCGCGTAGGTGGCGCCGCACTGATCGATGTTCGTGCCCTACCGAGATCTGGCTGAGCCGAGCTGAGCGGCGGTGGCCAACACGACGACTCTTGCACCAGCCATGTGGTTGCCACTCGGGAGAAGCTAGCTTGTCTTGGGTGGAAGGGAGGAGAGGCACAAGAGAGGGGAGGAAGAAGAAAAAGAAGAATGATCTAATTGCTTTTTATTTAATTTTATCGTTCTTTTTGCAAATGAAAAGATGGGCTATACACTTATCTCAGCGCGCGACCAACAAATGAGATAAGGCATGGAGTTGTGTGCTCTTCATACTTTTCATTGGTAGGATCATTAGATGCACTTGGTTGGCGTGATCGGTTGAGACAGTTCACGGTTCATACGTTCAAGCAATATATATATATTTACTCTCTTCTGTCTAGTATATTTAGATTTTCTTCTGTCGAATCATCACATAAAATTTTTGTTCCATCATCCAGCACACCGCTAAGGCAATGCAAACTAGGTCGCTCCATCATCGAACGCACCACTAAGCCAATTAAAAGTTTAAAACTAGAAAGTTGGGGATCTCGAAACGTGTTAAGTGAAAAGGTAGCCATAGTATACAATTACATAGTTCACCGTAGCCATCCTTTCACCTCCCGATATATGGAGTTCGTTGACACAAGACCTTGGCGCCCATTTTGAATTTCGGTCCATGCTTATATGCTGTTCATGACAGCACTGTAAATGCCTGAATGATGCACAGTGAGTTAAGTAAGTGGTCGCTCCAGCTTGCATTGCATGTTCTTCGATCCGGCCCGGGCCCCTCCTCGCCGAATCGTCTAGAGAATGGATCGAAGGAGCAAGCTAGAATTCAGAGATAGTTAAGAACAGATCGAGCTTAGAACATCCACGTCTCGTACCATGTGTTCCCACTCCATTTTACTATTTACCATTTACTCTACATTTTCTCTAAATTTGTTTCACACTTTGTGCGCTATGCTCTAATTTTTTTCCCCTCCATCAGCTACTCTATCTAAATCTATAGTGTTTTGGAGTGCCTGCTACAGATGTTCTTAAGAGCATTTGCTTCTCCATCGATCCCCACGCTCCATTTCACGGTTAACTATGCCTCTATCCTTTTTTCTAAACTTTTCTTTGTATTTTACGCTATGCTTTAAAAGATTCTCTTCTTCCATCGGCTACCACTCTATCTAAAGTTACAGTATCTTATTGTACCTGCTACGGATGCTCTGGATGAATGACCGGCTGGCCAGGGGCGGGCCAAGTAAGGCCCAAAGGTGTACAAATGTACACCCAAATATTTTTGCAAAAAAAATTTAGTTACTACTTAGTAGTACCCCTTAGGCCCAGCCCAAGCCAGTGAAGCCACGCCCAGTTCACTAGCCAGCCCGGCCAGCAACCCCGGTGCCTAGGCCCAGCGCCCAGCAGTCCAGCACTCCAGCCTCTCAGCCTCTCCTCTCGCGGTCTCTCCTTGTCTCCACTCTCCAGAGACCACACGAGTACGGGACGCCCTCGGCCCTCGCTTGCCGCGCTGCCAGGCACCGGCCGCCGCCCGTTGGCCACCAGTCGCCGCCCGCCCGCCAGGCGCCAGCGGCCAGCCCGTCGGCCCAGCTCCTGCCGGTTCGCCGCCTCCCCTCAACGGCGCTATGGGACTACACGAGCAGCGCGCCGCTAGTCCCCAGCCGGCAGCTCGCCGGCGCCGGCGCCCTGGCCGGCCGGCTCCTCGGTTCCTCCAGTCCTTCTGTTCTCAAATCTCAAGGTAATTTAACCGTCTAACCCTAACCCTGTAATTTCTTTATTCTACTTGAGAATTGTCGTTATCATGAATAATTTATATTTTTAATGTAGCCGTCGCAAAAATTGTATTGTGATGTTGTCGTCGTGATTTTTCAAATCTCGCACTACACCCAACTTCAAAAACCTATGCCCGCCACTGCGGCCGGCGATGGCAATGCATGGACCACACGTCAGCCTGCGCGACGACGCCTTTAAATCCACCGTACGAACGTGCACGACATAGTTAAGAGCTTCCATGCATGATGCATGCACGCGAGCATCGTACTCGTGTGCACGTACTCATGCATGTATGCGTGTTTGTTCGGGCATCGATCGCTCCTCGTGGCCCCATTTGCATTCATCAGCTGCTGCTCGTGGACGCATGGTCGACTCCTCCAACGTGCATGCATCAATTCATGGTTATTGATTTTTGATGTCTCCTCTTTGTCTTTATCGTCGCCACCTAGCGAATGTCTCGCATGCGTTATGACGTCACTGACCATTGTTGACCAAGGACCCCTTTAACGCGGGAGGACCAGCTGATGTGTATAGCTAGCTTATTGGCCGATTGATCTTGTACTCTCTTTTTAAAAAATACGACCATATTTTAGTGACCGAACGAGATGAAAAAGATTATCGTACTCCTCCCTTCGCAGTGACCGGTAGAGAGACCATATAAAAAGAACAGAATTACTTTGCTTTACCGAACCACGTCCACGCAACAAAAAGCGACCGTGTTAAGTGACAATGGTGTTCTTCCCGTAGATGCAAAAACGATTCAAAGAGGGATTCATAAATTCATAGGTGCACATCGTCCCCTGCTTTTCGATTGTCTTTGGTGTGCACGAGAGGTCCGTACTGATTACATATTACGCAACCTCGATATCGAGTGTAGTCCGAGATTGCCTAATAGATCTAAAAGTAAATAATAGGAAGACACAAAGATGTAGGATGGAATAATTCTTTTTTATTCTTTCTTTGGAGGGTGCACAATGATGGAAGACATCTCCTCCTTTTGTAGTGTCCACGAACTTGTAGGGCAAAAAGCATTCACGACTCTTTTCATATTCGGTAAGAAGCCCACATGGGTCCCTTTTTGAGCCGCTTGGTTTTTCAACACAAATATCTCGGTTACCATTAGGTATGCATGTGTCCTTTCCATCTCCGTCATGCTATTTGACAAAAAAAAAGTAAACCCATTCTCTTCAATCGTTGATAGGTTACTCTTCCTTTCTTTCTTGCTCAATTCATTGTGAGTGATTTCCCGCTGACATTCCTGCCTCACCACAACACCATCACATCCTGACATCCAGGGTGGCTCTAGTCATGTTGCCCTGCCATTGAGCGATGCCACCATGGCTCTAAGGCCTAGTTCTTTTCAGCTTAACAACTTAACGACTTATCTACGTTTTGAAAACACATATGCTTTGAGTTTTTTGAGTCCATTTTTTCGTTGTTTTGAAGATGGGTTTTAACGCTTTAAAAAGTAAGTCAAACGAAATGTATCCGAATCTCGAGACTATCTCGAGAAGCTCTCGAAGTTCAGTCATTTCAGCCGTTCATCCGTTCAGATTAGCTCAAAAGAACAAGGCCTAATTCTCATGCATGTGGCCCAACCAAGTGGATTACGGGAGAGAGAAAAGCAGAGGAAGGTACCTCGCATGGATGTTGTCTCAACATTGGATCCAATTTGTCTCCGACCTTTCTCACAATCGAGAACTTATGTTAATTCATGCTCCCTTTGTAGGATTATGTTGTTCTACCACAAGGTACGAAAGCTCAAGGCTACCACCCAATTTCCTCATCGATGCACGAGACAACATTGACTCAATGCTATGATTAAGCACTGTCACCCCATGGTGGTGATACTTTGCCGCCACAACTTGAGCTCTAAACTCATCAAAGCATGAGGCCCGTGGCATCGCTCATTGTCGCCTTTGTCTTCCTCCTAAAAGAGGAGGGGAAGAAATATTGCTCTTTAGTCTTGTGTCCTAGTCTAATAATTTTTGATGTGCCTAGAATATAAACATGTGGGTGGAAAATCCGTTATAGTTTAATGATCATCATTGGGTTCGAGGGAACTTTGAGTTCGGGCCTTGTTCTTTTCAGCGTATCGTTGTGTTGGCTATTACCGTAGAAAATTTAAGATCCCTCGAAAAGAGATCTAAAGATTTTGAAAAAAGGCGAACGCTAGCGTCTGGACGTCCGTCCGAACGTGCGCGCGTCGGACCAGCGTCGACCGTCCGATCAGCCATCCGCGCGCGCCGGAACGTTGGCTAGATGTGCAGACGTGCAGTTGATCATTTTTCAATTAAAACTTCTGATTTTGTATAAAATTCAAACAATGTTCAAATGCATGGAATAAATTTCATAATTCTTTTAAAATCTAGGACATCCCATTTTAAATACTTTTTAATTTTTTTGGAATTTTTCACTTTTAATTTTTTTTGGAATTTTTCACTTTTTAATCTAGGACACCCACGTTTGAAACTTTGACACTATATTAGTGAAACTTGGCTGTGTGCGGATGAACGTTGGCCCACGTATTGATGAAGACGAGCGCCAGATAACCTGATGAAACTTGGATGTAACCTGATGAAACTTGGATGAAACCTGTTGAAACTTGATGAAAGTTGAATTAACCTGATGAAACTTGAAGAAACTTGGATGAAACTTGGATTAAACCTGATGAAACTTGACAGTTCGGCAAGTTTAACGAGTATGAAATCCAAGTTTCAGTAGGCGAAACCCAAAGTCTCACTAGGCAAGATTGAAGTTTGAGGAAACCTCAGTCAAAACTTATATATCATGTTTTGTTCATAAAAATACGAGAAACGCGTTGGTGTAAACGGTTGGTGGATTAGGACACCCAGTCAAATTTTATGGCCACAAAAAGAAAAAAATGTTGTGGGACCCATCCCTGCAGCATGCCTCACTGCAGTCTGCGCTCGTCAGCGTTCGGCGCACGTGCTCGCGGACTTCCGACTATAAGTGTTTTCGTTTAAAAAATAACTGAAAATAGTTTTAAAATCTTTGGAATGACTACTAAAATTTACGAATAAATTCGTTACAAATTATCACAACAAGTAGGCTATATAAAAATAACAAAATTTGTTACAGTAATACGCAACGGCACGTAACGCTGAAAAGAACCAGGCCATGATCAAGTGGATCTCAAATAACATTCATACTTTTGATTGGATCAGTTATTGTTGTGCCACACCAATCGTCTCTCGCGCATATGATACGCTCCTTCGCAGCTGCCTTTTAATTTCTTCTTCTCGAGAGCGAAATACAGTTACTGTGCAACATAATTGTATCAACCACGCGTTTCCTGAAATTACTAGTCAAGCAAAGAAACCAATCTCAACTAAAACGGAAAAGGATTCGTCTCGATCGCCATCATGCAAATCAAGAACGCTGCAGGTTGTCCGGAGAATAACAAGGGTTAAGGTAATGTAAATCCAATGATGTGGTCTGCCGGCCTTGGTCCTAGCGGCAATTACACTACTCTCTAAAAGATTCCTTCCCTCCAGCAGCCCCTATATATATCTGCTACAGTATTTTCCAGGAGCGGTTGGAGTTGCTCTAAGGTAATGTAAATCCAATGATGTAGTCTGCCGGCCTTAGCACTAGCGGCAGCAGAGAGAAGCAAATTAATGGAGGAAGAACAAAGGCTAATCCCTTTCAATCGAAAATGATACATTATTGAATGAAGTACTAAGGGTAGGAGTGGTTACCAAAGGCGTATGCATATTGACGTGGATATGGATGCAGTCGGCGCCACATCTTACTGTGGCATTTGCAAGCATATCTGCTCATGAATCGAACATATTTTGAATTGGGACACCCTATGCCTTGAGACAGTGAGACTGATCTGCATCTCAGGATTGTTTTCTGATACAACACATGTATGATTGATTTCCGGGGTGGTTGCTGGGGGCAGACATGCTAATGTTCTCTCTGAGATAATCATGCATTAGCTTTTACAGAGAAGATGGAAAGCCCAAGCACTAGCATGTGTCATCTGGAGCTGATACTGTGCAAGAATTGGATCATTATTCTATACCGGACACGCGTGCTGCACATCTCTCTCTCTCTGTCTCTGAAAGGAACTCGTGTGACTGTGTTATGTGTGGTGTAATTTAACTATATAAGATCTGTAGCAGATTAGTGGTAGAGCAGACCAGTAGTAGTAGGGGATCCCTAGTAGTGGAGGTTACTAATTAAACTGTTATCATTTGTCACCGGCCACGCTGTTGAGGAATCTGTCCCGCACTTTCCCCTCTTCCTCACGTGTTCATCGTTCGTTTCCCATGTCCGGCCCCGATTAGTAGCATGTATGGAGTGTTTACTTATCCCGAAGGAATAATTACAAATTGGCGATTGGTGCCACTGTCCTCGGCCTGGAGATTCGGCCACTGACCTCAGTCCGTCGAGTCTCACCCCGCGAGTTCTTGGTTCTTCGCTGGATTCAGTTAGCGGCACCAATTCTCCGGACGGGCGCGATGCAGCAGCAAGGTATGCGCGAATTGCTAGATGCCTCGTTCCAAAGCTTCATCTTTTGGGTGCTTATGTGTGATTCCTGAGGCTAATTTTTGTCTTCAAAGAACCGGATGGTGGGGGGTGGGGGGATTGGGGCTGACTGAAAGTTGCCTCCTTTGATTCAGAAACGCAACTATTTGGTATTTTTCTGCGTGTTCTTGGACGCCAGACCAGGCTTCATCCGCTATTAGTCATGAGTGATATTATTCAGTGCGGTTGCTGTTAAAAATGGAATGATTCGAGTAAGGGTTAAAACCTATTTTAGGGACATGGGGCATCGTCAAATTGCTCATGCTCTATTCAGTAGCAGGGGATGCTATCTTGTCATTATTTCTTGCCGAATCCATCTATGTTAAATAATTCATGGTTCATGATTATGTGTGTTCTGAATTCTGCCATTAACTCTGGTTGGTGCTCATTGTTACATTTTGCTTTGCTGTTTCAGGCTTAGATGTACAAAAGCTACAACAGGAAGTGAAGGCACGGTGGTTAAAACCTAAAGAGGTTCTGCATATACTACAGAATCATGAGATATTCACGGTTGAGTATAAGACCCCTCAAAAGCCACCGAGTAATAAAACAGCCTTTTGTTTTAGCTTGTGAGATATCTGATTCAGGCTTGTGCTTACTTGCTTTAGCCCTGAGTATGATTAACCATGATGATTCTGAAAATTGCAGGTGGTTCTTGGTTTCTGTTCAACCGTAGGGTACTTCGGTACTTCCGGAATGATGGGTATGAATGGAGAAAAAAGAAGAATGGGAAGACCATTGCTGAAGGCCATGAGCGCCTTAAGGCCAGTTCAATTTGTCTTGTCTTCTCTAAGTAGATAGAATTGATGTGTTAATCATGTTATCCTTTTGTGGTGATCATCATGGCAAGCCAATAAACTATTGGAACATTTGTTGTTAGGATTGAATTGATTGAAGTGGATAGCAATGGGCTCTCAGCATATTGAGACATGCGGTTAATGTGCTTTATCTTTTTGCAATGGAAATTTTCAGGTTGATAATGTGGAGGCACTGAATTGTTACTATGCTCATGCAGACAAAGATCCTAGATTTCAAAGGCGTATATATTGGATGCTTGATCCGTAAGAGCTCTGTTTACTTTTGTAGGGGAAGTATTATATACATCATATTTGTATGCTTTCAAATTCTGAAAAACTTTACATTTGCTTTTATTGTGCTTTAGGCCTTTGTAAAATCATAACTGTTTGTCCTTATGAGTTATGACCCAACCAATAGCAACTTTATGTGTAGGCTGCTCCTCAAGTTTTTTTTCCCGTTAACACTGGTGGTGATACTCATGGCCTCATGGGCAGTCCACTGCTACATGCAGTTATTTATGTCTAGAACACATTTGTGTTTCTTTGAACATCTTCCTGGGACATTCCCAAGAACAAGAAACCATCCTTGATTATTGTGCATTAGTTCATTGTAGAAATATTATAATTTATAGTATGTTACAATAATCTTTGACATTTATGGTGTTGTGTTGTGGGATATATTTCTGACTGGTTAAAAACTGTACTTCACTATGAGTTTCCAAATAGGTGCCGCATTTCCTGACCTTATAAATTTCAGGACTTAATGGTATTAAACCCTGTCATCATTGTGACTTCTGCTATTTGTTATGATCTGCTGATTTAATAATAAAAATAATTTTTGATGTTAAAAAATCAATTTCCATCATAATGAGAGCAATTAATCTTTGCAGGGCTTATGAACACATTGTGCTTGTCCATTATCGAGATGTTCTAGAGGTTTGTCTCTGTGTTTTACCTTCCTTTTGCACAGCACATCCGCATGTCTAATGCTTAATTAAGATGAGTAAAAAAAGTGTCGCTTTATTAGTCACTGAGATCTATCTAGTCCGACAGTCAGAAATCTTTGGATGCCAGATTAATTAGTCGATGACATGAAACATTGGTAAAATTGAACTTAACACTGCGTGCGCTCTCCACTGGTTAACTCATCTGTCATGCTAGCACATATTTTTGTAGTGTTTGAACCCAACACATGTTTTTTGGTGTGTCCTGTGTTTCACTTTCAATTTGACCATTGATCATCAGGGCAGCATTTCAGTATCAGCCCTAAATGATTCATCAACATCCAATCAAAATGGCAGTGTTAGCAGAGCTGAAGCACACAGTTCACCTGGGTTGACTGTTGAGCTAATTGCACCATATGTCAACTCATGCAGTCCAGGATCCGCAGAGGAAGTTAGTTCCCAGATTTTGATCACAAATAATGAAACAAAAAATACAAATCAGTCTGATTGGATTCAACATCAGGCAGCTCTGCGGAAGCTTAAAATGCAGTTGAGTCTGGAAGACAAGGAACATCATGATGTCAACACCAAAGAGGTTCAGTCAACTAATGAGCCTATTCTTGTGCATGGGATTCAGAATGAAGAACCAGACACTTTTAGAAATCTTGTAGATGTCTTTGATGGATTGGAGTTTACTGAAGGCAATCATACCAGAGAAACTGGAACCCATCCTTACCCCAATGCTATCGATGTCCTGAAAAATTCAGGTGTATAAATTTTATATTTGCAACACCATGCGTTCTAATATCTTCATTGCTAAGTACTGCCTAAGATTTAGTGGTAATCTTTCTAAAAACTGGCCTTTTTTGCATGTACGTGTTCTTGATCAGATACATGGTTGGAGGAGGACCAACTTGAAGTTATTTTTCAATCCTCTGCGTCTATGACAGTGACTGAAAACCAATGGTTCCACATTCATGAGGTTTCTCCAGAATGGGCATTTTGTTCCGAAAGTACAAAGGTATCGTGTATTGCACTAGATGTTGATCTTCTGAACTACATTACTGCATCTTGCTCTCTTCTTCTTTATTGGTAAGATATTGAACCTTGTGGTATATTGGCATGTGGCATTTACATTAATGTATACCTTGTAATGATCGGAGTGTGCATGATGCCTGAGATCATTTGTTGCCTCAATGCCAAAAGGCCTGTCCATTAGGTTAGATTTTATGTTTCAGTCAATTTCTGTTGTGATATTACAACAATTAATTGGAGACATAAAATGTAATGCAGGTTATGATTGCAGGAGACTTCCTTTGCAATCCCTTCGACAGTTCATGGGCGATACTTTTTGGTGATGCTAAGGTATCTCTGGAAACTGTTCAGCAAGGTGTCATCCGTTGCCATACTCCATGCCATGACCCTGGAAAGGTGACAATGTACATGGTCGACGGGAATGGAAAACGATGTAGTGAAGCACGGGAATTTGTATTCCGTGAGAACTCTACCGAAAACATGATTGATGTGAATGGGAAGCCCTGCAGTGGAACACAAGGATCTAAATTCCGTCAGAAGCCTACCAAAAGCAATGATGAGCTTCTGTTGCTTCTCAACTATGTGCAGATGCTTCTCGATGGCCATGGTTCAGAGAATATAAAGCAAACATGTGAGCATTTGGACCATGAGAACACAGTGGATTGTGTCATGGAAATACTACTTAGCAACAAGTTTGAAGGCTGGCTATCATCCAAATGTGAACTGAACAGTGAAGGAAATCAGTTCCTTCCTAGGCAATATCATGATGTTATACATACCATTGCTGCCTTAGGATATAACTGGGCCTTGAAACCCTTGCTTAGTTCAGGTGTGCCTATAAACTACCGTGATTCAAACGGATGGACTGCTCTGCATTGGGCTGCACGATTTGGCAGGTAATGATAATGTTCCCACCGCATGTCCTAATCTTACAACAGAGCAAAATTTTCCATGTGTAATTTAAGGAATTGATATTCTGTTTCCTAGCTTCATCTACTGTGAATTTCATCCTGACTTTGGCTTAATAAAAAAACAACAGAGAAGAGATGGTGGCGGCTCTTCTAGCTGCTGGTGCTGCAGCTGGTTCGCTTTCAGACCCTACATCTGAAGATCCTGCTGCCAAAACACCTGCTTCAATAGCTTCCGCATATGGTTTTAAGGGCCTTTCTGCATTCCTTTCAGAAACAGAATTATCAACTCAACTTCATTCCCTGGAATCAAAAGAAAACGGGAATCGTAGAGGCCATGCTTATGTAGAGGGTATATCTAGTGCTGTGAATGGAGTATCAGAAAAATTCGCCCATGTGCATGGCGGAACTGATGATCAGCTTGCAATTAAGGATTCCCTGGGAGCTATCCAAAATGCCGTTCAAGCTGCTGGGCGCATACAAGCTGCGTTCCGTGTGTTTTCCTTCAGAAAGAAGAAGGAAACGTCTCTTCAGAGTAGAGATAGCAACATCTTGTGCATTCGTGAGGCAGGTTCTGCGTCACGTGCTATGCTTGAGAAAGCTGCATTATCCATCCAGAAGAACTTCAGGTGCTGGAAAAAACGTAAAGAATTTCTGAAAATACGAAGAGATGTCATCAAGATACAGGTAAGTTTCCGTAAGATATGCCTGCAATGACGACACTATAGGCATAGCATGTGCAAAGTAACTACAATATGCACTAGTGCATTCTTTCATCGAAGCTTCAAGACTTTGTAAAGCTTATTCTCTCCTCTGTTTATCCTCACAGGCACGTGTCAGAGCTCACCAAGAAAGAAATATGTATAAGGATTTACTTCGAAGTGTTGGCATCCTTGATAAGGTCATGCTAAGATGGCACCGAAAGGGTGTTGGTTTGCGAGGGTTCAATTCCGGGGCAATGCCAATTGATGGAGATGAAGAAGACATCGTCAGGGTTTTCCGGAAGCAAAGAGTGGAAACAGCTCTCAATGAAGCTGTTTCGAGGGTAACATCAATCATTCATAGTCCTGTCGCAAGACAGCAATACCGAAGGATGCTGGAGATATACCAAGAGGAAAAGGTGAGACTATGAAATATGGAATCTACTGAAGGTGATTCTATTCCAAACTTGCATAATCATATTTGACTCTTAAGAAAAAAATGCACTTCACATGTCAAGCAATTGCTGCAATGTTTTTTGTTTTAACAAAAGCAGAGAAATCTTTTGCTATTGCTCACCTGAACTCATTAAAATAGTTTCCCCATTACAGCATGACCATGGTAAACAGCAACTCTGCTAGCAGGTGGTGTTTGTGACAAGATTCACATGTTAGCCAAATGTCGGAAGAAAGCACCAGGCAGCCACTATTCCTATATCCTCCGTTAAATGATCTGCAGTTGGCTGCGTGGAGACCAGTAAATCCTCAGTGATTGACTGGGCAGTGGATCCTGTATAAACAGAAGAATTTATCGATGATCCAGTACCATCACCAATTCATGGTGAAAATATCATTTCCGTGTACATAAAAACGCCATGTGCGAAGCTGACTTTCGGCTAAAATTCAGTGTAAGGTCTGTACATTATGAAGCTTCAATTGGCGAGCTGGCAGAGTAGATGAAATTAACACCTAGCTTGTATTGTATCCTATGAACTATGTACCCCTCTTCACATTTGCTAGCCGTGTGCATGGTAATAAATGTTCGATACACTTCGAAACGAAGCTCAGTTATCAATGAACAGTACTCCCATTTTGCCCACACGGAATGGTGAGTAAATGTTTCATTATTTAATGCATGATGATGGTTCGTTACATAAGCCATCAAAGCACAGTAACATGATACAGTTGGACTGGGCATTTTGATGCAACTTTTGATCCTTCCCAACTTCCAACGAACCGATAGCACAGGGCAGATACACAAGTAATTACGAAAACAATCATAAGGAATATCTCCAAAAAAAGAATCATAAACAAAAGGCATTCCTGAACTAGTGGTGTAAGCACAAGGCGACTCCATTGATGGAGCAAGCGGCACAAGATTAGCTCATTGTAACCACTAACATTAGTTTAGCTCCAAGAAAGTGCGTCACTTTGGACCTTGGAGGCGATAACATAAGCAGCAATTAGGTACCAGCGCAATGCCCCGGACCACATATTAAACAACGGAAAACCATGACATCAGGCAGAGCCATTTCATCATATGAGACACCACGAAAGCCATACCAACAGGCAGCATTTCAGCAGAATAATTAGCTGGTAGGAGAACCCAACAGCAAGAGACTTCAGGATAAGGATGACAAGAACAGGCAGGAGCACAGCTGAGAAACGATGACAACACTAATTTTTGTCAAAAGGGGAGGGAAAAACCTTCCATCTTTGAATGTGTCATTTACAGCTTCGGTGCATCGTGCCAAAAAAACACATTCAAATATAAGAAATGCCTGCACAAAACCAACAACACCTAATATGTACACCATAAAATTCCCGGAGACAAAGAAGAGGAAGGAAAAATTCTCTCCCTACATTTATATTACAGAGGCAGAGGACATCTGTTAAATCAACACCTGCATTTAGTGACTGCGGTTGGCCTTTTCACGCGCCTTGGCTTCAAGAAATTGAATGAATTGCTGCACATGCATCTTGATTTCAATAAATTTTACACTTGTTTTGTTGCCTCCTAGTTGGATGGTCCGATGGTGTACCAAATGAGTGGTTCCATCTGCACGACCTTTTTAGCTCCATGCCTGAGAGATTGAGAAAAAAAATTCCACATTTAGGCCTAAATGATTACATGAACTTTAAAAAATGAGCTAAGATCTCAACATCAGAACTGGCTTTAAGAAAGTGTCATAGTTCTTTACTTCTTTTGAACCACTACCAACAAACATCAGCAAAAAGGATTGCTAAGATAATTTTTAAGACTCACAGTGCTAATCATTCTTGAATAGCCCCCGTCAAGACAATTTTCTGTCACAAATAAAGCCATTTTAAAGTTTGAAACGGTTTTACATAGCTTCTAATTACAAGTATCTATTGAATCCTGAATATACTAAAATTTAGCATGTCACATCTACAGAAACTAATAGTATAGTATCGTATAAAAGTTGAATAGCAGAACTGAAAAAAAAACCGAGAATAATATATTTTCAAGACAAATCAAGGTTCAAGTCTATGCAGCTTAGAAATATTTCAGACAAACTGTAGTGGGAAAAAAATACAAAACAGAATTCCATGAAATTAGAAGCTTACTCTTGGGAATACTGCAGCTTCAACAAAATTCTGCGCCATGACGAGTGAACCATGTCGCAACATCATCCTCCGCTATTTTACACCCCATATTGACCTACCTATTGAACCTGATCATGATTTTGGAAAAAACCTAGCTACTTCTCTGTACAACTGCTCTCCTTCGAATGGCTTGGAGACATAGCCATCCATCTCACTTTTTAGGCACTCCTCGTGTGTTGCCTGGATAACATCTGCTGTCATGGCCAATATAGGAGTTCGCCATCTCCGAATATTAGCACATTCTGGTGGTACTTCACCACGTTCTATTTTCTCATTTAGATCTCTTTCCATCATTCTGATCCTCCTGGTAGCTTCAAATCTGAGAAAATAAAACCCAGTGCACAACATAAGCAATCTGTAAAAAGGCAGATTAATACTCAAAAGAAAACAAGAACGGCCACAGTAAGGACTTACCCATCCATTTCTGGCATTTGTATGTCCATGAAACAAGCATCAAAACTGTGAGGTGGTTTTAGCAATGTGATTGCTTTCTTCCCACTCTCTGCACAAGTTACTTCTGCACCATACTTCTTGAGAGCACCAGCAGCCACTTTAAGGTTCACAGCATTGTCGTCAACCACGATGATTTGCTTCTTATGGAGAAGGCTACCTAATGTTGAATTGCCAACCACTCCATTCCTGCAATGCACTTTATCTGCACCACCCAATGCTCGTCGCAGTGAGACCTGAAGCATGCTTGCACGAAGCGGCTTCATGATTACATTCAAGTTATGCTCCCTGGATATATGTGAACTGCTCCTGATAGAACTTGTAGGGTTCTCCAAAAGAAAGAGCTTTGGAGAATCCGATTGTTCCTTGTTTCTCAATTTGCTAACCAAAAGAGGCATGGAATGAGATTCCTTCATCCAAGTTTCCTTGTCAATCAGCACTAGCTTTGCAACCAGTGATCCACAATTCATTTTAGGCATAACATGGCTTAGGTCAGTAGTCAGTTCCGTTTGAACCCCAAGTCTCTCCAAATGGTACCTGGTAACCTTGGCACGAACCGGCCTATGATCAACCACCAATGCATTTATCCCTTTAAATTCTGGCGAGGTGTTCTCGTTTCCATTGGAGTGTGCCCTCATTAGCACCGCAGTGAAGGTGAAAGTAGAACCAACATGGGGCTTGCTGACAAACCCGATCTCCCCCTTCATGAGATTAACCAAGCACTTGCTGATGCTTAGTCCAATGCCAGTTCCCCCATGGATGCGGGCAATGGATGGACCAACCTGCATGAAAGGGGTGAATACACGCGATTGGGCTTCAAATGGGATGCCGACACCAGTATCTTCAACAGATATTATCAAGCTTATTGAATCAGATGTGATGGGTGGAAAAGCCATCTCAGATGAGTGTAACTCCCTATTGAAAAGCAGAAAATTCTCCCAGCTATGCCTCCTGTTGGCTACTGGGTAGCCACTCAAGGTGTTTGCGTATGGAGTTCCTGTCTCTACCTCTAAACAACTCATGACCTCTTCGACAACATGAACTGTCAAGTAGATATGCCCTCTCTCTGTGAACTGTGAAACATAGAATTCATCAGTCAACAAATAACAGAATGCATAAAAAATGAAAAGAATATTAATTTTTGCATTTCTATTCGTGCTATTCATGTAGAACTACTTTCTTACCTTTATGGAGTTCCCCACGAGATTTGTAATGATTTGCCTCATCCTACCAGGATCACCAATAAGTGTTTGTGGAACTAGATCAGATACATAGACTGCCAACTGCTCTTGCAGTATATCGTAATGACAAAATCATGAAAAAGGAAACAATGTTAGTGCACTAAAAAAAATAAAACAGAACTGCAGTGCATGAATATACTCTTTAATTACCTCCAGTCCTTTCTCCTGAGCTTTTCCACAGAAGAGAGACAAAATGTCATCACAAACTGTTCTAAGATCAAATGGCACTGCCTCAAGCTCAAGTTTACCAGACTCAATCTTTGCTTGATCAAGAACCTCGTTAATGAGAGATACCAAAGCTTTTCCACTAGCTTGGGCAGTTCTAACATAGTCTTGTTGCGTAGTGTCCAGATCAGTATCCATGAGCATTTGGAGCATTCCTGAAAAAAAAAAGAAAGAAAAATCGCTTAAATAATTGGGCTCTAAATAACAACGAAGAATAAATAATGTATTAGATGAACTAAATGCTTACCTAGAACACCATTCATTGGAGTTCTGATCTCGTGTGAAACTGTAGCTAAGAACTGCGAACGAGCAAGAAACAGTACAAAATGAAATGTTGATTGCAGTATTGTTGCTCTGTAAGACAAGACATTTTGGGTTGCAAGTGATATACTGACCTGAGACTTGGCAATATCAGCAGCCTCCGCACGCTTCTTGAGCACTCTCATCTTCTGAAAATCGTCTTCAACTTTGGCAAAACGATTGAGAGTAGCATAGAATATATGAGCAGTCAATAAAGCAATCACAAGAGTTCCCACTGATGATGTTATAGCCAGCCATGCCCATGGTTGCTTTTGCATGAACCTGTTGAAGAGAAATAGATTGCATGTAACAGTATGTTGAATACATTCCAAGTGCAGGATCTGTAAAGGAGAGAGTAATAAATCAATCACCTGCAATGCATCTCGTGCCTTCTTGATGGATCGCCAAAGTTGAGCATGCTAACATGGTACATGTCACTCTCTGTATCATTCGAGCCATACATACTGATTGGGTCCTCGTTAGTAGTATCATACACATTCACCATGATGGATTGCTTGCCAGCGAGCTGATGAAGCAACTTATCAACAAGTGCTTCTATATCAAATATGCCTCCTAAATAGCTGCTTACAGTCAAGAGCAGTCAGTTAGGGCTAAGGATTCTGCTGCATAGCTTCTGGTTCGAATACCAAGCTCATGAGACCTTACCCAATAGCAGCTTGGATGCGCTCCTGCGGTCTCGCATTCGCAGGAAGTTCAGACTTGTACACAGTGTATGTGGAGATCACTCCAAGCCGATTGTTCAGTAGCTTAAAGGGAGCAGTAAGAACACCCTTCCCAGATTCTCTAGCTCGTATAATGTTTTCCCGATCCTCCTGTATAAGCAAAGCAAACACCCTTTTCAACATGACAGCCAAACAATATCCTCAAGAAACGTATTACTAGGACTAAAACAACGGTGACTCCGAATCAACCGTTCTTTTCCAAAGTGAAAAAAGGCGAGCCAAGATAGCGAGAATCGCCCTGTAAGATGGTACTGTAATATTTTTTTTTTGGTTGTCCTTCGTGGTTAAAACACTAGCACCAGTCCAGAGCTGTGAAACCACATGGCGAGCACCAAAAATTGCAGCTTTTCACGGCCCTAGGCTAAAAGAACAAATCTTGACAGGGCAAAAAAAAAAAGAAAGAAAAGAAAAGAAAAGATCAGTTATGAGGTGAAAGAAAATCCTCACATTCCCGGAGAGCATATCGAAGGAGACGACGTGCTTGTAGGCGTCCTGCGCGAAGATGACGGGGGCGTACTCCTCGGCCGGCTCGCGGATCTCGGCGGCGGCGTCCCCTGGCCCCGGCGACGGCTTGCTGGAGGAGTACATCTTCTTGATGCTCCAGCCTTGCTGCCGCTCGAACTGCTCCCGCTCGGCGTGGGTGACCCGCACCGCGTACGCCACCCCGCTCGTCAGCGGCCGCTCGAACGCCGTCCTCTCCGCGTACCTCGCGAACGTCATCTGCAGCCAGCTCGTCCGATTAGCCATGGATTGAAGGAGAAGGAGAAGGAGAAGGAGTAGGAGAAGGAGGAGAAGAGGCGCAGGGGATGCAGGAACCTGGTCGATGGCGGAAGGGTTCTTGGAGTGGTGGAAGGTGTTGACGAGGATGGCGAGGGCCTGGAGGTGGTTGACGCTGACGTTGAACTGGTCCTGGAGCATGCGGGAGCGCTCGTCGCACATGCTGGCGAGCGCCTCCCGCCGCTTCTCGACGGCCTGGGAGTTGAGGAAGACCAAGATCCGGTAGGCGCCGAACGCCCAGCCGACGACCCACAGCAGCAGCAGCCAGCGCCACCACTTCTCCGGCACCCTGCGCGGCACGAGGTAGCCGCCGCTGCGGCTGCGCACGCGCCCCCACAGCGACTTGGCCGACAGCTTCTCCGGCACCGGCAGCAGCAGCCCCAGCCCCAGGAACCCCAGCCCCGCCGCCGCGCCCTTCCCCGCCGCCATCCCCGCCCGGGCCCTTCTCCAGCGACCTCCGGCCATCTGGCTACATCGCCGGCGAGCAGTCTCCCCTGCTCCCGCCCCCGCTCCGGCTCCCTCTCGCGCCGCCGCGGCGCATGCGCAGCAGAGCCACCGAAATCAAATGGACGCCTACAATTCAATGCCCCCAAAGGGATCAAATGCCCCGCCTTTCAAGAGCCTGCCCGCCTGTCGCCTCCCCAAGCAGCAGCAGCAGCCGCCGCAGCCAGCAAATCTTGGAGCCCCGGTTGACCAGGGGCGAGAGCTGAAGAGCTCAGCTCAGCTCCACACGAGCAACACGTCACCACTCACCACCAACAGCAACAGCAACCCTCCCACGCCGGAAGAAGAATCAAGAAGCTAGCTAGCTCACGGCTCAGCTCAGGCAGAGGACGAAGAAGCGAGCAGAGCACAGAGCAGCGGATTGGGATTGGGGTTTGGACGAAGACGAGGCTGCCGCTGGGATGATTGCGATTGGAGAGCAAAGGAGGCGAGGGAGTGGAGGTGCCCAAGGGGTAGGGAAGGATTGGGGAAAGCGAGAGAGCGAGCGAGCAAGCAAGCAAGCAAGCAGGCACCAATGGCAACAGTGGGAGCGACCAGCACGCAAGTGGCTGTTCACTTCTCTTCACTCTTCTCACCCACTGCGATGTGGGCCCACCCGGTGCTTTGCTGCCTTTATGAGTCACTCGACCTCCAAACAAAAAGCAGGGGAGCCAACCCCACGAGGTCCGAGCTGGAGCCTGGAGGGGGTAGAGGAACAGTGCTGCTTGGTAGTAAGTTCTGTTTGAGCCTCGTTTATTCATTGGCATGTCTACCATGTGTTTTCAGCGTACATTGTTAACATTTAATAAGCTTGTACTGTTCTTTGTGTGTTTGTATTTACCGTAGGTAGAAGGTTTCCTTTTAAATAACGGATCGTCCAGTAGCCGAGCGATCCACTTATGCCGCCTCCGATCATAAAAACGAGTAGTTTTTAACTTTTGAACATACCTTTGATCATTCGTCTTGCTCAAAAATTTAGTGCAAACGTGCGTAAGTATAAGTCATGATTAAAGCACCTTTAATAATAAAAACATATCACAACAAAACAAATGATAATTTATGTAGTTTTTTTGAATAAGACGAATGATAAAAAGCGTCTCCAAAAATAAACAACGACTTGTTTTTATAACTGGAGGGAGGAAGTATAATTTTTAGAATTTCAGACGGCGCATATTCATATTCAGAGGCGTTTTTGGGCCCGTGCGGGCTGTGCGACCGCACAGGACCCCCAATTTTAAATAGGGTCCACACACACACACACATACATAAGAGATTTTATTCAAGCCCAAAACTTCCTAACAGCCTGCTCGGCAACTCGTCTAGCGCCGAGCCAAAAAAAAACATCGCTCGCCCTCCCATCATTAATATATATAGCTGTTTTATATTTTGGTACATTAAGTTAGGCTCCTGTTTATTGTTTTCCACAGGGCATCTAAATTCCTCGGGACGCCCCTGTTCATATTTTGAAGGTAGATATGAGACATCCTATTCCTCTTTCTTCTTGATCGGTAGCTGTTAGAGTCTTGTTTTTTCAGCTAAAAGTTGCTGAAAAAATTAATCTAAAAAATTATGATCCATCAATAGACGTCTTTAAAAGTCCAAAGAACTATAAAAGAAAATATTTTAAAAACTGTAAAAAGGTCTATTTAAACCACACAAAATGACTCCTATTCCTCCGCGTAGATCAGGGTCGTTTCAAATTTAAGATAAACTGTAATTACAGCCATGGTTCATTAGTGGTAGGACCTTATTACTACCATCTTATCAGCTTGCTTATGGCACGGAGCTCGCGGTTTCCGTCGGGCTTTTGCGAACCCTAGTTGTGATCCATCCGTTCGCTATCAGACGTCGATGCATGATTGATGATTGCGCTGCCTCATCACGGAGGAAGGCATGTGCAAACGCAACAGCAAAATCGCAGAAAGCCCCCTGTACCTGTGGCATCTTCCACAAATTGCACCCCATGGTGAGATCCAAAAGGGAAAGAAGAGAAAGTTCATCTTTTTTTCTGCTGTTCTTACCATGGAAGGTCTCATTCAACGACGACGTTGCCAGAGGATTTATTAGGCCATCTGGGCCTGGTAATTAAGTGCGTTCTTCTTCCCTTGCCTTGGCCCTTGGCGAGATAATTAAGTGTGTGTTCCCTGTCGCTGTGTTTCCGCCATGCATCATGCTCCTTATGACACCGTGCGCTCGCGGTCAGAAAAGAGGCCCAGGTTAAAGCTGACTAAAACCATTACACTTCCAAAAAGATCCATTCAGATTTGTTCTTCTTCAATGCAGCTGCTCGAGATTATCCTGTGACCCCGTGTCCATCCAATGGCAACGTTTAAACATGCCCAGACAAGAAACAAACAAAGAGAGCGGCAGCAGGAGAAGATGAGGAGCAAAAACCTCCCTGTGAATTCTTGGTGCCCCCCTTGTCTGCAGCTCACACTAGCTGCTGTATTCTTAATCAATGGAGCACTAGCGTGCTTTGTTTCTTGCTGCCCTAAATTTGGGTTGGGCTACTTTGCTTGTTCTTTCCATAACATAGCAAGATAGCAAGGTACCCGCTACATGGATACTCTAGAGTTTATATATAGTGATATGAAAATTGCTCGGATATGAATATAGTTTGCCGAGTGCTGTCTCATCTAGGGTTTACAAAACCGTGAAAATCACTCGGTTTCTAAGTTGACGGATAAAACCATGTTAAATTTGTTTTGAATTTGAAAAGTTTCATGCACCAACAAATTAATCCTGACTTTGTTATATTTCTAAAAAAATGCTCTGCGTAATTAATCTCCGACGTTTAGATCCAACGGCCGGCAAGATGCAGGCTCTGGCCGATGTCGATCCCGATCCTGCGGTTTTCTGGCAGAGCTTAATTGCAACCCCTGCGACAGGGAAGGACACACACTGTTACATTAACCATTTCATTAACCCCCTTAAGTACTCCTGCTATCCTCCTGGTCTCTCTCTTGCATGACAATTGTTTGACTACGCTAGGTTAATTACTCTCGGCCCTGTAACTAAGATCTACTGCTCCCTCCACAGCTGCTGCTAAGATCCGGTAAAAAAGGGGGTTCTGCACAGTAATTACAGCACGGGTTAATTTGCCATCAATACCCGCTTCGTCACGCCCTTAATCATTTAAGGTGGGGGCATTTAAATGCACATGTGGAATGACCATCTTGCTGAGGTTCGAGGCTGCCTACGCTACGCACGCAGCTTAAAATCGACGTGACGGCGCCGGAATATCTGTCTAATAAGACATGCCAAATATTTATCATAAATTCTGTTGTTGGGATCTCGAGAAAATTAAAATTTGACCGGCTTCCTTTTTAGCTTTTTATTTCATTTGAAGTACTCATAAGTGAATTAGGTCCGGTTCTTTTCAGCTTAGCAGCTTAACGTCTTAACAGCTTAACGACTTGTCTACGTTTCGAAAACATATATGATTTCAGTTTTTTTAGTCCTTTTTTTGCTGTTTTGAAGGTGGGTTCTAACGCTTTAAAAAGCAAGTCAAAAGAAATGTATCCAAATCTCGAGACTATCTCGAGAAGCTCTCGAAGTTCAGTCATTTCAACCGTTCATCTGTTCAGATAAGCTCAAAAGAACAGGGCCTTATTTGTCTTTCCGGTCATTTTATATTCTTGAGATCATCCGACCAGTATACGACTCAACGAGCAGGGTGTCACGTACATCGGTACGGTTAGATTTGTATCAATTTTTATCATAGCATGAACATTGATTTATATTATTTTTTAATCCATAAATTGGCATGCTTCATTTATTTCATAAATCTGCTTTTCTAAATTGGTGTGCTTCATTTATAGTATTTTTAAGAGCTTTTAGAGGTGGGTCATTCTTAATAAGAAAAGAACTAAATTTAAACATGTTTTTAGAGTGTTTCATAAAGCCATTTATCCACGCTCTCGAAACTCAGTCAAACCAAACATTCTGACTTCTTGAAACCGGTTCTTAAACCTATCAAAGACTAAATTTCCAACCGCAACAATTTTAAACTAATTAATATATGTGGATCTGTTAAACTCATATTTAGTATTACACATATGTCTATATTTAATCCCACCATAATTAATGGTATTCTTTCATTAACATAAAAAAATCTAATATTTTAAAGTAAACATGGTGGATTCATTTAGTTAATATGGATTCTTCCCCTAACTTTTAGTTTACATAGACTCTTTTTTTCCATTATTTTTACTATGAAATGTAGTGGACATACTACAATTTTTATTTTGAATTATGTTTTTATTATAAGTTTATATTTTTAGATATATATATATATTTACTTGATATCGACTATTTCTTTTAGTTTAATCCGTTATAACCTAGCCCCAAAGTATTTGGTGGTGCAAATCTTTTCTTTTTCTCTAATTTATGTGATAATTTATTCTATTAACATGGCGACTTCGTTTGCTCCTAATTTATATATGTAACAAGCAGTGTATATTGCACACTTGCGGGACTAGATTTGTGTCAATATTTAACATGATATGGATTTTTTTTTGTTATAAATTTATGCAATTTTTATTGCTGCCGATTTGAGGCTTTTTTAATATGACATGGGCTCTTATTTCTATTTTTATTACAAATTTCTGTTATTTTTTTTTATAATTATAGTATGTATGAACTGTTTCTTTAAATTTAAGCCGTTATAATCCGATTCATTGTAATCGGCGGAGCAAATATTTTTGGATCAACGTGAAAAATTCTACTGGTATGTTGGGATTAACCGGGAGAAAGAAAGAGAGGAGCGAGGGAAGGAGCGATAGAAAGCAATGTGAGTGGAATCATGGGTGCTTTCTGTGGGAGGCTTTGCTCTCCCTTGCTCCCCCAATTATCCTCCTCATCACATTATCCTGTTCCTGTTTGCTTGCTTTGCTGGCTACCCAAGAGGAGTATGCATGCAAATGCAAGTAAGCCTTCTTTTCCTCCTCTTTCTTTCTCCCTTTTGCCCGGACCAAGTGGCGGTACTGATTTGCACACGCCCTCGGCTTGATAG
The DNA here is from genome assembly GCA_005191435.1 of Raddia distichophylla. Lineage (NCBI taxonomy): Eukaryota > Viridiplantae > Streptophyta > Magnoliopsida > Poales > Poaceae > Raddia > Raddia distichophylla. Next base: position 3,496,824 of record SPJY01037268.1, on the reverse strand, counting down.
CTCTGCCTCTGCCTCTGCCTTGTGATACTCTTTTAAGCCTATCTCTTCGTTCTTGGGGAGGATAGAATTGATGGATGGATGGATAGATACCTCTCCCTGCCTTTCTTTTGGGTGGGATGGAATATATGTGTGTCTTTGCCAAAAATTACCACTACCATATGTACAGATTTTTGCTGCTGTCTCCTCCCTCCTGTTACAAGATTAAATTAAATAAATGCATGCCCGTTTGAAGTACCTGCTGCCAAAGTTTTGTGATAGATTAATTATTATTGTTTTGCTTTCGGTTTTTAGGTTAAATCCAATTTTGTTAAAAAATTATAGTTGTATTGAAAAGGACCTGCATGATTTTCTAAGAGCATGTCCAGCGGAATATGTAAAAGAGAATATTCTATATATTTAGCTCTCGACCTCTATATCACTCCTTCTATGGTAGCATATAAATTTAGAGATTCTCTCTTCCATTTTTCTCTTTTTTTTATGATAAAGACTTTACCGAAAAGGCTGAATGAACAGTGGTTTTGGAGAGAGAAAAAAAAACGGAGACATGATTTTTGAGAACGTGCAGCGGATGCTCTTGTTTTTTTAAAGAGTGCCAATCTAATTCTAATCCCGTACTGCGAAACTGCAATGGCAACGAACTGCTGCTGCTGACAGCATAAATAATTTTGACAAGACATCAGGAGGAGATAGATTTTTCGGTCGACAAAATAGTTTAGCTTGCTAGTGTCCACTTATATTTTTGTATCACTAAAACCTGGAAATTTTGGGCAGGATCTGCAGCTAGCTGCTGTGTACCTCACAGTGTGCTGCATTTTGGCACATGACCTGTTTGAGCATGCGCTGCAATCAATGAGGCGGCTCCCAAAGAGACAAGGATGAAAACACGAGTGAATGACCGAGCATGCAGGAGGAGGTGATATCACACGACAGATTAAATTATTCACCGAGCAAATAATACAATTTCTTCGAGGAACATTCAAGGATGGGCAAGAGACTATCAATGGGAACGAACAAACATTAAAGACAGCCGTCTAGCTCTTAATGTTCTTTCCGCCCTGCCGACGTATTTTGCCACGGTGTTCCATCTCCCTAGATAGGTGATCGTTCAGGTTGACAAGATCAGACGTTCCTCCCTCTGGAAGGGCGAAGAAGGGTCTGCTTCCGGGCATGCTCTTGTCAACTGGGATACGGTCTGTCGGCCGACAAGTTTGGGCGGGCTGAGCGTACTGGACCTTCGCCTTTTCAACCGCGCACTCCGTTTGCGCTGGCTTTGGTCAAGCCGCTCCGATTCGTCCAAGCCTTGGAAGGGGTCTAACTTACAGATGACGACACCAGAGATGGACTTATTCAGGGCGGCCACAGAGGTCTCCGTTGGTAATGGGGCGGATACGTCCTTTTGGAGCGATCGCTGGGTTTCGGGCTCTGCTCCAGCGCTGATCGCCCCCAACCTCTTCAAGCAGACAAGGCTTCAGAAAAGCTCCGTGGCTCGGCTGCTCCCCTCCCACCAGTGGATTCTCCACTCTGGGCCCATCTCCTCTCCCACGCTACTGCGTGAGTGCATCCTACTTTGGAGCAAGATTCGCCATGTCTCTCTCTCCGACGCCCCGGACTCTATCCGATGGTGCTTCTCCTCCGACGGCTGCTACTCCGCGAGGTCAGCTTACTCTCTTCAGCTGCACGGCAGTACGGAGCATCCTCTAGCGTCGGCGATCTGGAGCGCTGCCGCTCCCAACAAGTGTAAATTCTTCGCCTGGACCCTCACTCTGCGCCGCCTGAATACGGCGGACCTGCTTGCTAGGAAGGGATGGCCTCACCATACCACCTGTGCCTTTTGCGATGGGCCTCTGGAATCAGTTGATCACCTGTGGGGCTCCTGCTCCTTCGCCATTTCGATCTGGCAGATTATTCTTCCGGACGGCCCTTACCCTTCGGATTACCCCACCTTTTGTGATTGGTGGTGTGCTCGTCTTGGGGGGGCCTCGCGGGGCCGTTACAGGGCGCTGAACGGCCTGATCATCCTCTCCGCCTGGGAAATTTGGAAGGAGCGCAACAGAAGAATTTTTCAGGGGGAATCACTCTCTATGAGCCACATTGTAGACCTAATCAGAGATGGGATTGCAGCTTGGACCGCTGCATCCTCATTCTTAACCTTGTCTATTTAGTTCCCCTTCTCCCCTCCCCCTCCCCCTCCCTCCCTCTCTCCTTCTCTTCCTTGTAATTGGTACTTTTCTCCCCTTCTTAATGGAATGGCAGAGCTCCTGCCCTTTAGCTAAAAAAAAAAAATTTGATGATGGTTTATATATAAATATATATATGTACACCGTGCACGTCATATTCTTCGATCGTACGAACCTCGAGTAGTTTATGGGCGTAGGTTGGACGAACTCAGGGAGTACTAAGCTCCATTGTCACAAGGATAAATTCCAGCAGCTTTGGTCAAATCATTGTCGCATTATCTCGTTCTGACCTGTTAATCCCGCCCTCGGTGAAGTGTGCAACTGAAAACAATTTTCAGGCATGAAAGTCAATGTGGGCCACGTCATATCATGACATGTGACTCCGGTCCAGAGCTCGATCACAGTCACTCGGGGCAGTGAATGAGATAATGCCGGAGACACGTAAGCTAGCAGATAAAACAAAAAAAATTACTTTCTTCATTTATTTCTTTAAGACATAGTTTGGTTTGAGAAATATTTTTGATGGCATATTTTGGCAGTTAAATATATTATTTGTTTTGATTTTTTTTATGAAAAAAAAGCATTTTGGTCAAACCATTTTTAACCAGTAATGGAATTGTCTAGTTTTATCAATCCAAGAACCAAATTGATCCAGTTTTGAAGATTTGTGGCCAAAATAGGTCAATGTCATGTAGTTTGGGAACTAGATCGATACTTCTTTTGAAAAATAAATACATGTAAATAAATTTTTAGATTTGCTAATTTTCAGTTGTTTGAAATTTTTTTAACTATCGATTGCTTTAAAGTTTCAATCTAATAGTATTGAAATTGCACTTCTTGCCAAGGTGCAATTTTATTACGAAAATGCTATTTATCAATTATCTATTTTATTCGTTGATTTTCTATTCCTTATTACTAAAATACACGTGCTCACATATTTTTCTCTTTCTATATTTGAAGTCATCGTGTTTATTTCAGTCAATCTAATATTGCACACTGATAAGATTAAAATTGCAATTGTTCATAATATGCAACATAGTGCAATTCTATTAAAATTTGATTGACACTTATTTTGTGTTTCGATCCGTGCATTAGACGGTTACATTTTCAGGTTTCTAGCACAATGTTGTGATGCTGAAATTTTAGGATTTGAGTGGCTGGAGAAGTATATTTGAAAAACAAAAAATTAGGGTCGACTGAATTTCAAGATCTCAGGGAAGCAATCAAGCAACTTCATCTAGATATCTTGGGAACAATATGTTTACGTACCTAGGCCTTCGCGTAGAACGTGAGACTACCCTGAGTTCTAAACAATCTCTCCACGGGATTAAAAAAAACATGTTTTCCTCTCTTTTTTTTCCATCACGCTCGCCGCAATTGACGATGGATCGAACAGGGAAAGGATTTTTTTGGCATGAGCACCACGAAAAACCGTCTCCAACTATTTTCTCTTCATTTTATTATCTATTTCCTTCTCCATATTTTTTCCTTCATTTCTCGCCATCTTTAACAGCAACCCCCCTTAGAGGAAATTCGTAAAGAGAACAAAGAGAGAATTTTCTTCTAAAAAGAACGCATGAAGAATATCTTAGGAAAAAACCATGAAGAGAATCGGTTGAAGTATCTCAAAAGACCAGTTTTTTTTATGAAAGAAAAATAACCTCCAAAAAAAACCGTCGAAGATGGTACTCTCTCTTTTTTTTATTTGTCGCTGTTGACTTTTATGTATGTCCATTGACTTTTAAGTATTATATTTGTTTTGCTATTCTTTATTTTATCGTTAAAGGTATTCAACTATGATTTATATTTTTGCATATTTACATAAAACTTTTGAATAAGACTGATGGTCAAAGGATATGTCAAAAATTAACAGCGATAATTAAAGAAGGAGAACGGAGGGAGTAGAAGAGAACGAAGGCAAAAGATGAAAGAGAGGCCATGCAGCGAGCGATGCCGTCTTGCGTGCAGCTTCAGCCGGGCGCTGTGCTCGATTGGTGGAGCCCGCAGGGGCACACCCGTAACTTCACCCACGCGCGAGCGATAGGGCCTCGTGGCAACAATGCATCATGGCGTGGTGCATGTGTAATGTGTATCTCCTTTCACTTGCCTTTGCCCCTGGCTCAAAGATGGCATGCATGATGCATGTTGCCCTGGACTGGTCGTTTTCAGCGCTTGTGCAGGGTGGGCGACATGTGTTGCGTGTTCCTCCCACTCGGATCATCCCTTGTAATAAAAATAAAAACTAGGATAAAGTACCAATTTGGTCCCTCAACTATAGCCGCTGGATCACTTTGGTCCCTGAAGCTCAATACCAGACTTGGGAGGTCCCTCAACTAACAAAACCGGACTTAAATAGTCCTTTCGCCCGGTCAGCAGGTGGTTTTAGGGACCTCCCAAGTCCGGTTTTGTTAGTTGAGGGACCTCTCAAGTCCGGTTTTGAAGCTCAATATCGGGCTAAAGGACTATTTAAGTCTGGTTTTGTTAGTTGAGGGACCTCCCAAGTCCGGTATTGAGCTTCGGGGACTAAAGTGGTCCAGCGGCTATAGTTGAGGGACCAAATTAGTACTTTTTCCTAAAAACTATTATAAAATAGAATATATACAGATAGATCGGGTTTTCCAGGGATTATTTGACTTGTCTATTTATTTACCTACATTTATTTTTCGATCCGTCTTTTTTACTATATTAAAGACATGTGTAAAAACTCTTTAAAAACAAGTCAAATAACAGGGGCCCGGCTCGCGGGTCCACCTTGAGAATCTCTTAAAATTAGAAGATAAGTTACATAAATAAATACGGAGCGTGTATTTGTATTTAGAGTTTCGGATATGGACACTCTCACCCCACCCCCACCCCCCTCCTCTCTCTCTCCTCTTTTCTGTGAATGTGAGTGGCTGATGAGGAGAGAGAGAGAGAGTGAAAAGGGGGTGGGAAAAGGTTGCATCGATCCTTTGTGCTGCCGCCACATGCATGATACGACGCATATATACGTACAGCGGCAAAAGGTGACGACGCCCCGCCCTGTGCTCGTGTGCACATGTGCGCGCATCAGTGCATGCGTAATGCGTTGCATTGGCCGATGGATGGATCGCTCGCTGCCGCCCGGCCATTGGATCGGCCACGTACGTCCCGGCCATGGCTTCACTGCGATTCACGCGCTTGGATAGAGAGAGAGATCTAGAGAGATGGGTGGATAGATTTTTGCCCGTTTCGCCCATGCGCCCCAGAGCCTCGCAGGCATGCACGTGCATGGGTGGAGGTGTGGCTTTAGCCCTCTTTATATAAATAATTTTAGTTTTAAATTCGTTTTTTCCCTATCTCGAAGACTCGTTTAAAGATTCATTTTAAACTAAAAGTTGCTGAAAATTTTAATCTGAAAAAAGTTGTGTTCCCTCGAGTGACGTCTTAAAAAGTTTTAAAAATTATGAAAAATATTTTACGAACACTAAGAAGAACTACATAAAACCCCACAAAAATGACTATAAAGTGTTACGTCATTTGACTTATACAAAAGGGAAAGTCTATTTACCAGTTGACTGAAATTTTTCTTTTTTTCAGTCGATCTATTTTGAGCCGTCGGATTCATCCAGAGCGAATCAGCGGCCACTCTCCTTCTCCGGCACCACCTCCCCCTTCCCCTCCCCACTGAAAAAACAGTATAAAAAAGTGAAAAAAAACTCTGTAAGCTACCAATCGAGCAAATTAGAGAGGTAGAGAAGAGTAGATCGACGAGCCGTCGGTAGGTAGCGGTGAGCAGTGGCGGTCGGCAGTGAGCAGCGGCGTCGGCAGCGCAGCAGCGGGCCACATCAGCGGCCTCGAGAGGTGCGCTCGCGACGGCGGAACGCAGTACACGGTAGCACGACGGAACGCAGTTCACGGGCGGCACGGCGGCACGACGGAACGAAGCACTGCGGCGTCGGCGTCGCAACGGAACGCAGCACTGCGCTCGCGGGACGCAGCGCCTGCGCGAACCCGCGACCGCAGGCGCCCGCGGGGAAGCAAAATCCTTTCTTTAAGGTGTACTCCATATAAAGTGTTGAAAAAAAATATAGAGATGGATAGAGCATGTAGTAAATAATATTACAGAGCGTGTATTTAGAGTATCGGATACGGACACTCTCACCCCCACCCCCTCCTCCTCTCTCTCTACAGACTACTCTCTCTCTCCTCTTTTCACAGAAATGTGCGTGGCTGATGAGGAGAGAGAGAGGGTGAAAAGGGAGGGGAAAAGTTGCATCGATCCTTTGTGCTGCCGCCACATGATGCGACGCATACGTACAGCGCCAAAAGGTGACGACGCCCCGCCCTGTGCTCGTGTGTACATGTGCATCAGTGCATGCGTTGGATGGATCGCTCGCTGCCGCCCGGCCATTGGATCGGCCACGTACGGCGGAGGGTGAACGCGCGTGCGCACCCCATCTTCATTTCCCCCGGCCATGGCGTCACTGCGATTCACGCGCTTGGATAGATAGATATTTTTGCCTGTTTCGCCCATGCGCCCCAGAGCCTCGCAGGCGAGCACGTGCATGGGTGGAGGTGCGGCTTTAGCCCACTTTATATAAATATAATTTCAGTTTTTAATTCGTTTTTTCTATCTCGAAGAGTCGTTTAAAAATTCTCTTTAAACTAAAAGTTGCTGAAAATTTTAATCTGAAAAGTTGTGATCACTCGAATGGCGTCTTAAAAAGTTTTAAAAATTATGAAAAAAATATTTTACGAACACTAAGAAGAACTATATAAAACTCCACAAAAATGACTATAAAGTGTTACGTCATTTGGCTTATACAAAAATAAATTAATTTAATTTAAGTTGAAACAAACAAGGCCTCACGAGTCTCCCTGGAAAGCATGTGCATGTGGGTGGGGGGTCTGCTTTAGCTCTCGTTAATTCACGGTTTGGTTTGATTTTGCTCATTTGTTAATTTTTACAAACTATTCAGTATAACATTTTGTAATAATTTGTTTAAAGCTTTTTCTGATTTTTCTTATAAATATTTTAAAAATAATATTTTAGGCTCTTCGTTTTTAAAGACACTTAATTCTTGACGCAACCAAATCTAGCCGTGAATTAAAGAGAGTCTAGGGTTGCAGTTTCCATTGGATAACGTAACTAATTTATGGAATAAATAATTACATAAAACTTTGTATTTCTTGGAAAGCTTTAAGTCTCTCGTGTGATGTCAGCCTGTCATTCTAACAACATCGACAACAGGTTCGGTAATTGAAGATGCTAATAAAAATATATAAAGAAAAAAATAAATACTTACCTTTCCACGTAGCCTGTGCATACATGGTGGATGACTGTGGCCCGTGAGCAGAACATAAGGTTGCATCCAAAGAAGCACCCATTTTATGTGTTTTCGCTCAGCCTAACTGTTACAATGATTTTGCATCTGTGGAGCCTGGCTGCAGCAGTGTTTACAACCATCCAAACAAGATGAGGCTGCACCAACTAGCTCTGGCTGAGTCATTTACTGGCAACCAAACTGTCCAAACAGCCTCTAAAGAAGTAGGGTTCATACATAATCTCCACAATTGTTTTGGGTAATTGTCGTGTGTGGTAATGGCGCTTACTTTTGCAGCTCGATAGGGAAAGTCGCTGTGCGTGAGGAGTCAATCTGAATTTAAAAACTCAAAAATTTAAAACCTAAAGCTGCGAGGCAAATTTTAAGCTCGGTTTCTTGGCTGATACCGGTCGATATTGATATCTGAACTGCGACACACGTTTATTTGTTGTTATTACTTATTACTGCCTAAAGGAAAAACCGACGGATTGATCGTCACTGTCAACAACCATCCGGAATGCATAATTCGGCGCCCCCTTTCCAAAAAAGCCTCTCTTTTTAGGTTTGATATAAATGTTGGGGTTGAGAGTTGAGGCCGAGAGGAGAGGATGGGCCTGCTTCATGATTGGCTCATCACCAACCCTCCATCTCAGGACAGTGACCCCCTTGGACGGTTGCAGATGATGTCTCCACACACACACACACATCCATCTTTTCATTCAGCCGCCTCCAATCCAAGTGGACGCTTCAGGATGAGGCTTCGGTCTCATTCTTATTTCCTTCTCCCTCCTTGCTCTTCTGGTCCAGCGAATGTGAATCGAACAAATGGATTAGATGATATGGATGTGGCATGCGTGCACTGGCCTTCATATGTCCTTGGGAGGAGGAGAACAAAATTAAGAGGGTTCTTTAAGCTGCATCAAGTTATTAATTATATTCTGATTGATCTAATGACGTAGAGAACTCTTACCCTAAGTCGTTACTTCCATGCGGTGAGATGATGGGCGTATGTGAACTTTGTTTGATCCGATGGTGTACAAAACTCTTACATGTGATGTGTCAGCAGAGAATTGTTCAAATTAAGAACCTAGCTAGTTCCATGAATGCATGGCCTTAATGCGCCCAGCATATCCTTTGCTTGCTTGCTTGCTTTGTTTCTTTCCCACCAATTGCCGTCATAGCTAGTTGAGTTCCTTGCAAGGCATTTTAATTAGATTATGATGTTAATTGCTAGAGACATGAGAATGCAGGAATCCACCAAATGTCTCATGTTGTGCCCTGTGCTAGATTGGTAGCTAGATCCAATATATATATGGTTTGCTTTAACACATATGCAGTATATATATATCGTATATATGTGCATGCCGCTTTACCACTGATGGCGATGTCCATTGCTATACGCATCGGCATCATTTACATTAAGCTTTGGTACTAGAACGTTTCTAGAAGGTGATGGAAAAAGATTCCAAGAACATTTTTGTTGAATTTAGTGGCGAAAAAACATTCCCTGCCTCCGAAAGTCATCAGAGTAGTCCTTTACGCCTCACGTCATATTTCGAGCTATGCATGCATGCATATCTTGATTCTCTTCCCATCGTCCGGCCTCGCATAAAAATGCTGTTTACCGGGGTCTATGCTTATAGTTTCTCAAAGAGTTACTGCTAATCAACCACGATATTAATTAAAGCGACTATAACATTGTTAATAAGTAGCTAGCCTTGGAACAACGCCACATTATTATGATTTCAGCTTTATTCCCACCCAAGCTATAAATTAACTAATGCATCTCCGATTAGTCGATGATCTATCCTACTATTAGGATACAAACATATGTTGATCCCCAACTTCCCCTCTTTTCTCCTCCATCTAAGAAGTGGTGTTTGAGCTTTTTCTTTCTATATGGGCCTGGTGGTTGCAACCAAATTTGAGGAGTAAGCAACACTAAAGCAAGGAAACCCTATGCCTTTAACATAATAAAGCTCGGGCCATGCCTTTCATGATGCTTAAGTTTAGCTAATAGTACTCCCCCGTGTCTTTGCCCACTAATATCCTACTTCTAATTGTCAATTAATTAGCCCACCCCATTGCCTTTAGGAATTTGATGCTAAAGTACTTAGAGACCTCACTTCCAAGAAACCCCTTTTAATTAGTGTTCATCATCTCTTCTTAATCCCTAAAGCTCCCAAGCATGTATACTTGTTGCTTTCGCATGCATCAATGACGACACTAGCAGGTTCCTACACTTCGATCCGCAATCAAGACATCTACTAGATCCAATTAAGACCAATGTATATCTTGATCTTTAACCATTTTGTACTAGCTGTGCAGTGACGCAGTGTGTATAGTAGCACTTCGTACGCATAAAATTAATTAGTATTAAGTTATTGAACTTAGCTAGCTACCTGGCTAGTAATTAAGTCCAAAGTATTGCTGTAGACCTGTAGCAATACAGAATTGTTCAAGACCTAGCTATACATACGTGTGTGTGTGTGTTAGAGCATATAGTCACCAGGATCTCTATATAATTTTTTTCTCTATATCACTTGTGCCTTGTTTGTTTCAGATTAATGTTGAGTTGCGTTTTACTATAGCAAATTTGTGACCCACTCAAAAGACGTTTCAAAAAATTATGAAAAAATTATTTTGCGAACTTTAAGAAGAACTATTTAAAACCCTATAAAAATAACTACAAAATATTACAACATTTGGTCTATACAAAAATAACAAATTTTCATTTAATTTAATTTAATTTAATCTGAAACAAACAAGGCCTAAATCACTATCTGTTCCCCATATTTTCATTCTTTTCAACGAAGTCATTATCCTTAAAGGATATAGGAATTGTATAGAGTCTCTAAATATAGGAACTGGGAGGGAGAATCTTTAAATTTAGAGACCGTCGTAGGACAATGTTGGGTAAATATAGAGGCTGAGGTTAATTCTAACGGTGTTTTAGGGAACATGCTAGGCGTGCACTTAGCTCGTAGCATTTGCTTTTGGCTGGGTGGTGTTCGTATTTAAAATGCGCATGTTTGGTTGATGGAACCCATTCGATTGGTAGCATTGAAGAACACGTCATCAGGAGAGGTTGGATTAAGTTCGTGTCTTATTGTCCAAGTGGTATTGATGTAAAGCGTACTTTGAAGCTGCCATTCCCCTCAATATATGACACGTGTTTAGGGATAGTAGATTACTTGCATGGCCCTTCCACTATAATAGAAATAGAAATGAAGAATGTTCCTTCCGATCCATTACCTAACTTGCAATAAAATAGCTAGTGTAGCTTACTACCTCAAAGGATTATATATTGTGTGTTTATTTTCCCCTGTATAGCTCAAAGTTAGGCTTACTCTTGGCATGCATGATGTGTGAAAGTAACTGGAGCTGACATCAAAGTTGAGGGAGCCTAAAATTTTATTGGTCTTCCTTCCATTGTTAGCGACCCACAAACAAATCACATCATTTCTACATCTTATTTTTTTTTCGTTTTGTACCAGCCGTTGTCAAAAAAGCATTGGATTAATTGAAAATATATAGCTGGATAAGATTAGGCCGAGTACGTACTCCACACACATTAAACTCATAGATCAGCTGGTGGCTGTTAACCCTAATCCTTGGGGATAAGAAAGTTACAAGGTACTACGCACAGCGGGTGACAGCATTACTGAGATATGTCTTTGAGAAAGGGATTAAATAAAAAATATATACAGTAGACTCTGAAAAGGTGGTCACAAGGAAGATTATTGGATGGGCAGCTAGCGTACATTATTGCGAGACAGAGATGCATGGTATTACAAAATCCAAATCGGTTGCCACTGGACTAAAATACGGTATCGCACGGTTTAATTAATACTAATTAACAACAGAAAACATGGCCTGTGCAATGGAATTAAATCGGTTGCCACTGGACTAAAATAGTGCATCGCACGGTTTAATTAATACTAATTAACAACACAAAACATGGCCTGTGGAATGGAATATTAATTAGATATATAACTCCCTTGTGGAATAAAATAGAACAGTTGAGGACGTTGCAGAAACATGGATTGTCCTGAACAAGGGTCAACCGAAGCAAAGCACACATACGCAACACAACACGTTAGCGCTCTCTCCCTCTCTCTCACATGCACACACACTCTCCATGAACTTTGGTTCCTGCACAGGGTCATGCAAATTATGCAATGGGTAGTAATAATAAGAAGAAAGTAGTGATTGGGGCACTTGGAAATGGAGGTAGATAAGAGGGATTGGGCTTGGGAGTTGGGAGTGCATGGGGGCCCCTCCACTACTCACCTCATTGCTGCTGCCTTGGCCTTTTTATCATGTGTGGTGAACAGAGACAAGCCACCTAAAGATGGGGGAGGTTGGACCATTTAGGTCAGGGAGCATTCAGCATTTGTGCAATGTGCAGCCATCCCAATTCCCATTTAGGTCAGGCCCTCATCTCTGTCACAGCTTCACAGCCAAAAAGACACACACACACACACACACAAAGTTGCTTGTATACATATATATATCAACACTAAGAGAGAGAGAGAGAGAGAGAGAGAGTTGCTTGTATACATATATCAACACTAATAAACCAGCCAATGATGGAAGGGACCAAACAAGCTTCTAAACCTACTCCTCTCACTACCTTTCCCTTTGATTTTTAGTACCTCTCTCCCTCCCTCCATGGGAATGGCAATGGGGGGGACCTTTAATTTTCCTCCTGTGAGTCATCTTCAGACTTGTGGCGTGGCCACAGCCTACACCTACTCCAAGCAGATGCACCGCACCTTTGGAGCAAAAAGGGCAAGGATATCCTGCATTTGTGCAAATCCAACCACTACTAGATCATTCAACCAAGATCCATCCATGCATCCATGATCCATGCATGCACCTTGCAATCGTCACACAGTTCTCTGCACGTACCGTCTACATTACGAGCATGCAGAGCTATCGATCGATCAAGCTAATTAGGGGAAGAGCGAGCTGGCTAGATAGCGTTAGAATTTTGATCGCCACGTAAGATCTGAACAACACAAAAGACACGATATTTAGTAATGTAGTTCGGTGCGATTGCCTACGTCTACGAGTTTCTGACTATGGGCGCCCCTTCCCAATAATCACAAGCACACCGGATCACCCAGGTCGCAGCCAAAAGCCGGCCGCTAACCCCTGCACATTTTGCATTACAGCCAGATCGTCATGACCGATCACACCAAGAGTGTCTATTTATAGCGGAAACCAAGATACGAGTTCAACCTGACACAACCTACCCCTGCCTATTACAACTCAGAGTCCACGTAACCAACCTATACATGCCTGCATTCGGCACAAACTCTAACAAACTTCACATTAGCGAATATGAGTTCACCGAACATCCCATGCAAACAATCATGTACTAGGACATGAGTTGATACTTTGCATCTTACTTCGAGCCGTCCGATGAGTCTAACTTACAACGTAGCCCTTCCAGAATAAACATTGTTATCTTGTGAACTCTAACTTCTTCATGACTTGATCCACCTGTAACAGTACTCACTGCATCTAGAATTCATAACTCCCCTTGCAGTCTGTACAAACATGACCTTATCTTCTCCCCGATCATCACAGCCTTGCGTGGATAAACCGTGTCACCGCTCAAGCAGACCAACCAAAATCATCAGCCTTGTACAAAGAAAACCACTTATTGCGTGCCACATGGAAAGACCAGCTAAATCCAACATCTACGCTTCGGTTGACTGCATATTTGATACTTACGATAACGTCATCGTCATCGTAATTTAAGTCACCTTCAGCCATTAATTAATTGTCACATTAGCACTACTTCTTTCTTTTTGTCCGTCAGTGGGCATGTATTCTTGGGAGCTGCTGGCAGGCTTGTCGACCACGACCATAAAGGGGAAAAACGCAAGGCTGCGTCGGGGGCATGTTTGGTGTGTTGGTTGCTAGCTCGAGGGAGCATGTACACATGCATATATCTCTTGTTGGGTCAGTCGCATGCCTCCCCCAATTCAGGCGGCTCCGAGATTCGTCACCCCTCTCGATCGCTATCAGCTTCTTCGTACCAGACAAACGTCGACGAACCAGGCATCATCGTTGATCGATCCGCAACCGCATTAGCTTGGGAAACGCAAGCTGATTAAGCATGGCATGCGATTAATTAATTTGACCAAACTAACGTGCTCCAGCTGTAGCTCCTCGTAACAGCAATCAGCTCATCAGTAGTACCCTGCCTCGTCAATGGAGACAGCACAACACTGCACTATAGCTAATTAAGCCACTGCTATGCATGCAGGAAGGAGTACCACAGGAAAGTCACCGAGGCTACTGAATTAACGTACGTACGTAGCCGGCCGAGAAGAAGATCAATGTACGGAGGAGGAAGTCATCTCATCTCATCTCATATCATCTCATCTTATCATATCTTATGCATATATATTCTTGATCCCTCTGCTAGCTTGGCCATATCCTATAATGTGCGCCTTCCTCTTTTAATCCGACCAGGAGCTATGGGGAGCAGAATTAGCTTCTTTTTGATTCACCGTTTGGTTTGGTCGAGACTAAAAAATTAGTATAAAAAAACCTCTCGAGATCTTTGAGAAAACCACTCAAAGTTTATTTAAATACAGGGGAAGGTCATGGGCTGGATGGTAAAGTACGTTCTCATGTGGGTTTTTTGTGGATGGACCCCTAGGGTTATCCGGTTTTGCGTTGTCGGTCCCTTCGCATGCGACAAGCAGGAGCAGCTGCGGCGCAGGCTTGGGTTTTCGAGCGTGTTGAGATGCAGAGAGAGAGAGAGAGAGAGAGAGAGAGAGTGTGGCTCGTTCATTGCTAGCTGTTGCTCTGGTTGGCAGTGCAGTGCAGCGTGCAGGGCTGTGTAGATGCTCTCAATCGTACGTGGACGCGCGTACGTGCAGGCGCTCTTCTATTCTTGGTTTTTGTCGGTTTGAAAAATATCATTTTTTGTATAGATTACTTAGTATGGTGTTTGGTAGTATAATGAATTTTCTAAGACATTTTAGGCTTCTTAAAGATTTTGAAAATACATTCGATAATGCTCCTGTCCATATGTCCGACAGCGTCGGACGCTCTGATGGGCCGTGGCCCATGCGGAGAGGCGCGCGTGGCGTGCTCCTTATCCCCCCTTCCCCTCATTTCTCATTCCTCGCTCACATCCTCCTCTATTGCCCTCCCCCACCACAAGCTTCGCAGCTGCGCTCGTCGACGCCGGCGACCGCCGTCGCTTGCTACAGCTGCGCAGCCGCCCTTGTCGATGCCGGTGATCACCGCCGCTGGCCAGAGCTGCGCCTCCTTCCCTCCTTCCATCCCTTCCTCTCTCTCATACTTATCTCCTCCTCCCAATCTCCCATCCCCTCATCTCCTTGGGTGATGGACATGGTTGGACCAGCAGATCTAGAGAAGAAGTCACCGGATCTAGGGAGGAAACAGCAGGATTGTAAGATCAAGCCTCCCATGGGCTAATTGATTTTGGTAATTGATGGCAACTAGACCGTACAGCTGGAACGCCAAGGATAAGGATCTTTGTTTAATAGTTCTTCTATTTTTCTTGTGTGCGTCTTTAACTCAACTACATCTCTCTGGTTGCAGGGTCCCACTGAGCACAGGTCATAGGGGTTTCTAGATTGCCAGGTGTTAGCTTTTAGCGAATCATCTAGAGCGAGTCCACCTGTCTAGGTTCGAGAGAGTTCGGGGGAGTGACAGCTGTCCAGGGTTTCGTAGCCGCCAAGTTCCCAAGCCAAATATTCTGTTTAGGCGCGAAACCTCCCGCCCAAATGATTTGAACCTCCCGCCGTGTCCACAAATCGACAAATTGTCCCTTGACCCGAAGCGTGGTGACGAGAGAGGGCGAGCGAGGCGAGTCGGTAAACTTAGCCTCTGTCGGACGGCGTCCGATCGCCATCGGACGGCGTCCGGTGAGCCCAAGCCAAAATTTGGCTAAGTCCCGAAAACAACTCTCTCTGTCGGACGGCGTCCGACCTCTTCGGACGGGTTCCGACAGCGCTGAATTCCCAGGGAATGAGCTCGAAGCGACTAAGTCCTAGATGGCCGTGGTTGCACAGTCACTGCTGGACGGCGTCCGACGGGTCACCGGACGGCGTCCGATGCGGCCGGAGATGGAATTTTGACTAAGTCCCTAGACGGCCTGAGGCTGCACAGTTCCTGTCGGACGGAGTCCGACGAGGATCGGACGGCGTCCGATGACGTGCAAAATGCACAGGTTTCTCCTGTCGGACGCGTCCGACCGGATCAGCAGACGCGTCCGAGGCCAGCTGCGCCCGCGAGCAAACACGTGGCGGGCAACTTTTGTGCGCGCGCCAGCACATCATCAGACGCGTCCGATAAGCCACCGGACGGCGTCCGACGAAGTACAAAGTTGGCCTTAAACCTTATCGGACGGCGTCCGATAATCACCGGACGTCGTCCGACAGATTGAGCTGGATCCCGCGAAAACGAATCTGAGCCGTCCATTCTAGGGTTTTGCTTTGTACCTATAAATAGGGGCTTGGAGCAGGGAGAAACTAGAGAGAGCCACCATTAGCAGTCACCCCTTTGCCCTAGCCACCTATGAGAGCTCCTCCCATGGATCCCACCTCCTCCTAGGGTTCCATGTGCTTGAGAGATTAAGGAAGAAGAAGAGAGGAAGAGGAAGAAGAAGGTGCCCCCCTTACCTCCTCTCATTCATCCCCAAGTTTTACCCCTTCTTCCATGGTGTTCTTGTCCTAGTTTCTATGGTGGGAGAAAAGGGGTAGTGGTGAGAGACGGTCTTCGATCTTGTGCTCTTGGGACTTCGCCGCCGGAGAGATCGTCGTCACGCCACGAGCTTCATCAACCGAACGACTACATCAACCGTACCGCAAACCCATCATTCGTTGGTGGTCACCGCCTTGTGTAGGGGTGCATCCTCTCCATCCGTTGGAGCCACAAGTCCGCCGTGTGTCGGCGGCCACCTCCGTGTGTCGGTGGTGCCA